>CM041297.1:138888567-139488567 GCA_023052935.1 Piezodorus guildinii | reverse complement strand
CAAAGTCCTCCGTACAATAGTAAGTGCTCCTTATTATGTCTCCAACTATACCTTGCACCACGACCTTAATGTTCCATTTATTTCAGACCTAATTCCATCCAAATTTTCCAAATTCCACCAGAACCTATTTCATCATCCTAATCCTCTAGCTCAATCCCTATCCAGCTCCACTCATCCATACAACCCACCTAGAAGGTTGAAACGGCAGTGGCCCCGCGACCTGTTGTAAATATATTGGAGTTCTAGCACTGGCTAGATTCTCCACTCAATGTGATGTACGTATGAGTGTGTGTATGTGTATATAGGTATAAGTAAATTCTTGACTTTTGTATTGATTCATTATTGTGTATATATTTTATTGTAATTTTATGCCGTGTAAATATTGTATGAATGTAGTATGTATGATATCTTTCAGCAATACTATTAATGTCCAAATTGGGACAGATTGTAATTTTACTCAATAAAAATTGTTGTTGTTGAAAAAAAAAAAAAAAGTAGCAGAAACGGTGGCGATCTTGGTGATATTGATGTATCAGGGCATACTTTTGAACACGTTGAGAAATTCAAGTATTTAGGTTCAATGATAACAAGAAAAAATGAAATCCATAAATAAATAAATGGAAAATGCGTGTTATTATTCAGTTGTCAAGTTACTTAGCTCACGGCTTCTATCTAAAAACTTAAAGGTTAGAATTTACAAAACTATTATTCTTCCAACGGTTCTTTACGGATGAGAAACGCGGCAGCCTACTTTGAAGGATGAAAACGTCTTATGGTTTTCGAAATAAGGTACTGCCTTATCAGTATTTGGTCCAAAAAGAGATAAGGCCTACGGTTTTTTTAGAAGGTTGCACAATGCGGAATTACGGAGTTTGTACCGGTGAATATATTTGATTTGATAGCATCGTGGAGACTCAGATGGGCGTGTTAAGTTGTTGGGCTCAGTGAAGAATGGATTCGAAGAAATTTGGTTTTCGCTGAACCGACCGGTAGGCGTCCGAAAGGTAGGCCGAAGTGTCGTCGGGAGGATTGTGTAGTGATCATTGGGGGAGTCTGTGGAGGCAGCATTATGTGGTATCGTGATCGAATTTCGGGTTTGTTAAGCCTATTATTATTATTTTTTCCTCCGGTTCATTCTTTTTCGCAGTGCAGCCTCAAGTAGGCTTATTGTGCGCCATCCATTATCCCTTTGAACAGGCCTATTGCCTTAGTGAATCTGACCAAACAGTAAGGATTGATCAGTTCACACAGCTTTGGATCTGAAATACGACCATTGCCGAAGTGGTGAAACTGTATCCTAGCTATCTCTTCACAATTATATTCCACATGATAAGGCAATCTTTCCACTTTCAACGTTATACTATACATGCATATTACTATTTTTATTTGTGACAGTAAAAAATTCCATTCTGGAAAAAATGTCAGCAGTTTTCTCCATCCCATTCTTTTGTCTTTTATATATACCCAAGTTTTGTAAAGATAATACTGGGTTGTGTCACATGAAATGTCCGTTTTCAAGGTAAAGGATTTTTATTAATAATACGACATGAAAACAAGATAATTTTATTCGAAGTATTTACCTTCTTTTTCTACACATTTTTCCCAACGTGACACCAACTTTTTTATCCCCGAGCTGAAAATTCTGAGCTTTGAAGTGAAACAAAATCTGAAAACGCACTTTTCACTTGATCATCATTTTCAAAACGTTTTCCTTTGACGAAGTTGTCTAAATTCCTGAACAGGTGGTAATCTGTTGGAGATAAGTCGGGAGAACCTAGTGGGTGCGGAAGAACTTCGTAGCCCAGTTCATTCAATTTTTGTACGGTATGTTTTGAAACATGGGGTCTTGCTGCCGCTCAGTGAGATCATGAGGTACCCATGTATCGAGCTTTTATACTTTCCCAATACACTTTAAATGTCTGAAAACGGTAGATGCACTTGCATTTAGTTGTACTGAGAGGCCTTTAACTGTTTGGTAGGGTTTCCTTCTACTGTATGTTTGAGGACATCGTTGTCTATTACGGACGGAGGTCTTCCTCGGGGCAAGTTTTACAAGTCGGTTTCCCCAGCTGAAAACAGCGCAAATCAACGGCGAATGGTCCGTACATTAACACTCCCTTCCCCAAACGCCTTGCAAATATTTCTAGCGGCCTCAGAGTTTAAACTCGTACAAAAATATTACTCGAAAATCGCGTGTTTCTATGTTCATATTTGGAAGAATACTAAAAATTTGGTAATTGATTGTGAAGCTAATGTCTATAATATAAAGGTAGAGGATTAGTAACTGTTCCCTTTAAATATGTAAACATTCGGAAGAAAACAACAGAGACCTGCAAAATCCTTTATCTGTATTTCAGAAACTATAAAAACGTACATTTCATGTGAAACAACCCAATACTATTAATATAATAATTTTCTATATTTAAGGAACTGTTAAATACCTGGCATATTTTTCTTTTCATACGAAATTTCAGTTCCGTAAGACTTCTTGTTTTCGAGCAAGCTTTATAATGCACGTACAAACCTTTTTAAGGGACTTGGTCGTTTATTTTTACTTGGGGGACGCAGAAAGGTGTATTTCCGTTAAAAACCGGATTTTATAATTTTCATGACTGCTATAATATCATAAATAATTAAGGGAAAATAATCAAGAACCAGATGCGAAAAAACAAATTTGCAACAGTACGAAACGAAACTTCAAACCTCTTTATCAGCCTTAAATAACTAATAAAATGATCGGTATCTACTAAAATAACTTAGGAGCATAAAGTTTTAATTGGAAAGAGCCGTTATCGAAGCGTTCAAGTAAGCATTGGCTAAGTTAGACTTAGGCAAGCCCAAGTATTTATTATCTAGCTAATTATTGAAGGATCAAGTCCTTCGGTTATCTCAAAGTGCCTAAGGAACTGGGTAACATTCCCGAGATAACTGAAGCTGGGCTCAGCAACTTCGACTGAGAACTAAGCCAAGACAATGCGGTAATTGATAGCAATGCGGGAATTTCTGAATGCTACCACAAAACTAAACTTTCACATACTTCTCTTCATAAAATCAATCTTTAGACTTCTGAAAAAAGTTTTTTTTTTTTTTTTTATTGAGATATATTACAATTTGTTGCAAAATGAACAATAATAATAGTGATATGAGACCACATTCATACAATATATACAGAAAATGATAATAATAGTCAAATTACATAAAATAGAAAATAAATAAATTCATATATATACAATAAAATAATAATAAATAAAAAAACAAAACAACAACCTATAATTGAGATAAATAAAAAGTTGGCAAATAAATAAACATCATACAAACAATTCTGAAAAAAGTTAGCGTTGAAAAAGTTTAAAAATTCAGTTTCGTTGGAAACATATGTTTCAGATTAAATAATATGACAATATAAAATTTTTCAGAACAATAAGCATTTAGGTTCATGCCCTATTCATCACTTATAAAAAAACATTTTTCTCTAAATTATTTAGCTTTCCAAAAGTTTACAGAATTTCCGATAGGCCGTCATATTAAAACATAACGGCTCATGTTTACAAGGAGTTGAGAGGATCGTTTTGGAGTGCACGGTAAATTTACTGATATACATAATGATATAAAATATAATGATATGATATGATATATATCATATCATATCATATATATATATCTCAAATAAATCAGAACAGGCGGCTTATGAACTAAAAAACCGAGATTTTATTCGATATTGGAATTAAACACCTTGTACTCCATCTAGACAAGCGCCTTACTTGAAATCCTCACACTAGACTTAAACGACAAATAACTGCCTGCAGATACCGCTTACTACAACACTTACTAGACAAACGATCAAAACTCTGTATTTACTACAAAAAAACTCATTTACATCACGATTATCCGACCTATTTGGACCTATGCCATTGAGCTATGGGGGTCCACTAAACTATCGAACTCCTCCCGCATGCAATCCTTGCAATCCAAAATTCAACGAAAAATCCTCAATGCTCCTTACTTTTTAACTAATAAACTCGTCCATAGAGACCTAAATATCCCACTGGTTGCAGACATGGCCCGCGGTAGATACACTCCCTTTAATTTCAAACTACCTACCCACTCAAACCCGCTTGTCCGTGACCTCTCATCTGCATCTATTCCCGATAATCCTCCGAGTCGCCTGAAAAGCCGGTGGCCTCGAGAACTGCTCATAAAATAAACTTTGCTCATAAAGGACTACCACTGGGTAGATTCTTTAAATGTCTATTCATGCCTGTTATTGTAATTCAGTCATTTTACTTGTTGTATATGTATATACAGTTGTAAAAAACAATAAAATATATTATAAAAAAAAAATTAAACCTGTCTCAAATCGTAAAATGTTTAGATTAATAAATTGGTTCTCAATTGTTTCATCAATTTATTTCATAACAATTCGATTTCGAGTTAACGTTTCGGAGCTCTTTCCCAATCTTCAGGACTCACTAGATTAAATAAAAAAATAAAATAATAATAAATATTATTACATAGCGCCCACCACCAAGAGGAATAACAAATATGTGATAGCAATTATAATAATACATGAACTGAAACATCCTTAAAATGTATCAAGATTCAGTACAAGGAAAATTATTCTATCAAAACATGAAACTAAATTAGAGTTAAGAAAAAAACAACAACATATAAACCAATACTGTTTGAAAACATTCAATACTAAAACTATGTTATTTAAAAAAGGTCTTTTACCAGTGAACAAGCCTGGCGTCCATTTATTTATCGCCCTGGGATCTTTTTTCCAAATTGTCACGTTAAAAGTTTAAAATTTCTATAGGAATCAAGCTTTGGGGCTCTACTAAACCATCTAATTCCTCTCTCGTTCAATCCTTATAATCCAAAATCCTTCGCAAAATTCTAAATGCTCCTTATTTCGTTACGAATAAAATCATCCATAATGACCTAAATATCCCATTTGTCGCAGAACTATCCCAAAACAGATATGCCTCTTTTCATTCCAAACTCCCAACCCACACGAATCCTCTTGTACGCAACTTATCATCCCCATCTATTCCTGACAACCCTCCGAGGCGATTGAAAAGACGTTGTCCTCGAGACCTACTGTAATTAAATTGACATTGAAGTGCTACCACTGGGTAGTTTCTTCACAAGACATTATCACGCCCATAAGTGTCAATTAGCCCATTTACTTGTTGTATATATTGTATGTACAGTTGTAAATATCAATAAAGTATTTTTTTTTAAATCTATAAAAATATCCAAGAAAAAAAAGTACTAAACAATATTTTATAGACTTAGTTTAAGTATAATTTTTTTAAGATTTTCCCTAGAATAACCTCGACCCCTACTCGAAGCTGACCCCAACAACAATGGCCATTCCAAAGAGAGCCTGCGTCAGCTCCTCAATAACTCTCCAAAGAGCTACCTCTTTTCAAAGATGATAGCATCGACCTTCCTGAATGACCCTCAACCAAATAAATCGATTCTAGTTCCATCGCTAAGTCGATAGCGAAACGTTTAACACTCTAAACTTAATATATTATTAATAATTGACTTGATGGTTCTATTCAGCTAAGCACCCAATTTCATTGCGAATTTATTGCTGAAGAATAATGATGTACTAATAAGAAATTCAGACTATTGATTTCAATTCAAGATACTATTATCTTCAAGCGATTATCAAAGACAAAGTGTTGTTTCAGAGCTAGAGAAACAAATAAACTCCAAAGAGTTCCACCAAATAATCTTTACCCTCCGTAGTAGATCTATGATTTCCTGCCCTAAAGTATCCTGTAATAACAAAACATTCAACTGGTTCCTGTTGAACAGGTCCGATACCTCTTGAACATCGAAGATTGAAGAAGTCTAAATTTAATCCTCATAATAATAATAATAGGCTTACCGAACCCGAAAGTTCGATGCCGATACCACCAAATTCTGTTCTACACAGACTCGTCCAATGTTCACTGTTCAAGCCCAAGCCCCCGAGATCAGCCCTAACACAATCCTCCCATCGACGCCTCGGTCTACCTTTCGGACGTCTACCAGTCGGATCAGCTAATACCAACTTTCTCGGAATCCGCTCCTCATCGAGCCCAACAACTTTACTCGCCCATTTGAGTCTCCGCGATGCTATCAACTCAATTATATTCACAGGATACAAGTTCCGCGATTCCGCGTTGTGCAAAATTCTAAACTCCCCAGTGGCCTCATCTCTCTTCGGACCAAATATTTTACGCGGTACCTTATTTTCGAAAACCTTAAGCCGTTGTTCATCCTTCAAAGTAAGAGGCCACGTTTCATATCCGTAAAGAACCGTCTAGTTTTATAAGTTCTAACCTTTAACTTTTTAGATAGAAGCCGCGAACTAAGTAACTTCGCAACTGAATAATTTCACACCTTTGACCGGGACTTTATTTCTTCCTGGATTTCATTTTTTCTTGTCTCATTTTTTCTAGTTATCATTGAAAAATAGAAACAGATAAAACCCATAAAGTGGCAAGGCTACCCAAATGTAAACATTCGGAAGAAAACAACCGAGACCTGCAAAATCCTTTATGTATTTCAGAAACTATAAAAACGGATATTTCATGTGAAACAACCCAATACATTGTTTTCCGGACAACACAATAATAAAAGTGATTTTGTGAAGTTAAAAAGCCTTAGAAATAGCATAATATTGTGAAGTTATAAAGATATTTCATTTAAAATACCCAACAGAATTATTTAGGAAGCAGAAGCACCCCTCAGTAAGTGGTGCATTCACTGGAGAGAGATTAGGGGGTGGAGTAACCCCTACGCAGGGTGTTGAAGGGGAGGGAACACGAGTGGAAGCTTCAACATCTGTGAGCCAGTGCAAGGGAATATATCTCCCAGGACCAAACTGTCTGTACCATAACGAGTTCTAGATCAAGGGCATAACATGTTCTGGTTGTATCTAGCATTATATTATAGCTGTTATGTTAATAGATATTCCGTTTTAAAATAATAATTCAATATACAGGATGTTACGTATTTCACGGCACTATTTTAGGCATGTGTTCACTAAAAAAAAAAAATTAACTAAAAATGTCATATAACCATATATCTCAAATACAGGTAAAAACCAAATAACAGATTTAAAAAACAAATGATAAGCGAATTATGTCACTAACAAAACCTTACACCACGACCTTAATATCCCATTTGTCCTTGATCTCATCACAACCAAATTCTCAATCTTCCATCAGAAGCTTACTCACCTTCCTAATCCCTTGGCAAACTCCCTATCTAGTTCCAAACATCCCTATAACCCTCTTCGTAGGTTGAAGAGGCAGGGGCTCAGAGATGTCTTGTAAATATGTTATGTGTGCTGAGTGTATGTGGCTCTAGCGCCCTCACGCAGCCTCCACTGGCTCTCAAGACCAGTGACGCGGCTGAATGAGAGGCGCTGGGATCTTCTGGCATTGTGCCTCAACATCCACTAGTGGATCTCAGTTTGATTCGGTGATCCCAGGGGCAGTTTGTAAATATTGTAAATAGGTATGAATGTGGTCAAGATTGATTTTATTATTTTCTTTATAGTATTTATTTAATTTTGTGTGTATATATATATATATATATATATATTTTTTATGAAGTGACAATGATTGACTGTATGTATATATGAGAGAAGTTGGTTCAGGGTGCAGTCAATTTAACACACAATTAAGGGTAAACTTAATTTATAGTTTAAGTTTAGTATTTAGGTTAGTTAATTAAAATAAATAAAATAAAATAAATTAAGTTTACGCTTAATCGTGTGTTAAATTGACTGCACCCTCAACCAACTTCTCTCATATTTTAATTTTTTTATTGATTTGTTGTTGTTGATCTTTATTATTTTTTGTTCTTTAATTTTATTTACAATGTACATATGGGATGAATGATTTATTCTATCTGTAATACTCATTGCCCCAGAAGGTGGCAGATTGTATTATTTCATAATAACATAAATTAAAAAAAAAAAAAAAATGATATGCGATGGCAGTAGTTGACCATGTGTTTGTCTAGTTTTATGTGTTTTAGTGTATCATAGCTGTATTTATCATCATCTGTTTAGTTCTGTGTGTTTTAGTATGAGTGAATATTTTGACACAGTTCAATTTATGATTATCAGGGGAGACGCCATAAATTTATTCACTTTCATGCTGTTAAATGACCACCACGATTTTCTGATTTAACGCCATTACATTATTTTGTGTGGGGCTGGATGAAGTCTATGGTTTATTAAACTAGTTTCCATTCGTCCACCATGCGCCCTGATGAGAACCCACAAGAAAGGGTCGAAACGTTGACAAGCAATAAATTTTTGAAACTATTTAGTTGTTTTCATTTACTTACAGCCACCCGGACTAATTCTGTCCAGTAATTCTCAAAGGTCAACTAATTAAATCCACTATTATAAAAATATTACTATTTCAATTCTTAAAGACAACACTTATTATTAAAATAAATATTAAAATATCTGGGGCGGGCAACACAAGACTTTCACTTACCTCCATTTTTAAAATCAATGAAAGAATTTTCAAAAACAGAGATAAAAATACGTAAAACTATTAAATAATTAATAAAATTGAATTTCTATAGAAACATGTGTTTTATTAAAAAATCTATTGTATTATCATCTAAAATAATCAGTTAGTTTTATCTTGTTTCATCACTATTTACTTTTAAAAGCTTGTGCATGAGATAATATTTTTTCTAAAATCTTTAGCTTTCCAACGGCATATCATACATATATATTACTGCTCCCATGTTCAAAAACAAAAAAAATTTCACTAAATTTTTTTTTCAGTTTTCTCCTTAAGCTGTTTTTATAACTTACATATTTACATGTTTTTCATCAGTGGTAACAAGATAATATAGTTATTATTATAGAATCAACAAAAATAAAGGTACTTTAGAGAAAGAAAATTTAAAATATCGGCATTAAAGCCCTGTCAGACCATTTTGATCAGAATGAAACCTACATTATATTAAAGCCCATTAAATTTTACATCGATATAGCGAGTTTAATCAAAATCGTCGAAACCGTTTCATAGGACTTACCGTTTTCGCCCGGGAGTTATCCCCCACACACACACACACACACACAGACCTTTTTGCGGGACTTGGTTATTTGGATTCAGGGGACCCTAAAATTTGTATTTCCGTTGAAAACTGGAATTTGAAAATTTTCACGATCGCAATACCTTCCCTTACTATAATGTAGTATGTGAAAGTAAAAAGGAAATAAAACTTTTTATAATTACTACAAAAAAAAAAGCACTTTATACTATTGCATGCCTTTAGAATATCGGCAGTGTGCGGAATAAACAATCAACGTTTAATTGTTCTATTATTCTTTTTACATGCATGGAATCTTACACTGTTCTTGTTTGAAGTGAGATATATTTTATCTTTAAGAATAATCTAGCGAAATTCAGAAGTTTCACATTCATACTTTTCCTTTTTATGTTTCTTAATACTTGGAGCATATAAAAATTTCCTATTAGGGCCGGAACGTAGCCGTGGAAGCGGGATAGGAAGCGCGAGCCGGTGAGCATAACCAATTAAACGCTACGTGAGAATTCATTATGTAAATAACTGACCAATAGGGGCCTTTGTTTCATTTTCCATTCTTCGGAGCCGACAACTACGATTCATGGACTACTAGTCGGCTCCGGTCCATCGAGTTCTTTTGTCACCGCTTTTCCACAGCCGGAGTATTTGTCAATAGAGATTAGAAATTTTCTGGATTTTTTCATAAATACTTTACTTGCTAATATAACTAATAATATGCATAGACATGTTTAAATCTTTCTATTGTTTATTTACACCATATTAATATTTTAAAAGTTAAAAATCTGCCAAACAATAGACTACCATATTTAATAAATGATAAAGTAATTGAACAAAATATTTTCTGGACAAATGATTAAAGAGAACTGCCCGAAAACCATAATAATCATATAGAAAACATAACGACAAAAATAACTGATTTTTAATCCCTCAGGAATTTAGAGAATCCTTAACAGATATTTAACATATAGACGAAAATTTATACAAAAGGTTGCAGTCTTAAAACAAATGTTTATACATAAAAATATAAATTATTAATGTGGATATAATTAGTTGACCGTTGGGAATTGCTGGAAGGAATTAGTCTGGGTGGCGGTCATTAAATGAAAAACTAAATAGTTTCAACTATTTATTGTTTGCCAACGTTTCGACCCCCATTGATGACCCACAATGACGCCCAATTCCTTCCAATAAATTATTAATATGGGACGCATTATCTGTATGATACTAAAATAAGCTTTAATGGGATTAAATAGATATTCAATGACAGATGTGAATTTGGTATACCTGAACTACAATAAATGTTCGTCAAATAACAATGTCATTATTTATTTGTTTATTTATTTAACGTCACTTTATGCTACTATGGCTAATCGGACGATGCTACAGTGTAAGTCCTAAATTATGCCTATCCAGGTTTTATCAAGATAGGGTTCTTTAACGAGTACCTGACATCGCACAGGCTCGGGACCACCTTTTAACGTCCCCTCCGAAGGACGGCATAACTAAGGCTTTATTACTCCTAAAAAATCCTAGGACCACCTGCGGGTTTGAACCCGTGACCTTTGGCATAGGAGGCTGTTATGCTAGCCACCCAGCTACAAGTGGTCCCAAATAATAATGTGATATGCTCGCTTTGTAATAGAAGAGAAATAGATAATATGATTCATTTCCTTGCTAATCATCCCATTTTGCCTGAAATTAGAAAAAGGGGCTTCGGAAAGAATTGTCTGAACGTTGACGAAGTAATAAAGCGTATTAAAGACCAAAACTGAATAATTAAAAATAATAATTATTAATATGATTAAACTATATTTATAACTTGTCATATATATAATGGTAATTGTTTATTATTATTGCTTTGTTGTGTTGAGCCTTATAAATTAATATTAGTAGAATGATTGAGTGACATATGTTTCACTGTTGTATAATTTTTAAATTAAACAGAGCAGTTCCGGACTAGATGGCCTAAAAAATCATAATTTTTAAAATATTTTTAAGATTCTTATATTTTTGTTGTAATATGCTGAAAAAATAAATAAGTGAAAGTAAAAAACAGTTATCAATTTATCTTCTTTTTATCTGACCCTCTACTCCCCAAAAAAATATGTTTAACACAACAATTCAGTCTTCCGTTGAGTACGTACAGAGATTCCTTCTGTTTCTACTATATGTTTCTAGGCCTCAAGGCAGTGCTTGGAGCTAATAGAGGTGCGGTGTGGTACATCGGATAGAACACTAGACTACTGTTTTCCGGGATCCAGGTTTTAACACCGGCTATGGCAAGGTAAACATTTAAGCATTAATACTTTCCATTGATAGGGAGACCTTCCCTTTGAGTACATCGACACTCCAAAATAGGAGCAGATTCGGCGGCTGAGTATACCTCAGCTTTATCACCTCCTTCTATGGCTGTTGATCGAGAAAGAATAGCAATATGTGAAGAGATAAGAACCCAAAAGCTACAGTTTTTTTTCTTTATTTGTTTTTAATAATTTTATAATAATTTATTACTGAGATGTCTTCTTTTTAAAAATTTGATTTGCAGAGTATCTTAAATTTTAGTTGTTTATTAATTATAAATTTAACGTATCTTTGAGCTACTGAGGCTAATCGGACGATGCTACAGTTGGGATCCTAAATTTTGCCTATCCAGGTTTTATTAGAATAGGGATCTTTAACGAGTGCCTGACATCGCATAAAAATATTCTAGGGTTATCTGCCAGGTTTGAACCTGCGACCATTAGCATAGAAGGCTGTTATGCTAGCAACTACACCTCATATGACACCTCAGGGTACAATATTTATTGAATTGCGGAAAACGAAGAGGCAACTTTGCATAGTAGCAGAGTACACTGGTAATAAAAAATCTGGTGCGCGCAACACACGACTTTCACTTACCTCCATTATTTATATCAATTCAAGAATCTTTAAACTAATTTATAAACGAAAATAAACTGTTGAAGAATTAATAAAATTGAATTTTTATAAAAACATGTGTTTTATTAAATTTCTATTACATTATTATCTACTACAATCAGTTAGTTTTATCGGCTTTTCATTTATTCATGCTTGTAAGTTAATTGCATCCTTATAAAAGTCCCGCCAGGACTGGGATTCGAATTCACAACTTATAGCATGAGAGACTAGCGCGCTAGCCACTCAGCCACAGGCTCTCCTGATGATATGATCATGAAATCTACATGATATTCAATCCCGTTAAATTTTACATCGATACAGCGAGTTTAATCAAAATCGTTAGAGCCGTTTTTGGGCAAATCGTGAAAAGGAGCAAAATGCAATGTATAAAGTTGCTCTTCTGGTTAGCCAAATTTGATTAAAACGTTACGGTAACATCTCGGGCGCATAGTTGTCTTAAATATGAAATTTCAGTTTCATAGGACTTCTGGATTTGGCCCGGGAATTACCACACACACACAGACCTTTTTGCGGGACTTGGTTATTTGGACTCAGGGGACCCTAAAACGTGTATTTCCGTTGAAAACTGGAATTCGAAAATGTTCACCATCGCAATACTTTTCCTTACTATATATTCCATATATGGGTAAGTCAAAGTAAAATGAGCCAATTTCATAACCATTTAAAAATAAATGTATAAGAGGTCTTGGGTTTAGTACATATAGGAGTTTAGTTCCCGCACGAAACTCTAAAAATAACAAGGGAAAATTTTAAGGCAGGTATTGTAAACGAAGGAGCTGGTTAGGGATGGCGGATCTACAGAGAAGGGTTTTTTTTTTAGAACGATCGAAAAACTGTCGCAAAATAAGCAGATTTTTTTTTATTCTTACTCTTTCCAGATAAAGATATCAAAGAACCTGTGACCCAAAAAAAAATAATAATAAACATATAAAATGATGGATATTTTATTTATTTTTTTTTTTTTGTACGGCTGGTTACAAATCCACATATTTCTGAGCTTGTTTAAGGAAAAGGAACCCAATCTCATTTAATTTTTTGTCAACACTCTAAAAAAAGGTCTCCATAACCGATGACTAAACCTTACAAACATATAACTGTTATCAACGTCAGATAAGAGTTAAGAAGAAATTTAAAAGAACGACTGTTTCTTTTAAAACAAGGAGTGCCCTAAACATTAACTATATTTATGGGAAATATCTCTCAGACTGTCAGACCCTTCTTTAGAGGTTTCAGTACGCATAAATATTATTTTATGAGAGGTAAAATAGCTGACGATATCTTAAAACTACCCATAAAAATTCTCAATAGGCATAAAAATATGCTTTATATTTCATATGTAGGCGAGTGGAAGTGAAAAAATCTGGTGAGCGCAACACACGACTTTCACTTACTTCCATTATTTATATCAATTCAAGAATTTCTAAACAAATTTATAAACGAAAATAAATTTTTAAAGAATTATTTAAATTGGATTTAATTAGAAACATGTGTTTTATTAAAAAATGTATTATACTATTATCTAAAACAATCAGTTAGTTTTACCGGCTTTTCATCACTTTCTATTAACTTTTAAAAGCTTGTGTATGAGATGACATTTTTTCTAAAATCTTTAGCTTTCCAACGGTATATCATACATATATATTACTGCTCTTATGTTCAAAAATGAAAAATCGAATTAAAAAAATATTTTTTTCTGTTTTCTCCTTTAGTTGGGTATCGAATTCATTCAATTTATATACTGGTTTTCATCAGCGTTAACAAGATAATATAGTTATTTTCATTGAATCTACGAAATTAAAGCTACTTTGAAGGCAGTAAATTTAAAATATCGGCATTTGAGTACTGTCAGACTATTTTAATCAGAATGAAACCTACATGATATCAAATCCCAATAAATTTTACATCGATATAGGGAGTTTAATCAAAATCGTTAGAGCCGTTTTTGAGAAAATCGTAAGAAGGTGCAAAATGCATGGTATAAAGTGCCTCTTCTGGTAATCTCATTTTGATGAAAAAAGTTTTGTCACGTCTCGGGCGTATAGTTGTCGTAAATATGAAATTTCAGTTTCATAGGATTTTTCGTTTTCGCCCGAGAGTTACCACACACACAGACACTTTCTTGCGGGAATTGGTCATTTGGACTGAGGAGACCCTAAAACGTGTATTTCCGTCGAAAACTGTAATTCGAAGATTTTCACGATCGCAATACTTTTCCTTACTATATATCTCATACATAGGTAAGTGAATGTAAAATTATTGCTGAAGATAAATATATATAAAAGTTTTGAATATTAATAAATTTGACACAGATAAGCCGTTAAAGTAGGCACATCAACGATGCAATATTGCCAGCGATAATAGATTTCAATAACCGTCACAGACTGACAGTGATTGAGAAAAATGATAGAATCGATCATTCCATTGGCACCCTAGCCTATATAAGAACCTTCCACTGGGGTCATACACACCATTAATAATATCATAATAACTTTTCTTTTTATAATATATTACATTTAAGAATAAAAATCCAGCTTTTTAAAATAAATACATATATTACTTTCACTTACCTATATATGAAATATATAGTTAGGGAATAAAAACCGGTAAACAAATAGGTCTCGAATTAAATACCGATAAGACGAAATATATGATTAGTTGCAGAAATGGTGGCGATCTTGATGATATTACTATTTCAGGGCATACTTTTCAACACGTAGAGAAATTCAAGTATTTAGGTTCAATGATTACAAGAAAAAGTTAAATCCAGGAAGAAAGTCCCGGTTAAAGGTGGGAAATGCGTGTTATTATTCAGTTCCTAAGTTACTTAGTTCGCGGCTTCTATCTAAAAACTTTTATTCTTCCAACGGTTCTTTACGGTTGTGAAACGTGGCCGCTTACTTTGAAGGATGAACAACGCCTTAAGGTTTTCGAAAATAAGGTATTGCGTAAAATATTTGGTCCGAAGAGAGATGAGGCCACTGGGGAGTTTAGAAGGTTGCACAACGCGGAATCGCGGAACTTGTATCCTGTGAATATAATTGAGCTGATTGCATCGCGGAGACTCAAATGGGCGAGTAAAGTTGTTGGCTCGATGACGAGCGGATTCCGAGAAAGTTGGTATTTGCTGATCCGACTGGTAGGCGTCCGAAAGGCAGGCCGAAGCGTAGATGGGAGGATAGCGTTAAGGCTGATCTCGGGGGCTTGGGCTTGAATGGTGAACATTGGACGAGTCTGTGTAGGCGGACTTTGGTGGTATCGGCATAGAACCTTCGAGTTCGCTAAGCCTATTATTATTATAGTTAGGGAAAGTATTGCGGTTGTTAAAACTTTCGAATTCTAGTTTTCAACGGAAATACACGTTTTAGGGTTCTCTGAGTCCAAATGACCAAGTCTCGAAAAAAAGTCTGTGTGTTTGTGGTTAAGTCCAGTAAGAAAACCGATAAGAGTACGAAATTGAAATTTCATATTTGAGACAGCTTATACGCCGAAGATGTTCTAGCAACTTTTTCTCTAAAATCAGTTGACCGGAAGTCGTAATTTATATCACGCATTACGATTTATTCACAAACGGCTCTAACGATTTTAATTAAACTCACTATATCAATGTAAAATTTAATGGGATTTAATATCATGTTGGTTTCATACTGATTGAAATAGTCTAACAGGGCTTAAATGCCGATATTTTAAATTTTCTTCCTCTAAAATATCTTTAATTTAGAACATTCCAAAACATTAACCATATCATCTTAATAACAATGATAATGGACGGCTAAATATACAAGTTGGACGAATTTGAGGATCAAAGAAAGGATAGAAGAGCAAAACTCTTTTTTTATGTAATTTTTAGTTTTTTTATGATAATAACAGTAATATAGACGTATAATATACCGTTGAGAAGAGAAAGAGTTTAGAAAAAATATTATCTGATACACAAAGTTGTAAAATGTAATATAAAGTGACTAATAGGGAATACACTTATTACTGATTAACAATATAATATAGTTAGATTATATAATCTAAATGATATTTTTTCCAACGAAAAAGAATACAGGTTTTGTTAAAATAAACTTAAAAACTTTTATAAGTTTTTAAAACTGAAGTATATTTAATAGTTTTTATATTTAACAGTCTAGGTAAGTTAAAGTCGTGTGTTGCACGCACCAGATTTTTGTAATATAGAATTGGAGGCTGTAATTGTATTTCACCACTATTTCACCTTCCCATAGGTAATTTCTCTACATGTATTATTGCCATGCCATTATTTAATTTTTTCCTATATTTACTTTTTAACAGTTGTATGATTTCCGAACATTTGATTAGTAATACAGGTATGATATACCGTTAGAAAGCTGAAGAATCAATAAATAATATTGTTTTATAAAAGGTTGTAGGAAGGTAATGTGAAGTGATGAATAGAGCATAAACTTATCTGATTATTGTTTATAACACTTTTATATTATAATATTATATAATGGAAGGAATTATTCCGAGTGACAAAAAGTAAATGAAACAATTAAATAGTTTCAACTATTTATTAATGATGTTGTCTATTGATTCATTTACTGACCGCCACCCTGAACAATTCTTTCCACTAATTCACAACGGTCAATTAATTATATCCATAATATTATATGTGGAATAATCAGGAATCAGTCATTTTTTGAAATTGTTTTTAATTTTGCCAACGTTTCGGCTCAAGCTTGTGAGCCATCATCAGGTTGAATTTATGCTTGGTCATGGCTCAGTAATGCCCAGATGATGGCTCACAAGCTTGAGCCGAAACGTTGGCAAAATTAACTACACAACATATCTTATATTAAAGTAAAAATGGAAAAGCAGATGCTACGCACATTTATCGCCACAATATAATGCTTGACGTTCGCGAAGGACAAACACGAAGAACGGAAATAGAGCAGGTGTTTACTCGTTACCTCAACCGCTCCCTCGCATACGTCCTTCCATTAACGAGGGAAAACAACTCAAAATGATTGCTCCTGCAATCGATTGCGTCGGGTATTACACAAATCGATATGTCCATGTCAACGAACTACTGAGGAACCGAAGTCTTTATAAGGCTGACCAGCAACCACAGTAATACTTTGTGGGTGTTTAAAACTGCGAAAGCGGGATCACCTGTAGCAAAATAGATTAGCATAACAGCCAAAAGTCACTGGTTCGTTCGCCGCAGATGGTCGTTCTTCAGCCCCGGCGATGTCAGGTACTCGTTAAAGATCCCTATCCTAATTAAACCTAGTTTGGCGAAATTCAGGACTCCCACTGTAGCATCGTACGATTAGCATAAAGTGACGTTAAATAAATAAACAAACAATAAAAGTGCGAGAGGGCAGTGATTTGTGAATTAAGAGCATTGAACTCTTCCCTGACTTTGATGTTGGACGTTTCATTGTTTCTATAATAATCCCATACGCATGAGGTCTTATAAATGTCTTATCATATTATGGAAGCAGATAATATAGAGCTCAAGAGAAACAAACAGTTAATATGACCCATAGTACTATTATCATTAGTTAGGGAGGAAAATTTTGTGGGTTTTTTTTTCTGTTAGTCATGGTTTTCATCAGATAAACTCAATATAGTTGATGGAAAGACTCAGCTTTGCCACCAGTGATCTATACTGTAAAAAGGCTCATTAAATGAAAGCGAAAATAAGGCACTATAACACCGTTGTCAAACCGGTTATTATGTATGGAATGGAGACCGCTTCTCTTCCTAGCTTAAGGAAACTTTTGGGAATTGAGAGGAAGATCTTAAGGAAGATTTATGGGCCAATAAAGTTACCAGAGGGATATAGGCTGAGGCCTACCAGAGAACTGTACGAAGAAATGGATGACCTGCAAACGGCATTAGGTTAAGGAGGCTGCGTTTCTACGGGCATATTGTAAGGATGAGCCCGAACAGAATAAATAAAGAAATCTTTGAAAAAATGTGGAGATATAAAGGGGCCGGAGGATACATTCAGCAGATGAGGAAAGAGAGAGAGAGATTGGGAATATAGGGAAAATTTAGGAAGATAAAGGCCCTTGTGGGTGCCTAAGAGATGAGAAAGGAGAGAGTATGCAGCGAGGAACAGAGAAGAGTCCAATCTGAGAGAATGAAGAAAAGGTGGGAAGAGAGGAATAGAGTGTAACGTGTGGACAAAGTCAGGGGGAAATGATATTTGTGTGGTCTTTAAGGCCGTTTCGCGTCAAAAAAAAAATAAAATAAAAAATAAATAAATAAAAAAAAATGATGTGCATACACACACACAAAAAAAAAAAAAAAAGAAGTGGTACCAAAGAAAAGAACAGATAATTTTCCAGAAGGTTAAAAAATTGATCCCTCAAAATATGAATCGTATAACGTCATGCAGAAAATTAAGTTTTAATAATTCTAAGAATATTCGGATATTTTAAAAAGCGTTTACTCTTCTATCGTTCTGTATTAAATTTCCTGGATCTTAATAAAGGGCTTAATTTAATTTAATCGGAGGATGAAATTATATTTCATCACTATTTCATTAAAATACACAGCGTTTCGGCTGTAATTGAAATGACCAGTCAAGCTGACTGGAAGAAGCGACGAAGTTTGGAACAATTTCAAGAAGTACATAGTTGGTTTTCGTCATATAGATAATTGAGACGTTAAGAGTATAATAAATTTTTCTAACAAAATTATTAAAGGCAGGATCAATATAGCTAGAACTTCATGCATTTCAATAAAATAGAGGTGAAGATTATTTACATTTACAGCCACCAATTCAATATTAGACTTTAACCTTCATCTTAAACTATTTACATCATCCTAATTTAATTACCTTTAAAATAACGCAAAAAAAACCAATCTTCATCGGCCAATCAAGGATCTAAGAGAAAAATCAAATTTTGTGATGAGATGAAAACCATAGATAACAGCGAAAATCTCAAATTTGCCTCCTCGCAAAAAATCTCTTCAATAGTTCAAAAGTTCAAAACTATCATATACCCCCAAAGCGACCCTTTATCCTCTGCCTTTAAAGCAGCCCTCTAAGAACCCGCTACCCTCGAACCTCCAAGCTACCCTCTAGCCTCTGGCTTCAAAGCATCCCTCTAAGAAGCCGCTACACTCTGACCACCTAGTAAATCGGGTCCAGTATAAACAAAGTCTTAAACTTCCCCTCTCTCTTGAAGGGTATAAGCTGGCAGAGATCCTATTTCAACCGTATCCTCCCCAGGGTGCAAGATACATCCCTCATTCAAGATTCAGGAGCCATCAAACCCTACGAAGGGGAAGTTATAGGGTGCCAAGATCATTCCGTTGCAAGAGGATACATAAAGAGTATTTGTGGTTATTCTTATTTCATTCATACCTTCTAAAAGAACGCTCATAATTCACATTAAAAACTAATTAAAAAATCTGGTGCGGGCAACACACGACTTTCACTTACCTCCGTTTTTAAAATCAATGAAAGAATTTTCAAATACAGTTAGAGATAAAAATGCGTGAAACTATTAAAGAATTAATTAAATTAAATTTACATGTGTTTTATCAAAAAAATCTATTATATTATAATCTAAAATAATCAGTTAGTTTTATCTTCTTTTCATCACTCTCTATTAACTTTTAAAAGCTTGAGTATAGGATAATATTTTTTCTAAAATCATTAGCTTTCCAACTGTATATCATACATATATATTACTGTTCTTATGTTCAAAAACAAAAAATTGCATTAAACATTTTTTTTTTTTAAGTTTTCTCCTTTAGCTTCTTTTGAAATTCGCTCAACTTGCATATTTAGCTGTTTTTCGTCAGTGGTAACAAGATAATATAGTTATTTTTATAGAATCAACAAAATTAAAGGTACTTTAGAGAAAGAAAATTAAAAATATCGGCATTTAAGCCCTGTCAGACCATTTTAATCAGAACGAAACCTACATGATATTAAAGCCCATTAAATTTTACATCGATATAGCGAGTTTAATCAATATCGTCGGAACCGTTTTCAAGAAAATCGATAAAAGGTGCAAAATGCATGGTATAAAGTGCCTCTTCTTGTAAGCTCATTTTGATGAAAAAGGTTTTGTAACGTCTCGGGCGTATATTTGTCTTAAATATGAAATTTCAGTTTCATAGCACTTTTAACTTTCGCCCGGGATTTACCACATACACAGACTTTTTTGCGTGACTTGGTTATTTGGACTCTTCAAAAGTGTATTTCCGTTGAAAACTGGAATTCGAAAATTTTTACGATCGCAATACTTTCCCTTACTATATATAGTAAGTGAAAGTAAAAAATCGTTTAAGGGCTTCTCAGATATTTCACTTGATACTTACTATATTATGGACTTACTATATGCTAACTTGGAACCCCCACACTAGACTTAAACGACAAGAACTTAATCGACGATTTGGCCAATTATGCAGACTATCTGGACCTACGGACTTGAACTATGTGGGACAGCCAAATTTTCTAATATCAAACGCATTCAATCCTTCAAATCTAAAGTCCTCCGAACAATAGTTAATGCTCATTATTATGATACCAACCATACCTTACACCACGACCTAAATATTCCATTTATTTTAGACCTTATACCATTAAAATTCTCTAAATTCCATCAGAACCTTATCCATCACCCTAATCCGTTAGCTCAATCCCTATCCAGCTCCACACATCCTTACCATCCTTCTAAAAGGTTGAAACGGCAGTGGCCTCGAGACCTCTTGAAAACATGTTTATTGGAGTTCTAGCATTGGCTAGATTCTCCATTCACGTGCTGTATGCTTGAGACATGTATATAGGTATGAGTGACATTTGTACATATTCTAATTTATTCTTTTTGCATATCTTTACATCGTATTATTATTTTATAAATTTATTGTTTTGAGTATATTGTATGAATGTAGTATAAATGTTGTACTTGATCGCTATTAAAAATGTCATAATTAGGACAGATTGTAATATTACTCAATAAAAACTGTTTACAAAAAAAAAAAAAAAAAAAAAAAAAAAGATACTATGCTACGAACAATCATTTTAAATATATTAAGTTTACGATCTCTTTTAAGTATAACACCCCAGTTTTTTCTATTTCTGGTCTTGAAGTACAGTATTCAAGGTCTGAAAATACGTAGATATTAAAGGAAAGTTTATTTGTCTCCATATTCCAATTAATTTAATATACAGCTTGTATCTCTACAACCCAAGATGGATTTCAGGTTCAGTACTTATAGAGATTTCTACTGTTTCGCAACCAACGATGGTGCAAGGAGGTGATTAGGCCTAAATCACTTACGGCCATGAGGTTTTCCCCTAATTTTCGGTACCCACTTTAAACAGACTGGATGTGCCCAGAAGGGTTTCTCCACGGCTGAAATAATTGACTAAATAATTCTGCCAAAGCAGAGATTTGAACCTGGGACACGGATAACAGCAGCCTAATGCTCTCCCCACTAGCCACGCCGCTCCCTTAATATTTAGAAAAATATTAAATTATAAAAGTAACTAAATATAAATAAAACTCTTACCTTTTTTTCTATCCTTAGTATAACAGTTTGTTTCTTTGTGTAGTTTCTTGGTGGACTAGTTTAAACCCTGAAATGAGAAACAAATAATGTTTATTTATAAAAGAAAATAATAACAAATATTTATAAATTAATACAATAAAATTATTATCGGTTTAAAAAAACAATGCAATATAATCATCATCTTTTCTTTTCATTTGAAAACTTAGAAGTCTCAGTGTGTGGCCTCCGTGTATTGGAACGAAAGCACGCACCCTCAGCTACCAGGTTTTCTGGTTTATTATTTTTAATAATCAACCTTTGTAATCGAGCAAAATAAATTACAAGAATTTAGAAATAAAATAAAATTTCCTACAAAGTGAAAAAATAATCATTGAAATCGGTTAAAAATAGCAGTGATATATCGTTTTGAAATTAGCGGTGGTGATTGGTAATTTTACTTTAATTAATTTATTGCTTTTCATATTTGTTAATTGGATATAAACAACTACATAAACTTTTTTATCCTAATATAATTATTTAGAAATAATAAACTATTGTGTAATGATTCGCATATTTTTTAACTATAAATTTTATTTTTTATTTATAACTATTTTATGACCATCCATTTACATTACCTCTAAGGGCAGCATAATTCAGGATTTTTTAATGTTAGATATTTTAATTACTAATATTTGAAAAATATTAGACCTATCTGCGGGGTTTGAATATCATTGTTATGCTAGCCACTACACCCAAGGTCAGCCTCATTCTAAAAGTTAATAATTCTTTTTTAGTAACATTTTTTGTCCATATCTACCTTGCCTTTGAAGGATATACATGGTCCTCTAGGGCCAAGGGGTGGGAGCAGGGTATTAGTAGTGTAGGTCTAGTTAAAAGCTCCCTTACAGCTAGACGCGAACTAGTACAGGGTTTAGCATTTATAGATATTCGCATTGTTCCAAGACCAACGGTTTATCAAGGATAGGCCTAAACCAAATTCACGCTCAGACGCCAGATAATTATCATTGACAATTATATCAGTAACATAAAATTTTAAATCATCATCCTGCCAAAGCCAGGTTCGAACTTAAGATTTAAAAATCAGTAGTCCAGTGCACTAGGTATTGGGCTTCTTCGCTCTCCGGTATCTCAAAATAAAAATCCTTTAAAGGATTCGATGCAAAGTTTAGATAAAGCCTTATATTTTAAATATATAAATAAGTGAAATAATAAATTCAATCTGATTAGATCAGAGCAACAAGGAGAAAATTATATAAGGTTGTTACCGTTTCCAGGCATTTAAAGTGTATTGGGAAAGTAAAAAAGCTCGATACATGGGTACCTCATGATCTCACTGAGCGGCAGCAAGACCTCATGTTTCAAAACATACCGTGCAAAAATTGAAAGAACTGGGCTACGAACTTCTTCCGCACCCACCATATTCTCCCGACTTGTCTCCAACAGATTACCACCTGTTCAGGAATTTAGACAACTTCGTCAAAAGAAAACTTTTTAAAAATGATGATCATGTGAAAAGTGCGTTTTCAGATTTTGTTTTACTTCAAAGCTCAGAGTTTTTCAGTTCGGGGATCAAAAAGTTGGCGTCACGTTGGGAAAAATGTGTAGAAAAAGAAGGTAAAAACTTGGAATAAAATTATCTTGTTTTCATATCGTATTTTTAATAAAAATCCTTTACCTAAAAATATTTTAAACCAGAATTCTCGGGAACATCTTCTTTTTAGACGTCTCGGAGGATTATCGAAGAGTATGATAGGATAGAAATTACTGGATTATATTGGAAATGGAGTTTTTCATAGAATAATTGTTGATACCTGGTTCAAGCTAATTCAGTAACATATGGGATATTATTGTCCTTATGGATGAGCTTGTGACAAAATTAGTAGCGTTAAGGATTTTGGATTGTAAGGATTGGATACGAGAAGAATTCGATGGTTTAGTAAAGCCCCATAGCTATACTCCGTAGCTACATATCGGTATTATGATAGTAATGTTGATGAACCTATTGTACTTAAGTGGAAGGTTTGAACGTTTGTCCAGTAAGCGTTGAAGTAGTCGAAAACGTCGGGCAGTTTCTTGTCGTTTCAGAAAGTGCGTTTTCAGATTTTGTTTCACTTCAAAGCTCAGAGTTTTTCAGTTCGGGGATAAAAAAAGTTGGTGTCACGTTGGGAAAAATGTGTAGAAAAAGAAGGTAAATACTTCGAATAAAATTATCTTGTTTTCATATCGTAGTTTTTATAAAAATCCTTTACCTTGAAAACAGACATTTCATGTGACACAACCCAATACCATCGGGGTAGACAGGAACAGAAGTTAGTAATAAAATACTCATGTGGATACATTTCAATGCTAATTGAAAGTCGGGTGGGAATTTAAATTAACCTCAGGGATATAGGGCTTACTAATTGAACGGTAGAGCTGGCGGTATCACTTCTCTTAATATCCTTCATACTGGGCTTTTACACGACTCGCATAAAAGTCGTAGAGGAACGGCAGAATTTAAATTGCAACAGATCCAACCTCTCTTGCGCGGTTTTATCATTGCAGATTTTTAAGGAAAGTGAAATTGATTTTCCAAGCTCCTCTACATATTTTAGTTCCGAGGATATAATTTAACTGGCACTGGAGGACCGAATGGGAAGATCCTATTTCACGCTACGAGATTGAATCGCTTCATGGAAAGAGGGTCTTACAGTCCTATTTTTTTTTTTTTTTTTTTTTTTTTTTTTTTTTTTTAACTTTTATACAGTAATATTTTACGTTCTGCCTCAATAAAAAAAAATCTGGTGCGGGCAACACACGACTTTCACTTACCTCGATTTTTAAAATCAATGAAAGAATTTTCAAATACAGTTAGAGATAAACTATTAAACTTAGACAAACTATTAAGGAATTAATCAAATTGAATTTATATAGAAACATGTGTTTTATTAAAAAATCTATTATATTATTATCTAAAATAATCAGTTAGTTTTATCTTCTTCTCATCACTCTCTATTAAATTCTAAAAGCTTGTATATGAGATGATATTTTTTCTAAAATCTTTAGCTTTCCAACGGTATATCATACATGTATATTACTGCTCTTATGTTAAAAAACGAAAAATTTCATTAAAAATATATTTTTTCTGTTTTCTCCTTCTGTCACGTCTCGGCGTATAGTTGTCTTAAATATGAAATTTCAGTTTCATAGGACTTACCGTTTCCGCCCGGGAGTTATCACACACACACACACAGACACACACACACACACACACACACACACAGACCTTTTTGCGGGACTTGGTTATTTGGACTCAGGGGACCCTAAAACGTGTATTTCCGTTGAAAACAATACTGTATGTGTATGAGAATTAAAAAAATTACTAAAATGTGTCAATATGTTAGTCATCGTAGCCCGTAGGATTCTTAGAACGCAAAACAACGTACGCAATCATAAATATAAATTTTAACACAATTCTATAAGTCGAGACTTCTGATCACCTTACTGTAAACTGATCTGGAAACACTATATCAACAATAAAATAAATAGTTCCCGTAAATTATTACATAAAATGAACCCCCCTACTTTAATAAAAATTCAAAATTATCACAAAAAAAAAACAAGCTTATATTGTATAAATATATTATCAGGCCTATAATTACACATGCAAGCCCAGCCTGGAGTCTTGCATTGCAAGTGTTACAAAGAGATGTCTGAAAATCATTAATAATTATTCACCCTGAACAAAAAAAAGTGTGTGAGTGGTAAGTCCAGCGAGATAACGAAAAGTCCTATGAAACTGAAATTTCATATTTAAGGTGTATACCCGTGTATGCCCGGAATGTTGAAAAACTGCAACTTTTTCATCTAAATCAGCTAACCAAAAAAGCCACTTTATACCATGCATTTTGCACCTATTTACGATTTTATCAAAAACGGCTCTAACGATTTTGATTAAACTCTCTATATCGATCTAAAATTAAACGGGCTTTAATATCATGTAGGTTTCATTTTGATTGAAATAGTCTGACAGGGCTTAAATGCCGATATTTCAAAATTTCTTCCCCTAAAGTGCCTTTAATTTTGTAGTTTTTATGACATTGACCATACCATCCGATTAACATTGTTATAAAACAGATAAATATATAAGTTGAACGAATTCAATAAACTAAAGGAGATAACGGCAAAAATATTTGTTTATGTAATTTTTTTTCTTTTTACAGTAATAAATATGTATAATATATCGTTGGAATGCTAAAGATTTCAGAAAACATATTATCTTATACGTACTATTGTAAAAGTTAACAGAGAATGATGAAAAGCCGATAAAACAAACTGATTTTCGTTGATAATAATATAATACATTATTTAATAAAACACATGTTTTACACAAGTCCAATGTAAATAATTCTTAAACAATTTTTTTTTTCGTTTATAAATTTGCTTACAAATTCTTACATTGATATAAATAACGAATGCAAGTAAAGTCGTGTGTTGAGAGAACCACATTTTTTTAATTCTAATTTTTTTTTTTAACATAATTTTTAAAAACACGGATCAGTGACTCTGAGTTCTACCACTGAACTATTACACTGATAAGAAGTGAGAAAATAGAAAGACAAAGATATTTTTTATTCATATTTCCACTTTGAACAATGCAAATTACAGAATTTTATCATAAAATATTAATAATGAGCGAAATAAGCTTTAACACGACAGTTCGTTGCTTTAAAATACATTTGTCGTGACAACATAAATGACGCCAACAATCGATACTAATATTTAATTCAATAACCGATTCTTAAATTATATTTTATCAATCCATGCTTTGTGCAAATTTCGTAGCTAGTGAGTGATCCATGGAACATTTATTTTCTTAAAATGTTTTCTGAATTTAATTTTAGGAAACTTCAATTAGCATTTAACATTTTTTAAAAAATCGAAATTGAGCTTCTGAGGGAAAACTGTTCTATTTAAATAGTTGATGAAAATCAAATTTTGTATTTAACTAATATTACATGACATCCTGCTTAACAGTATCCTTCAATGACACTCCACTAGCCCCTGTTGAACAGATCCGATACCTAGGACTCCACCGGAACCTAGGACTGAATGGGTGGCGTCTCTACATGTATTTCATGTTAGTTTACTATGTACATCACATTTACTTGTTGTATATAATAATACAGTTGTAAATATCAATAAAAAAAAAGATAAAATAGATTAGTAACTGTTCGAAAGAAAACAACAGAGACCTGCAAAATCCTTTATGTATTTCAGAAACCATAAGAACGGACATTTCATGTGAAACAACCCGATAAAAATTTCCTCAGTATACTCTGATAGATTTTTCGTGATATTAAAGTTATAGGTCCATCAAAGGCTATCGATACATGGAAGTGTACTAGGGAGTTAGTCAGTTGACAAAGTTCAGTTCTAGAGGACTGACAATGAGAAGATCAATACTAGCGGGAAGAATCGATAGTTAGAGCTCCAAGTTGTAGAGGTTGGCCCCCGTCCCACTCCCATTACCACTCCCTCAAATTATCGCGGCGGTCCAACTTGGCAGCCTCTAAGTGCAGTTAACTAACTCGAAGTCCCAAGTCTACAATAGCTTAATTCGAGTCCTAGGCGAGTCAGGAATACGTAAATAACTTTGTGTAAAATAATAAAAACGCTTCAAAAAGATGTTATTTCACAATAGTTTATTTAGCAGATACAGCTTCTATACCTAAGGTAGCGGGTACAGGTTCTAACCAAGGAATTGCAGGTGGCCCTAGGAACCTTTAATGGCGGGTAAGAAATCATTAGTTATGACGTCCTTCCCTAGAGACGTAAGAATGTCTGGTGTCATTTAAAATCCATATCCTAATCAAACCTGGAAAGTCAAAATTTAGAACTCCCGCTGTAGCATCGT
The DNA here is from genome assembly GCA_023052935.1 of Piezodorus guildinii. Classification (NCBI taxonomy): domain Eukaryota; kingdom Metazoa; phylum Arthropoda; class Insecta; order Hemiptera; family Pentatomidae; genus Piezodorus; species Piezodorus guildinii. The sequence continues at coordinate 139,461,146 of CM041297.1, read as the reverse complement.
CCGATTAGCATAAAAGGGCGTTAAACAAACGATCAAAAATTAAAATTTTTTGATCAATTATGCCTAATTTTGGTCATCATGAATAGTTGAAGTACACCCGGGTGCTTAGCGTTCCCAAGTCAAGTTTCCAGTTCTGAACCAAGGAAACCACTTCTTGAATAAATACCATTAACTACAGCAGCACAAAGGGACATATTATATGACATCCTGACACTACACTAGCCCCTGTTGAACAGATCCGATACCTATACCTAGGATTCCACCTTGACAAACGTCTTACTTGGAACCCTCAATCAAGACTGAAACGACAAGAAACTGCCCGACGTTTTCGACAACCTCAACACTTACTGGACAAACGCTCAATCATTCCACTTAAGTACAAAAGGTTCATCAACATGGCTATCATAAGACTAATATGGACATACGGAGTATAGCTATGTGGCTTTACTAAACCAATCCTTACAATCCAAAATCCTTCGTAAAATCCTTAACGCTACTAACTTTGTCACGAACAAGCTCATCCATAAGGATTTTCTCTCTCTCTCTCTCTCTCTCTCTCTATATATATATATATATATATACATTTTATATATCAAGAATAACTATATTTTATATAGTTATATATTTTATAGAGTGTGAATATATGTATATATATATATATATATATATATATATATATATATATATATATATATATATAATATATATATATATTATTTTTTTTCAGAAGAATAGATTTTCCGAAATAATCGTATTATGAATTAACAAGTCGTATTCAATTTACGAAAACAAACTTTGTGTTGGGCCAAACATGTTTTTTTGTAATATTATGGTTACTTTAAATCAACTTAAGACAACTTGAAACATAATATTGTATGATACAATGATGTTTAATAACTGCAGCGTTTCATGCAACAGACAGGCAAGAGCAAAAGGTAGTAACTTTTTTTATTGATGTCTATAACGTCAAAAGCAAATAAATGTTTTCGATCTAGGAAGACATTGAAAATTTTAACACAGCGAACTACTCTTGGCTGTCAAATCATAGTCACTCCTATATCCACAGTCAAATTAGCGTCATTCCACGTCTAATCAACCAATGGTCAGGAACTTGATGTTTCAGAAATCAATTTATTTATTTATTTTTTTTGTTTTTCTATACGATAGTAGTAACCACATAAAATACAATATTTCAAATCACTCTTTTGCATCCCTAATCTCTATAGAGTGATTACCCAAAAGTTAATACATACAAAACCTTCACATGTTGCTCGAAAAGTCATCTCCAACAATATAACTCACGATTTTTCAAACGATACGAATTTCGGTTTGAACAGGAGCAGATAGGGAAAGTATTGCAAGTGTAAAAAATTTCATATTTGAGTTTTCTCAAAAAATACACGTTTAAGGGTCTTCGGATTCCAAATGACTAGGTCCAGAAAAAAAAATTAACTCTGTGTGAGGTAAGTAAGCACAAATACGAACAATCTTACAAAACTAAACTTTCATATTTGAGAAAACTAAACTTTAGTTAACTAAATGCCCAACTTAATTAATATGTCATACCATGCATGATTATCTTTTTTATCATTTCCTTAAAAATCACTCTTTATTATACTCGACTTAAAATTTTATGGACATTAATTTTCTGTAGGCTTCATTCTGATTAAAATATGGATTAAATTCCGATTTTTTAATTTCCTTCCCCTTAAGTATTTTACGGCGGAATTTCCTCGGAAGCTCCTCCCGGCTAAGTCCGATGGACTCGCTGACCAACAATGAGATCGGCCCTCCAGGCTTGCTGGAGGGTGTGACGTAGGTTCGACCGCCCTACTCACATATTTTAGTTCACAAAATACCACAAACAGTCATAGATTTGGTCCGAAGAGAGATGAGGCCACTCGGGAGTTTAGAAGGTTGCACAATACGGAATATAATTGAGTTGATAGCATCGCGGAGACTCAAATGGGCGAGTAAAGTTGTTGGGCTCGATAAGGAGCGGATTCCGAGAAAGTTGGTATTCGCTGATCCGACTGGTAGACGTCCGAAAGGTAGGCCGAAGCGTCGATGTGATCATTGCGTTAAGGCTGATCTCAGGGGGTGAACATAACGGTGAGCATTGGACGAGACTGTGTAGACAGAATTTGGTGGTATCGGCATCGAACCTTCGGGTTCGGTAAGCCTATTATTATTATTATTATTATTATTAAGTATTTTAAGGAGCGGCGTGGTCTAGTGGATAGAAAAAATTAACCATTTCATGTTGTTAGCATTAATAAAAAAGGGGTATATGTACAAGATAAATAAATTTGATACATAGGAATCAAAATATAAATAGGAGCATCTAATAATTTAGATATACATATAATTATTTAGGAATAATTAACCATTGTGAGTTTCATATACAGTGTTTTGTCTCTTATTCCGTATAAAATACAATTTTAGATTTTAAAGTTTAATTGAGTTTTCAATGGAAAAGGTTAATCGATTGGTCCTTAATACATATGATAATATTATTTTATTATAGCTCTTTTTATGCTGAGCTATTTCTTTGATTTTTTGTTTTGTTTTTTTTGTTTCATCTATTGTAGAATATAGACAGGATAGAAAACTTTTCCAACCCATCTTCGAACTCTTTCCTATTATCCGCTCGAATCGATACCTTTGCTCTAGCCTAGCCCAGTCCTGAAAAATGGGTTTCTAGTTCGGACGGAGGTAGAGGGCGGGGAAGTCGTAAGTCTCCTGTAGTCCCGGCGTCCCGTAGATTGGTTCTAAGATTAATGTTGTCGTCTGCCAGGGTATCTATAGATCTAGATGTCAGAGGGTTTGGATGGAGTCTGATTAACCTTGCTGGAGTATTAGAAGCAGTGTTGTCGATAACTATATCAGTTCGTGTATTCGACTTTTAAAAATCAAATATCGCTATTCCTTGTTTCTTTCCAGTTATTAAATTAATATGTTTGTAATTATACAATAATACAAACTTATATATTAGTTGTAGACAACATTTTTAGAAATATATGAATGAAGGTACGAAAGTATTGCGATTGTTTATTTTTCTTAAGTTGAAATAAATCTCAACTCATTTGACCGATCTTGAAATTAATAATATAATATGTATTCGAACCCCCGGCAAACCATACAAAAATGAAATTTCATATTTTACTAACTATAGAAGAAAAGAGAAAAATTATTTCTGTAACTTGTACGTAATTTCTAGTTTTTTAGACGTATGAATAGTAATATAGTGTATAATATATCGTTGGAAAGCTAAAGATTTTAGAAAAAATATTATCTATACACAAAGTTGTTAAAGGTAATGGAGAGTAATGAAAATGGGAACAGAACTAACTGATTGTAATAGATAATAATATAACATATTACTAAAACACATGTTTCTAATGAAACTAAAGTAATAGCATTTTTATCACAAATTTTATATTGTAGGAAAGTATATGCCTGTGATGTTACATAAAAGTCCGCCAATCAGAAGAGCCGCTTTATACAATGCATTTTGTACTTTTTTAAAAATTTTATCGAAAACACCTCAACCGATTTTGACTAAAATTTTTATATGAATAGGCTTTAATATCATTCAGGTTTCATTCTAATCGAAATAGTCTGATAGAGCTTAATTAAAAGCCGATATTGTAAAATTTCACCCTCAATTGTACCTTTAATTTTGAAGATTCAAAAAAATTAACTATATCATCTTGTCAACATTGATCATAGACAAATCCTGCATCCAACTATAGCAGAAAAGAGCAAAAATATCTCTAGTATTTTTGGATTTAAGAATAATAACATATTGGAACCCGTGACTGAGTGGCTAGCGAGCTAGTCTCTCATGCTAAAGTTGTGAGTTCGAATCGCAGCCTCTCCTCCGGGTATGTGAGATCCGTCAGCCAAATAGTGGCCACTCACAAAATTAGGCGTAGGGAGTGATGACCCTACCCTACAAATTGCATCGAGAAACGCGAGTGTAAACTCCCAGGAGATTACACTCGGGCCTGCACGGCCCGTCGCGCCACTGAAAGAAAAAAACATAGATGTATAATAAATATATCTTTCGCAAGCTAAAAATTTTAGAAACAAATATTATTTTTTACATCAAGTTGTTTAAGATAATAGAGAGTGACGAAAATGAAACCTATAATAGGTTATTTAATAAAACACACTTTCTATTGAAACTGAAGTAATTAATGCTTTTACCTTTTTCGTGTTTAGCCTTAGATTGATTTCAACAGAGGTGTGTTGCACGCACCAGATTTTTTTTTTTTAATTCTTTTTATTCTGTAAATATGAAATAATTGGTTTCTCAATAAGAATGATACCCATTGCCCTTGAGCGTGGAAGGTTGAATTATCTTTCAAAATAAATAAATAAGATTGGATTTATGGAAAATGTATGTAGAGATAAGAACAATAAAACATGCAAAAGAAGAACTAAGGGCAATGAAAATGATAATTTGAGAGAGAATCAATGCCTTGAGGAACACGCGATACCACAACGGCTGTGTATCATTAAATAATCTATACGATGGGTTAGTGACTCGTAAGCTCCAAGTGAGTAACATGAGGGAAACTTGAAATATTTCAATTACATAAGGAAAAGACAAAATAATTAATGATCTCTCAAAAATAAATTTCCCATTCGCGTTTAACTCAACATTAAAACCAAAAAATCTGGTGCGGGCAACACACGACTTTCACTTACCTCGATTTTTAAAATCAATGAAAGAATTTTCAAATACAGTTAGAGATAAAAATACGTGAAACTATTAAGGAATTAATCAAATTGAATTTATATATAAACATGTGTTTTATTAAAAAATCTATTATATTATTATCTAAAATAATCAGTTAGTTTTATCTTCTTCTCATCACTCTCTATTAACTTCTAAAAGCTTGTGTATGAGATGATATTTTTTCTAAAATCTTTAGCTTTCTAACGGTATTTCATACATGTATATTACTGCTCTTATGTTCAAAAACGAAAAATTTCATTAAAAATATATTTTTTCTGTTTTCTCCTTTAGTTGGGTATCGAATTTATTCAATTTATATATTTACCTGTTTTTCATCAGCGCTAACAAGATAATCTAGTTATTATTATTGAATCTAAAAAATTAAAGGTACTTTAGAGGAAGAAAATTTAAAATATCGGCATTTAAGCCCTGTCAGACCATTTTTATCCAAATAAAACCTACATGATATTAAAGCCAATTTAATTTTACATCGATATAGCGAGTTTAATCAAAATCGTCGGAACCGTTTTTGAGAAAATCGAAAAAAGGTGCAAAATGCATGGTATAAAGTGACTCTTCTGGTAAGCTCATTTTGATGAAAAAAGTTTTGTCACGTCTCGGGCGTATAGTTGTCTTAAATATGAAATTTCAGTTTCATAGGACTTACCGTTTCCGCCCGGGAGTTACCACAGACACACACACACACAGACCTTTTTGCGGGACTTGGTTATTTGGACTCAGGGGACCCTAAAACGTGTATTTCCGTTGAAAACTGGAATTCGAAAATTTTCACGATCGCAATACTTTCCTTACTATATATAGTAAGTGAAAGTAAAAATATATTTTTTCTGTTTTCTCCTTTAGTTGGGTATCGAATTTATTCAATTTATATATTTACCTGTTTTTCATCAGCGCTAACAAGATAATCTAGTTATTATTATTGAATCTAAAAAATTAAAGGTACTTTAGAGGAAGAAAATTTAAAATATCGGCATTTAAGCCCTGTCAGACCATTTTTATCCAAATAAAACCTACATGATATTAAAGCCCATTTAATTTTACATCGATATAGCGAGTTTAATCAAAATCGTCGGAACCGTTTTTGAGAAAATCGAAAAAAGGTGCAAAATGCATGGTATAAAGTGCCTCTTCTGGTAAGCTCATTTTGATGAAAAAAGTTTTGTCACGTCTCGGGCGTATAGTTGTCTTAAATATGAAATTTCAGTTTCATAGGACTTACCGTTTCCGCCCGGGAGTTACCACAGACACACACACACACAGACCTTTTTGCGGGACTTGGTTATTTGGACTCAGGGGACCCTAAAACGTGTATTTCCGTTGAAAACTGGAATTCGAAAATTTTCACGATCGCAATACTTTCCTTACTATATATAGTAAGTGAAAGTAAAATCAGGTACACACAACACATGTTTCACTTGGCTCCGTTGTTAATATTAATTCAAGGATTTTCAAATCCTCTCCAGAAGGATCTCCTCCACCTACAGCCATATATTAAACTCTCTTAAGTAATACAGCTTCCTATGTACATCCCACTGTATACATTTTGTTTATTTATTGGTTTATTACTTTCACTTACTATATATAGTAAGAGATAGTATTGCGATCGTGAAAATTTTCGAATTCCAGTTTTCAACGGAAATACACGTTTTAGGGTCCCCTGAGTCCAAATAACCAAGTCCCGCAAAAAGGTCTGTGTGTGTGTGTGTGTGTGTAGTAACTCCCGGGCGGAAACAGTAAGTCCTATGAAACTGAAATTTCATATTTAAGACAACTATACGCCCGAGACGTGACAAAACTTTTTTCATCAAAATGAGGTTACCAGAAGAGGCACTTTATATCATGCATTTCGCACCTTTTTTCGATTTTCTCGAAAACTGTTCCGACGATTTTGATTAAACTCGCTATATCGATGTAGAACTTAATGGGTTTTAATATCATGTAGGTTTTATTTGGATAAAAATGGTCTGACAGGGCTTAAATGCCGATATTTTAAATTTTCTTTCTCTAAAGTACCTTTGATTTTGTTGATTCTATAAAAATAACTAGATTATCCTGTTAACGCTGATGAAAAAAAGGTAAATATATGAATTGAATAAATTTGATACCCAACTAAAGGAGAAAACAGAAAAAATATTTTTTTAATGCAATTTTTCGTTTTTGAACAGTAAGAGCAGTAATATACATGTATGATATACCGTTGGAAAGCTAAAGATTTTAGAAAAAATATCGTCTCATACACAAGCTTTTAGAAGTTAATAGAGAGTGATGAGAAGAAGATTAAACTGATTATTTTAGATAATAATATAATAGATTTTTTAATAAAACACATGTTTCTATATAAATTCAATTTGATTAATTCCTTAATAGTTTCACGTATTTTTATTTCTAACTGTATTTGAAAATTCTTTCATTTATTTTAAAAATCGAGGTAAGTGAAAGTCGTGTGTTGCCAGCACCAGATTTTTTTTTTACTTATTTATGTATACATTTATTATGTATCTATTCCATTTGTTTATGCACTTAAAAAATTCTTAATGGTTTTACAATTCAATTTATTCCTATTTGTAATTATTTTACTATTTTGTATCAACTATATGATCTTTCAATGATTGTTACTTATTATTTTTTTCTCATAATATTTTCACTTGGTCAATTTTACTGTCTTAATATACTTACAATAATTATTAAAACGTTGGTTGGGAGGTAGTCAGTTTTTACTACATATAGTTTATACATTATTATTCTTACTATTGTATTATATTGTTTTTACTTCAACAATCTTGTTAAAACATCTTCTAATACCGTTATGATGTTATTACTATTGTAGGTTTAATCTGAATACTTCCTTTTTGTTAATATTACAATTTTACTCATTTTTGTCAGATCCCGTCTAGAAATATGGTACGTATTTTCCATTTTACCCAACTTTTTGTACGTACTTTCCTATCTACCTGCCTACATTCCATATTACCAAATTGTACCTAGTTTCCACTCGCCTACCAGACGGTACGTATCGCCACTGTACTCCATTTTTTAATGTTTTTTATTTCATGTAATTTTTTTCTTATATGTTTGTACATTATCTTTAGTCATTATCTGGTCTGTATAGCTCTCATTAGTATACCTTTATCATTGTAATTTAATTAATTGATTTCTTTACACATTTAGTTCCTTTTATGTTATAATATTGACATTCTCTAGCGCAATAGTTATTTTTTTTAAATAGTATTTTTAATATTATATTAAATGTATCCTTTTTGTATCTTTTTAGCCCTGATGATGACCCACAATGGGGGTCGAAACGTTGGCAAACAATAAAATAGTTGAAACTATTCAGTTGTTTCATTTAATGACCGCCACCCGGACTAATTCCTTCAAGTTCACAATTTTAGTTAAATATTTAGCTTTCCAACGGTATATTCTTCCGCTTCCAGTGGCGCGACAGGCCGTGTAGGCTCTGGTCCTCGCGGTGTAATTTCTTTGGAGATCACACTCACGTTTCAGGGAGCATTTTTGTAGTGTAGGGTCATCACTCCCTATGCCTAATTTTGTGGATGGGGGACATTTGGCTGACGGGTCTCACGTACCCAGGGGAGAGGCTGTAAATGATTTCCCATTTATTTACATAACCATAAAAGCCCCGCCGGGACTGGGATTCGAACTCAACCTTTAGCGTGAGAGACTAGAACGCTAGCTACTCAGCCACGGGCTCCCCGTACGGTATATTAAACATCTATAGTACGTAAGTGGCTTAGTTGAGCCCCAAAGCTCAATTCCATATGTCTGATAATAGTAACATTAAGAGCTTTGTCTGGAAGTTTTGGACGTTTGTTTGTGTTGTAGCAATCGGTATCTACGAGCAGTTTCTTGTCGTATCTTTTCTTGTGTTTCATTTCCTCCCAAATTTTCAGAAGAAGAAAATTTAAAATATCTGCATTTAAGACCTGTCAGATTATTTCAATCAAAATAAAACCTGTATGATATTAAAGCGAATTAAATTTTATATTGAAATAGCCTGTTTAATCATAATCGTAAGCGTTGTTGAGAAAATTGTAAAAAGGTGCAAAATGGACGGTATAAAGCTGCAGTTATAGTTCACCGACTTTTATTTAATAGTCTTAAATATCAAATTTCAGTTTCGTACGATTTTACGTTTTAGTGCGACTTAATTATTTAGACTCAGAGGATCATAAAAGGTGTATTTCCGTTAAAACCTATAATTCGAAAATTTTCAGAATCGCAATATTTTATATTACTCATATTTCATATATAGGTAAGTGAAACTAAAAACATATAATTAAAAAAAAAACCTGAAACCTGAAATCCTCCGTTAATTATCTGAGGTGTAGAAGAAGAAATCTAATCAAGGTGTGGTAACAAAGGAGGCAGAAACAGAGGGACAAATAAAATTACGGGGAGGGGGTGATGAAGAAAGTTGTGAGGGAGGAGGGTGCTAACTAGGGCTTCCTATTGGTCCACAGTCAGCCAATCACAAATCGATAAGTTGTGCCGTAATCGATTTCATATATCGACATAAAGCAGGGCAGGGCGTACTATTCACGTTCATGTAGACACGAATAACTCCCTCAAATGGAAAAATAAATTTGGTTCTCCTACCTCAAAAGGAAATCGGGTAAATCATGTTCCGCACTTGAAGACGTAAAGCGTTTTCTCATTTCCCAGTAAAAAATCTTATAACTTTCACTTGCATAAGCTGTTAAAATAAATTTAAAAACTTGTAAATAAAGTTAAAGCTTAAAAAAAGTTAAAGAATCACATTGAGTTTCGATGAAAATATGTATTTAAGATTACATAATCTAACAATAGAAAATGTTACAATCACTAAGTTTCATCCGCTTTTCATCACTCAAAGTTGTTTAAATTTAATTTAAACAACTTTTTATATCAGATAACATTTTTCTAAAATATTTAAGTCTCTAACGGCATATTATTCATCTATTAATATGTACAGAATAAAAAGTTAGCGACAAAAATATGTTTGCTATTTCCTCCTTTAATTGTTAATCAAATTCTTTCAACTTGTATATTCACGATTTTTCAATCAATGGCAATGACATGATTATTACTTTCACTTACTATATATAGTAAGGGGAAGTATCGCAATCGTGAAAATTTTCGAATTCCAGTTTTCAACGGAAATACACGTTTTAGGGTCCCCTGAGTCCAAATAACCAAGTCCCGCAAAAATGTCTGTGTGTGGCGAAAACGAAAAGTCCTATGTAACTGAAATTTCATATTTAAGACAAATATACGCCCGAGACGTTACAAAAACTTTGTCATCAAAATAAGCTTACCAAAAGAGCCACTTTATACCATGCAATTTGCACCTTTTTTCGATTTTTTCGAAACCGGTTCTGACGATTTTGATTAAACTCGCTATATTGATGTAAAATGTAATGGGCTTTAACATCATGTAGGTTTCATTCCGATTAAAATGGTCTGACAGGCCTTAAATGCCGATATTTTAAATTTTCTTCCTCTAAAGTACCTTTAATTTTGAAGATTCTATAAAAAATAAAAATGTTATCTTGTTAGCATTGATAAATAACAGCCAAATATGTAAGTTGTGAGAATTTGAAAAACAACTAAAAGAGAAAACTGAAAACATATTTTTTTAATGAATTATTTTATTTTGTTTTTGAACATAGGAACAGTAATATACATGTATGATACACCGTTTGAAAGCTAAAGATTTTAGAAAATATATTATCTTATACTCAAGCTTTTAAAAGTTAGTAGAGAGTAATAAAAAAAGAAGATAAAACTAAGTGATTATTTTAGATAATAATATAATAGATTTTTTAATTTTCAATTTAATTAATTCTTTAATAGTTTCATTCATTTTTATCTCTTACTGTATTTGAAAATTTGTTAATCGATTCTAAAAACGGAGATAAGTGAAAGTCGTGTGTTGCCCCGACCAGATTTTTTTTTAGAATCTATAAAATTAAACGGTTCTTGAGAAAATCGTAAAAAGCTATAAATTGCTTAATTAAAAGTGACTCATAGGGTTAGATTATTTAGTTGACAAAGTGGATGTATCGTTCTTAGGTTATATGTTTTTAAAATAGGAAATGTCAATGATAAAAATTAATGGCTTGCGAGATGGAGATATCACATACACAGATACCATTTTGCGGGACGTTCGTTTCCAGATAAAAATTTAATTAGAAAATTTTCATAATCGCAATACTTAAAACGCTACAGATTATTACACAATGATTTATTATTTCCAAATAACAATATTAGGATATAACTGTTTATGTAGCTGTTTATAGGCGATTAAGTAATATGAAAGCAATAAATAATTCAACTCTCCTAATTTCAAAACGCCATATTTCTGCTAGTTTTGAACCAATGTCAATGATTCTTTTTTCGTTTTGTAGGAAATTTAATTCTCTGTGTAATAGCTTTAAGAGCATTTATTTATTTATTAATTAGGAGAATCGCATTGTTTTTCTTATTAGTAATCCGTTGTTGTTTGTCTATTTATTTAACATTACATTATGCTACTAAGGCTAATCGGACGATGCTACAGTGGGAGTCCTAAATTTTGGCTATCCAGGTTTCATTAGGATAGAGATCTTTAACGAGTACCTGATATCGTACAGGCTCGGGACCACCTATTAACGTCCACACCGAAGGATGGCATAACTAAGGATTTTTAACTCCCAATGAAAAATCCTAGGACCACCTGCCGGTTTGAACCCGCGACCTTTATTCGTTATTCGTTATTCGGGTTCTATCTTGAAATGTAAGCCCCTCAAATTTTTATAGAGGGTAATATTTTTTTTTTTAGTAAATTACAAAGATTCGTTATTAAAAATAATAAACTAAAAGTTAAAAGCATTTATTACTTTAGTTTCCATAGAAACATATGTTTTATTAAATAATCTATTACATTATTATCTATAAAAATCTGTCAGTTGTTCATCCAGCTTTGATGTATTAATTATAAGGAAAAAAAAAACTTTTACGGCCCGAACACTTTACAAAACATTTTTATTTTAAATGTAAAAAAAAAAATATATATTGATAAATCCAAAAATAATTTTCAATATTAAAATTAAGAAAAATACAATTAAATTAAGCTATTCATTTATTCATGTAATGAAAATAACTAATTAAGAGTATTAGTCCTTGAGAAAGGTCTGAAGGTTGAAATGTGATGAAAAGTGATAAAAAACAATTAGCATTTCAATGAATATTTAAATCAGAATGAAAGATCTAAGACAATTTAATTTTACATCAAATAGCACAGCCAATTTACCCAGATTCGTTAGACACATAGTGTTGAGAAAATTGTAAAAAGGTGCAAAAGCTCTTAAAACATCCCAGGTATATAGAGACATATATACATATATATAACTAAGTAAACAATTATAAAGAATGGCATTTGAGTTTATAAACCAATAGATACCTCTATTGATTCATAACTCCCAGGTCACGCACTTTTTGGTAATTTATTGTTAGACTCAGAATATGAATTTTTCTAATGATTAAATCAGTTTTATAATAGAAAATATAGATATATTTTGACACTAATCCCAATACAATACACCCAGACCGTGCTCAGACACCCATTAGAACCACAGATCGTGATAACCACAACTGGCGACCACCACAAACCCAATAAGGCAACTTGTGGCCCACTGGTCGCCTCATTGCCGTAATCTACACCACTTATTAGGAAATGGCTGCGGTTTATTAATGGAGTGTACAATGAAGAATGGCGGTACAATTCATGATTTCCAAAGACTGTAAATAATTTTAATCCTGTACAATACTTCGCAAATCTTAACGATTCCTTGAGCATTCTCTAAGCTTGTTTAATCCCATTCAACTGATTCAAAAAAAAGGCTACAGTTTAGTTATTTGTTTCCTTTTCTCATGAAATAATCGTAATTTTAAGGCATTAATAAAAAATATATTTCGTAGCCGCTGAAACAACTCTTTAAATTATTAAATGTAAAGGAAAACGTATCCATACCAGCGATCGGCGCGACATAGATTTGAAAAATTTAGCAGTGGAGATACGACGTTGGAAAGTAAGAAGAGCTTCGGGCGAACAATAATGGATATTGATGAAGTTCTGAAGGAAGAAGCTGAGTCAATTTCGTCAACAAGAACTCCTTAACTTACCAGGAAATGTGTTCTGTCGAAAGATACTGTTAGTCGCCATCTACTCTCCACGGGGAAGGTGAAAAAGAGCAGTAAACTGTTCCCTCTTAGGCGTTATCTGTAGCATAGTGGCTAGTATAACAGCCTTCTATACCAAAGGTTACGGATTAAAATCCGCAGGTGGTCCTAGGATTTTTTAATGCGAGTAAAAGATCCTTAGTTCTGCCGTCCTTCGAAGAGGACGTTAAAAGGTGGTCACGAGCCTGTGTGAGGTAAGGTACTTAAAGATCCCTATCCTAATAAAACCATGATAGGCGAAATTTAGAACTCCCACTGTAGCATCGTCCGATTAGCTATAGCAGCACAAAGGGGCGTTAAATAAAAAATAAACAAGCGTTATTTTTACACACCGCGTATATAAATAGATATATGTATATAAAAGATAAAACAAAAAGCTTTCCTTCAAGTCCGAAATTGTAGTCCAGTAATATAGGCATCTCAGAAAAACATTTAGAAGTGAATTATGTAATTAAAAAAAAAAAAAGAAATTATTAAAATCAATATAATGAAGATTATAAATGTATATTAATATAAACAAATGTTGGAACATTATCTTCTTAAACAATTACTAATTTATTAGAAATTTTCTAACAGTATTCAAAATTTGTTTTCCGGCTTTTACAACGGTTAACATTATAATGTTAAATATCTAATCATCTTTGACTTACCTATATATGAAATATATAGTAAGGGAAAGTATTGCGATCCAGAAAATTTTCGAATTTCAGTCCAAATAACCAAGTCCCGGAAAAAGGTCTGTGTGTCCGTGGTAAGTCCAGCACGAAAACGAAAAGGTGTATGAAAATGTAATTTCATATTTGAGACAACTATACACCTGAGATGTTACCGCAGCTTTTTCACTAAAATCAGCTGACCGGAAGTAGTACTTTATTCCATGCATTTCGCACCTTTTTACGGTTTTCTCAAAATAGCTCTAACGATTTTGATTAAACTCTACATATCGATGTAAAACTTTATAGGCTTTAAAATGATGTAGGTTTCATTCTGATTGAAATATTTTGACAGGGTTTAAATACCGATATTTTATATTTTCTTTCTCTAAACTACCTTTAATTTAGAACATTCCAAAATCATGAAATTCGTCCAACATGTATATTTAGCCGTGCTTTAGTTATTAAGATGATATGGTTAATCTTTTGGAATGTTCTAAATTAAAGGTAGTTTAGAGAAAGAAAATATAAAATATCGGTATTTAAACCATGTCAAAATATTTCAATCAGAATGAAACCTACATCATTTTAAAGCCTATAACGTTTTACATCGATATCTTGAGTTTAATCAAAATCGTTAGAGCTATTTTGAGAAAACCGTAAAAAGGTGAAAAATGGATGGAATAAAGTACAACTTCCGGTCAGCTGATTTTTGTCAAAATATTTGGTCCAAAGAGAGATGAGGCCACTGGGGAGTTTAGAAGATTGCACAACGAGGAATTGCGGAACTTTTATCCTGTGAATATAATTGAGCTGATTGCATCGCGGAGACTCAAATGGGCGAGTAAAGTTGTTGGGCTCGATGACGAGCGGATTCCGAGAAAGTTGGTATTTGCTGATCCGACTGGTAGGCGTCCGAAAGGTAGGCCGAAGCGGAGATAGGAGGATTGCGTCAAGGCTGATCTCGGGGGCTTGGGCTTGAATGGTGAACATTGGACAAGCCTGTGTAGGCGGAATTTGGTGGTATCGGCATCGAACCTTCGGGTTCGCTAAGCCTATTATTATTATTATTATTATAAATATTATATACGAAGTTGTAATATAAAGTGACGAATAGGGAATAAACTTATTGCTGATTTACAATTTAATGTAGTTATATTATTTAATCTAAATCATATGTTTCCAACGAAAATGAAAAAAAAAAAAATGTTTAATTAAAATCAACTTAAAATATTTTTCAAATTGAAGTATAGTTAATAGTTTTTGTATTGATTTTAACAGTCGAGGTAAGTGAAAGTGGTGTATTGCCCGCACCAGATTTTTGAAGAATAAAATGGTCTATTACATTTATTTATATTAATATTTTTTTTTTTAATTTACTATTGCATCACAAGTAATAAATTAGAGAAAATATTCAACAATGCTATGATTCACATGTCGAGAAACTACACGGTGCCAGGCCAGCAGTTTTTTATTTAAGAAATTGCATGCCAACAAAAAGGTTAATTATTCACACTAAATATAACTACAATGAGATGAAAAAAAAATTGAAAGGTCAAAACTTGATAAGGAAATGAGAGAGATAAGATAGAGGAGTTGGAACGCAATACAATCAACACTAATTTGCAAATTACGGAAACACGCTCTTCAAGAAAACTACTTTAACTAACGATACATCCATCTTAATCAACAGCAACATTCATTTTCTAAAAGTTTAATGACAAAACAACACTTAAAAAATTATGTTTAACAATTTCATTATAAACTTCTCAAAACAGATTATTAATCCACGAAACACAGTAAAATAATATCATTGAGTTCGATTTCAGACCTAATATATATTTAAAAAATCTGATTCACTCAACACAAATTATTCACACACTTTCCTTCTTAAAATACATTTTAAAATAAACTCCAATTGAAAAAGTTAAACTGAGTTAAAATCAAACAATAAAACATCTTATTTAAGTGAAGATTTATTATCAATAATTTGTTATCACCACGTATTTCTTTCTCTCTCAGATCATATTTCTATCATATTGTGTCACATATCCAGTCCCTTTGTACTGGTAACTATTAATATTTTTTTCTTTTAATTTTGTTCGTTGTTATATTATTTTATCTTAAACCTGGTGAAGCCCTACAATTTAGGACGAAACATCGGTAAACAAATATTATAAGTTTCCCTTATTAGTGCATTACTTTATTTATCATTTATTACTTTAGTGTATATTCTCTAGAATCAAAAACTACGTCATCATTATGAAAAAGTGTACAGTTAAAAGGATTTAAGCTCTTAAGACTATTTAAATGAGAATAAAATCTAAATGAAATTAATGCCCACTTAATTTTACATCAATATATCGAGTTTACACAAAATCTTTAAAGTCGTAGTTGAGAAAATTGTGTTAAGTTATAAAATGTATGATATAGAAGAGGCATTTCAGTAAGCAGTTTAAGGATTTTTTTTTTATAATATTTAACATATGCTTGTCTTAAATATGTTATATCAGATTCTTAAGCCTTTACTTTTTTTAACACAATATAAACTATTTTAACACCAAACCTTTTTTTTTTAAATCTCACTCAAAGAACCCTAAAACCGTGTTTCAGTCTTCAATTGTACTTCCAATATAAAACAACTCGATTCGAAAAATACCAAGTACATTAAAATAATCACAAATATTATCTTCAATTAAGATCTTAATTCACAGGCGATAAGAATTCGGACAAAACTTCCTCCTACGAAAGCAAAACAGAGAAAAAAATTAAATAAAACCTGGAAAAAATTCCATGAATATTAAATACTTATTTCAAGTTCGTGCTTATGCATAATGTTTGTATGCTAGCCCAGAGTGGGTTAAAGAAGATAAAAGAAAAAATTTAAACCAGAGAATTAATTTTATTTTTATTAAATTTTTGTGTTTGTCTGTTTCTGCAGCAGCAGGATAATATTTTTATGTGATGTGAGAATGGTTGACTGTGTATTTATGATAGAAGTTAGTTGAACGTGCAGTAAAATAAATACACCATTAAGTATAAACTTAATTTAATGGTGCCGACGTTTTGCCCTAAATTATAGGCCTTCTCCAGGACGATTGAAGGAGTGAGAGCCAAACCATGAGTCCATTCCAGAGTTCATTGTTGAACTCTCACTCCTTCAATCGCCCTGAAGAAGGCCTGTAATTTAAGCTGAAACGTCGGCACCATAAAGATAAGTTTATATTTAATTGAGTGTTTATTTTAGTGTACCCTCAACTAACTTCTCCCAGATAATATTTTTAGCTTCTTTGGCTCTAGGTAATCAACCAATCAATCAATTACAGCCTTCCTTGCCCAAGATCGGGGGTTCAAACCCGGAAGATGACATTAGGAGTTAAAAAAAAGGAGTAAAACATTTGGTTATGCCGTCATTCAGAGGGGGCGTAGAACGGTGGTCCCCATCCTGTGCCTTGTAAGGTGCTCGTTAAAGATCCTTATTATAATTAACCATGGAGAACTCCGACTGTAGCATCGTCTAATTAGTTAAAGTAGCACAATAATGAATAAAAAATCTGGTGCGGGCAACACACGACTTTCACTTACCTCCTTTGTTAAAATCAATTTAAGAATTTTTAAATACATTTAAAATAAATTGTTAAAGAATTAATTATTTTGAAGTTCAATATATTAAATAATCTATTATATTTTTATCTATAACAATCTGTTAGTTGTATGTAGGCTTTTAATCATTATCCAATAATCTTTAAAATTTTAAGTATTAGATATTTTTTCTAAAATCTTTAGCTATCCAACGGTATATTATACATATATATATTACTTGTTGTTTATCAAATTCGCTTAACTTGAATGTTTACCCATTATTTATCAATGCTAATGAGATGATGTTCCAATTTTTTTTTAATCTATAAAATTAAGGTTACTTTAGAGGAAGAAAAATGCCAATATTAAGTCCTGACAGTCTATTTCAATCAGAATGAAACATACATGATATTAAAGCCCATCCAACTTTACATCGATATAGAGAGTTAAATCAAAATCGTTAGTTCTTGAGAAAATAGTAAAAAGGTGCAAAATGCATAGTATAAAGGGGCTCTTCTGGTAGGTTGATTTTGATGAAAATGTTTTTGTAACATCTCGGGTGTATAATTTTCTTAAATATGAAATTTCAGTTTCATAGGACTTTTCGTTTACGCGCGGGAGTTACCACACACGGACACACATACACACACACACTTCATTTATCGCAGAATTTGCTTGAGGACGGTAAGTGCTTTTCGGACTGTTTCCTACGAGGCAGCGTGTGTGATAGCCAGAATGCCGCCGGTGGAACTCCTTGTTGAAGAAAGAAGCAGGCACTATGAACGACGATTACACGGTCCCCGAGAAGAGGAGCGGAAAATAACTATCGGCCAGTGGCAACAGCGTTGGGAGGCTGCAGATTCCGGAAGGTGGACTCGCAGGTTAATACCCGACGTGGGCTTGTGGTTTGGTTGCCGGCATGGTGAGGTGGACTTCTACATTACCCAACTCTTGCTTGGGGATGGATGCTTTAGAGCCTACCAGTACCCATTCAAACTGGATAACACTGCAGAGTATTCTGCATGCCGAATTGGAACTGGAGGAAACAGCGGAGCACGTGCTTTTAGCCTGCACTCGCTTTGTGGAAGAAAGAAGCACATTGGTGAGGGTGTGTGGAGGAACGATCACACCAGATAATGTAGTAAGCCAAATGCTGCGATCGCAAGAACTTTGGGACGCAGTGAAGAAATTCACCGCAGTCGTCCTGAAGAGATTGTGAGAGGAAGAGAGATCCAGAAGACGTGACTAACCGTATGAAAATCATGTGAAGAAATGAAGCGGCACTCAGCCTTTTCCCTTCATGAAGTAATGCCTAGCTGCGGTCCCGTGGAGAAGAAAGAACAGGTGTAGGTCGAAGGTTTTAGTGGGTAAAAATCCCACACACGGATAGGTACGGGCCTATCATTGTCTTTTGAAGATTTCCTCCGACACTCGTGAAAAAAAACACTCAAGAGACCCTAAAACGTTGAAAACTGGAATTCGAAAATTTTAACGATCGCAATACTCTCCCTTACTATATATTTCATATATAGGTGAGTGAAATTTAAAAAAAATACAAGTAAAATGTGAACATTGAGATATGGACGTGAGAAGAAACCACCCAGTGGTAGCACTTCAGAATAATAAATTAAATAGCAAAAATGTGTAAAAAGAACCACATACATAAAGAGCCCTGTTGCTGTGTCCCTTCCTGTTTAATTTCCCTCCTCGTTATCCATTAGATCTTTCCGCTCCATGACTGTGAGAAAATGGACGTAAAAGAAATGCCTGGAAATGTCCTGGTGATAAAAAGGAGAGGCTAAAGTAAAATAGATTGGGCAAAGAGGGCTGTAAAAAAGAGGAGGGTGGATTGTTCCAGGGCGGAGCGGCCTGGGGGCAGTTCATCTCCCACTGAGCAAAATAAATAAGAGATATCCTCGTCTCTCGGCTCAATATCCTATTTATTTCTTATCTTGATAGCGTGGTAGTTCTTTCATGGCGGCTCATCTGGGTCAATTTCATATATAATAGTTATCTGTCACCTAATACATAAATTTATTGGTTAAAACTAAAGCTAATATCTAACCTGAAAGAAATTTAATTTTTTTTTTTTTTCAAAGTTAAAAAAGTTCATGTTTTGGATTTTGATTTATTATTTTCAATAATGAACCTTTGTAATCGACCCAAAAAAAAAAAAAAAAAAAAAAAAAAGAATAAAAAAAATCCGTTTGTCCGTCGTTCACGGGATTTCTCCGAAACTACTGTACCAATTTTTTTTGAAAATTCGCCACAAAAATACTAGTGCATGCAACGATGATCCTTACACCTAGACGTTGATATCATCTGGTTAGTTTTAAAATGGCGGCCGATTAAACGTGATTTTATTCAATAGCTGAGTTATTTTTAAGATAGAAAAAAATTATAAAAAGTGTTTTTCAACCAAAAAACCGCGAATCTATACTAATATTATAAAGCTGAAGAGTTTGTTTGTTTGAACGCGCTAATCTCAGAAACTATTGGTTCAAATGGAAAAATTCTTTTTGTGTTAGTCCATTTATCGAGGAAGGCTAAAGGCTATATAACATCACGGTGTGACCACTAGCAGTGAAGAATCAGTGGAAAATGTGGGGAAAAACGGGTGAAATTAACCTTGCATCCCAATGATTCCATATGGTTTACCTTTTAATTTTAAAATAATTCAATTTCCCGTAAAGTTATCGTTTGTCGTAACAATTAATAAATCACAGGGGTAAACATTTAAACACGATTTACGTCAAGACAGCTTTCTACACGGCCAACTACAGTGAGTGTCAAAGTATTCGGAATTCGTATTTCTTTTCATTTAATAAGTATATTTCACAACTATTAACAAGAGCACTAACCAGATAACGGAAATGTTTATTTTTTAAAGAAATCTATATGTTTTTTATTTAGTTTTGGTTGCTGTGCAATTTTCAAAAAGTTCTCAAAATCTCTCTTCCATTACTTCTTATAAATTTTTGTGGGCCCCACTAAATAGGAAAATCAGGAATATTTAAAATAAAAATTACCTCAAGGAACAATATTTCGCAACAATCAATTAATTAATTATTATGAACAACTTTTTATAGCCTATAATGAATGATTATATGATCAAGGTTAATCTAATGGATGTTTATATATGATTAATGCATTACTCTAAATCGGAAACAACTTAATTCCGAATACTTTTGACACCCCTATTTTTATTTTTTTCGTAAATAAACGTTGAAACCGTTATATAGCAAGTAAATTACACAATGATAGTGAATTCTGAATTCTTTTGAGACTCACTGTATATCTATGTCTCATTGTCGTGATCGGGTAGCAGAGAAAATCAGTATGTTCTTCTGCCACACGAAAATAGAACTAAAAATATCATTTACGCAGAAGTACTTTAAAATATATTCTTTTCAGACTTGTTAATCGCGATGATTATAACAGAAATTGACGCAGACGAAGTCGCGAGCAACAGCTAGTAATTTTATAAAAGTGAGAAAAAAAATTAAAATTGTTCACATAAATAAGCTCATCACTCAGTTATTATTATAAGTATAGAGTTTTATAGTCAATAAAGCGTGATAAAAAAAAAAAAAAAAAAAAAAAAAAATATATATATATATATATATATATATATATATATATATATATATATATATATATATATATATTTGTATATACAAGCAACAAATTATAATACATGTAATTCCACTAAAAATGGGTTATTATTGAAAATAGAAAAAAATCGAAAAGATTACCGAGATCAAGACAAGGCCATGAAAAAAGTGCAAAAAAATAAAATAATCTTATATGGTCAAGCCACAACTTATAACGGATGTGATTCCCTCATAACTCGGTGATATTGCTGATAAAGATAAATTATAAGGTTTTCCGGAATCAGGAAATTTTATTTGAATGAAAATCGAAAGAAAAGAAAAAGTAAATAGTAACGCAGTCCTGTATAAATGCTTTTGGTTTATTATTTTCGATAATGAACCTTTGTAATCGACCAAAAAAAAAACAACAACCCTCCTCAAAATTTGAGAGTTTTCGTTTCAAGATGCGTAGAATCCGAATATAAATAGTTATATCCTAATATTGTTATTTGGAAATAATAAACCATTGTGTAATAATTTGCAACGTTTTAATATTTGTATTTTATTATTTTTTAATATAATTATGTAAACCTTCTTTGTATTTTACTAAAATGTTTGTAGTTTTAATTGAGGGCTAAAATAACCGTAGTAGTTGAAGAGATTCTATGTTCCTAAATAAATAAAGAAAGAAAAACAATATAAAAAAATGACATGCATCTCTAAAACCCATAAAAGAGTGTTGAACTTGTGATCGGTTTATTTGAAGATTAGGCCATTTTTCTCTCCTGTGCCTTCGGGTGTCGATTTCAGAGGTCGCCATTCGACTAAAATAATGGAATAAATAATTATTTTGTAATGGGTTACCGGAGGTGTAAGGACATCACAGCCTTGTATGTAGAAAGTCGCGGTTTAAAAACCTAGATTTTTTTATTTTTGTTTTTTATTATTATTGTATTTATTTATCTTTTTGATCATCCCTACCTCGTCTTTATAGCTGGGTTTTCTTCCAAGTAGATTGATACAGGGGTAAAAGTTCAACGACACCTAGACCCAACCTCAAAATTATATTATATTTTCTTAATTTGTTCATCGGCGTCACCTGTGGTGAAGTGGTTACCATTACAGCTTCCTAAAGTTTCAAGGAGGCTTAAACCTCCAGGCGGCCCTAGGATTCTTTAATGGGAGTAAAATATCCTTAGTTATATCGTCTTTTGGAAGAGAAGTAAAAAGGTGGTCCCGAGCAAGTGCGATGTCAGGTAAACGTTAAAGATCACTACTCTATTTAAACTTGCATAAGCAAAATTTAGGACTCCCACTGTAGCATCGTTCGAGCAAAAAGTGACGTTAAATAAATTCGTTTATCTGGTTGCTCGACCCCGCTGTAGGGTCTTCCGATTTGCCACAGAAGCATAACGTGACGTTGAATAAAAAAAAAATCAATTATTCTGCAACAGGCGAGTTTCGAACTGCGAACCAAGAGAAAAGTAGTCAAGTGCTTTATGTCTACTAAACCACGCTGTTCTCCAAAAATATTCATATAAAGGGTATGCAATTAAGAAAAATCTCACTAAAGTTAACAAGTCAAAATAAGTGAAATAGCAGATTAAACATAACAACCAGGACAATGTTAAAGTTATAATTAAAGGAAAGTAATGGAAGAGACACGTGTTACGCAAGTTGAGGAAGAAGATAATCAACTTTACGAAACTCTCAGATTATCAGCGGATCTGTTTGTTCATTGTTGTTAGAAACTGCATATCGCAAATTTATAACACAATGTCTATATCTTTCTATTAATATCGTTAGTTATTAAACATAAATAGAGCGATTATATCGTATTTCAGATTAAGACAAACTTCTAGCCTGGATTATGCAATTAGAATTATACCACAATAAACAAAATCTTCTTATTCTTCTCCGGCTCTACAGTCCAAGGTCAACTTTGGCCTCTCCAACAATGATTCGCCATTCTTGTCTGTCCATGGCCCGTCTTCTCCAGTTGGTCACTCTAATTTTAGATAGGTCCCCTTCCACGTCTTTAATCCAACATTTACGTGGACGTCCCTTCTTTCTTTTTCCTGGAAACGTTTCGCGCAGAACTTTCTTAGACATCCTTTCATCTGGCATTCGCTCGATATGACCCAGCCAACTAATTCTATTCGATTTAATGAACCTTAGAATATCTTCATTCTGCATAAGGTCATCTAATTCTTGGATACGCCTGATACGCTATATTTCATGTTCGTTTATAGGACCTAAAATTCGCTAGTATCTTTATTCGTAATTTTTATTAGTAACTTTTGTTCTTTTGAACTTAAAACAGTAATATATATGTACTAGCTGCACTTCGCGGCTTTGCACGCGACTATTTTTTTTTTTAATTGCTGCGAATTAATAAATTTCAGGGATCACTTTTATCTCTAACTGTTTTTTAATATTCTTTCATTGATTTTAAAATTGGAGGTAAGTGAAAGTCGTGTGTTGCCAGCACAGATTTTATTTTCTCCATATTTTAGTAATTGACAATTCATCATTCTAAGAAAGCAATATGGATATGGAATAGACCAAGGCATAGTTAAGGTGCAATGGTATATCGATCCCACATTTGCATACATATTTTTAAACTTAGCCTTAACGACTTTAATATTTCATGACTTAGAAACTGTAATATTGTGTACTAAGGAAAAGCAGTATTACGACTTCCGAACATTAAGTCCCATTAACAACCGAAACAACCGACTTAATTAGCGATTTTATTATCCTTCATGCTGTTTTATTACTCAACAGGAGATTAGTAAACTTAAAGTTATCAAAGCTGAATTACTTAACAATAAACAATTATTTAATGTTTCTAAAGGCACTACTTTAACTTTACAGACAAAATATACTGCCGTTTTTAGTTTATTACTTTAATAATGGAACTTTATGATCGACCGTAAAAAATATTAATCATAAAACCCGCTATCGAAGGATATAATACATTTCAAGATAAATGAAATAAAAAATTCAGTCAAACTTTTTTACTTTCACTTACCTAATTATAAAATATATAGTAAGGGAAAGTACTGTGATCGTGAAAATTTTCAACGGAAATACACGTTTTAGGATCCCTTGAGTCCTAATAACCAAATCCCGCAAAAAGGTGTGTGTGTGTGTGTGTGTGTGTGTGTGGTAGTTGTTACGCATAAACGAAAAGTCGTATGAAACTGAAATTTCATATCTG
Source organism: Piezodorus guildinii (assembly GCA_023052935.1). Classification (NCBI taxonomy): domain Eukaryota; kingdom Metazoa; phylum Arthropoda; class Insecta; order Hemiptera; family Pentatomidae; genus Piezodorus; species Piezodorus guildinii. The sequence goes on along the minus strand of CM041297.1, from coordinate 139,437,107 downwards.
AGAAAACTGACCTAAGAAGACAGGGATCACTTGCAGCTGGGTGGCTAGCGTAACAGCCTCCCATGCCAAAGGTCACGGGTTCAAACCCGCAGGTGGTCCTAGGATTTTTTAATGGGAGTAAAAAATCCTTAGTTACGCCGTCCTTCGGAGGGGACGTTAAAAGGTGGTCCCGAGCCTGTGCGATGTCAGGTACTCGTTAAAGATCCCTATCCTAATAAAACCTGGATAGGCAAAATTTAGGACTTCCACTGTAGCATCGTCCGATTAGCCATAGTAGCATAAAGTGACGTTAAATAAATAAAATAAAATTAATAAATTTCTTTATAATAACTGTGTTAGGTGAGATTATACAATATAAATATAGCTGAGATAGCAGGGAGTTAAACTTTTAACTATGTCTATGCATGACAAATGATTATTGTTGATTGTCAAATATTAATTTTATTCAGTTTAATCTACAATAACATACCAGTAGGAAGTAGCCATACCCGTGATTATCTAATACTGACATTTTTGCTTTAAAACAATCATTCTACACCATCGTAACTTCTATGTGACATAAATGCGTATTTATTTCCACTCGGGGGTGTACCCTTCCAACTGAATAAGCTCGATTTTTTTTTTAGGATTCAGAACTAAGTTCTATTATCGTTTTAAAACTTAAACGATTTTCAGGCTATTAGCCATTTAAAAAACCCAACAACAATGAAACATATGACTTTGATAAAAACCTAAACACGAAAGATGGCTATGAAACGAAATACACCTAAATATATTTGTAATAAGTATTTTAGTATCTATGCTATAACTGATCAGATTAAGACGATTTTCCTTCTAGATAGTCAAAAAATTGATTGTCATTCAAATGAGTACTTATAGTTTTTGAGGATGCTTATAGTTTTTGAGTTATTCGAAAACCAATTTTGTTTTACGTTTTAGAAATATATTTTTTTAAATTAACTTAGAGGACGAATTTTCCCAAACCCAGTCTTATTGCACATCTAGACGGTAAGACGAACACTAAACGAAAAATTTCACCTTCACAACCACAGTCATTTTTGAGAAACCGCGATGACCAGAAACTCGAGTAAAAGGGGACTTTCTTTTATAAATATAGACAGCTAAAGATTTCAGAAATATCATTATCTTATATACGAACTAGTAAAATATAATTTAAAGTGAGGAATAGGGCATAAACTAATTATTGATTGTTATACATATCACTAGCGAATTATTATATTCTAACGAAACTTAATATAATTCTTTAAACGTTTTTAAACTTAAAGTTTATTTCCCGAACCCTTCAGTCTCACATCACAGCCATTGAGGAATGGTGTCAGAACTGGAGGATTAAAATAAATCCTAACAAATCCCACCAAATTACCTTTACCCTTCGTCGCAAACCGATGACTTCCTGCCCTACTGTATCCTTTAATAATACCCCACTCATACCTGTTGAACAAATCCGTTACCTAGGACTCCATCTTGACAAACGTCTTACATGGAATCCCCATACGCGACTTAAACGACAAGAAACTGCCCGTAGATACCGATTACTACAACACTTACTAGACAAACGTTCAAAACTTCCAATTTATTACAAAAAGTTCATTTATGTTACCATCATCAGACCCATCTGGACATATGGAATCGAGCTTTGGGGCTCTACTAAACCATCTAATTCCTCTCGTATTCAATCCCTACAATCCAAAATCCTTCGCAAAATCCTAAATGCTCCTTATTTCGTTACGAATAAAATCATCCATAATGACTTAAATATCCCATTTGTCGCAGAACTAGCCCGAAACAGATACTCCTCTTTTCATTCCAAACTCCCAACCCACACGAATCCTCTTGTACGCAACTTATCATTCCCATCCATTCCTGACAACCCTCCGAGGCGATTGAAAAGACGATGGCCTCGAGACCTACTTTAATTAAATTGACTTTGAAGTGCTACCACTGGGGAGTTTTATTCACAAGACATTATCACGCCCATAAGTGTCAATTAGCCCATTTACTTGTTGTATATATTGTATGTACAGTTGTAAATATCAATAAAATATTTAAATAAAAACAAAAAAAAAAGTTTATTTAAAAGTTCTTATATTGTTTTCAACAGCCGAGATAAGTGAAAGTGAAAGATAAGTACGTTGGTGGTGGGTGGGAGTCGGCACCAGATTTTTTTCCGTACTGTGGAAAATACTTCTAAAAAGGAAGGTGTTGTGCTAGATAAAGTTGAATGAACTCACTGATCACAACACGGGACTAATTGCCTAAATTACATTAAATGCTAATTAATTACTCCAAGCGGACATAACTACCTCAATTATACAGCCTATATGCAAACTGAGTCGGATCCTATTCGTGTCACGTATTTACGGAATTATTTTATATAGGTTTATAATTAAAGCAATTTAACAGATCACGAAAGATGTGTGTAACAAGGTATCTAGCGAACCAGCTCAAAGAGATTCTCTGACTTTTCCACATTTTAAGAAGTCTTTTAACCTGGCCAAATCTCCGTGAAAATCGACAAAACAATTAATATGATATACTAGATTAAAAATATTGTTCACGCCATATGTTATGGCCTGATAAGGTTTTTCATGGCTGTTTCATTTAAAATAAAAAACTCTATAATTTTTATGATATTTATCATAAGATCATTTTATTGTATAAATCTTTATTTTTTATTTGGTTTAAAAATAGTCTTTGTAAATATAATTAAAAGTTTTTGCCAAGAAAGTGAAGAATAATAGAAGAGAAAGAAAAAAAAAGACGATCGTACTTCAATTACCGTCTGAACGGTGAAGATGTGCCGTATATAGACCCAAGTCTCCTCTCATAGTCCGTACGTTTGCAAACGTATTTCTTCATCTTCTCATCGTTCCCCTTGGAACTTGGAAGAGCCGCCCTGCAGTCATTTTCAATACTCAAGAGAACTTCGTTCAAGCCACCCTGCGGTCATTTTCTTCAACACTCAACTGGACATCTTTACGTGAATATAACTTATCTATATCCATTGGAACATTTAATTTCCTAATTTCCGTTCTTTAAACTGTTTAATTTTGAGACCTATATATTTTACATCTTTAAGCATTTAATTAAGTTAAGTTTGTTTTTCAAATTTCTTCAATATTTTTCAATTAGGTTTATTTTGTTTCCTACATTTTCTTACAGCTGTTTAAGTATAATTAGGTTAATTTTGTTTCTTATCTTTTCTTATATCAATTTATTAGGTTAATTTTGTTTCTTATCTTGTTTATATGTATTTCAGTATAATAAATGTATTGTGATTCGTCGTTTGCTTTCAATATTTTTATATTTTAAATCTATACAGTCCACTAATTTTTTTTTAATCGAACCACCCTTACAATTTGAGTTATCACTTGAAAGTACTGTTCTTTCACGGATAGCTCAGCGTATACAAATATATATAATGACTAATTACTTTAAGAATAAGATTCAGCTATAACTACCCAATGAATTAAGAACAAATTGGATACTGCTGTTAGTAATAATCTATATTAACAAATCTGACTACAAATTTATTTACAATCAATATACCTATATAAAGTTTAAGAGCTTTTCTTTAATGTTTGAATAAACAAGCAGGGATATTGGAACTTTTTTTCTGAGTGGAAATGAAACGATGTTATCTAGGGACCATTTTCCCTGACCAAAATACAAATTTCCTGACTTTTTCATATGTTTTTAAAATCCCTGACTTTTCCCGGTTTTCCTTGTTGCTAGACACCCTGTGCAAGAAAAAAAATAGGCTTACATAAAAATCGCGTTATCATTTTACGTATTTAAAGAATAAAAGAAAAACAGAAAAGATATTTACCGGGTTTTTAATCAATGCTAAAAATATGAAATAGTTAATTAAGACAAAAGAAAATTTAATATATCGGCATTTAAAGACCATTGAGATCCTCAGACCAACTCTGCACATTGCCTAGGACTGACACTCGATCGAAAGATGACTTGGGGCCAACATGTCAGGATGAAAAGACAGACTCTCAACCACCGACTGAAAGTACTATATTCTCTTTTATCAAAAATCATCAAAATTAAAAATTAGACAGAAACTGAATACATACACATACCTTCTTAAGCCAATATGGTCTTACGTTTCACAGATTTTTTGTTCAGCAAAAAAGACACATACAAAAACTGCAGTCATTTCAATCAAAAATTTTAAGACTCATAATGACAACTACTTGGTACGTGAAAAACAGAACCCTACATACGGACTTACAACAACCAACAGTTGACTAACATATACGAACACTCTATTCTCGTTTTCACAGTAAACTAAACGGTGTGAATACAGACATGAAGAGAAAAAAGTAAGACCATTCAGACTATACCAATCAGAATGAAACCTACATGATATTAAAGCACGTTATATTTTATATGCTTATAGTAAGTGTAAACAAAATCATTACAGATGATTTATTGTAAACTCTTTTTTAGGCCATAACCCATTAAGAATTGATTACTTAATTTTATCACTGATCGAAAATACTAAACTGTACCACTCGAAAGATAAAGCTGATAGCTATATCTGAAGCGACATTAAATTCTCATTTCCACAAAGTTCAACATCAACTTCCCACTTACTTAGCCACTTTCTTCGTTATCTCAAATACTTCGGCCAAACTCGAGGCTTCGAACCAACATCACAACTAAAGGAGCTGATAAGCGTCTGTAAAACGGTAAACTAAATATCTGTGACCAAACAGAAAACATTAAATTCACATTAAAAACCAAAATAAGCGTTATAGATAAAATGATGCGGTGCATATTTGAGAAGTTAATTTCCAAAAGGTACTAAAAGACATACTTTATGAAATTTATATTTCTACTAATTTGCATTTTAAAGTTTTAGTTTTATTTAATCCTCAGAAGCAGAAGAGAACCATCTAAACATGTAAATTCTAACGTGTCATTTGCCCACTTGCTTGGAGGTGGAAACCAGAATCATGAAGTCGAGGCACTGCCGGAACAACGTTTTCCTCAACAATCTCAATCTATTGTACAACAATCTACTTCTCAAAGTTTACCTAATCTTCAAAAAACTCCTCAACATCAAATTCCTCATATCCCTTCACCATCAAACGTCACAGATCTTACCAGTCTAATGACATCGTTCATCTCCGAAATGAAATCTCTTGTTATGCCGCTTATATCACTCCTTACAAATCTAGTATCAAATTTAATCCCTGCCTTGAAAAATCCTTAAATGAATTCACCTAACTCCTTATCCATTCTCCTTTGGAATGCGAATGGTGTTAGAAATCATACTGACGAACTGACAGCGTTGTTGCAAGACAAAACAATCGATGTTGCACTTATAACTGAAACAAGACTAACCACTAAACAGTACTTCAAAATACCGCAGTACATGACATACCGTACTGACCACCCAGACGGCAAAGCCCATGCCGGTTCTGCTATCATTGTCCACCAATCCCTCTCTCATCATTTACTCCCACTTCCCACCTATGATTTCCTACAAGCCACAGCCATAGTAATCAAGACTTTTTCCTTTCCGGTAACCCTCACATCTGCATATTGCCCTCCTAAACATTCCATTTCCAATTCCGAATTTGTATCCTTCCTGGATTCCTTAGGAAATTGCTTCATTCTGGGTGCAGACTTAAACGCCAAGCATCAGCAGTGGGGTTCCAGAACCACGAATTCTCGGGACGAAATTTGCTGTCTGCACTCAACTCCCGAAATTTTAATATCCTGCCTCCTGACTCCCCTACCTACTGGCCAACCGATCCTAACCGCAATCCTGACATACTCGACTTCTTTATCCACAGCGGATTAGGCTCCCTCAACTTGTCTGTAACTCGCCTTGATGAACTATCCTCAGACCATAGTCCACTGATCCTAAAAGTATCTCTCACTCCAATTCCAAAACCCATTCCACCATCATTCATCCGAGGCCCTGTCAACTGGAACCTTTTCCGCCAAATCCTAACCGATAATATTGACCTCAGAGTAACCCTCAAAACCCCAGATGACCTAGATAATTCCGTCTATTCCTTTACCACCGCCATCCAACAAGCTGTCTGGACTGCCTCCTCTCCTAAACACTCCAATATAAATCCTCACCAAAATCATTTTCCACAACATATTATAGACCTCATCCATACCAAACGCCGAGCAAGATCATTATGGCAGCGCACCCGACACCCAACAGATCGCCGCTCCTATAACTTCTATTGTAGACAATTGAAGAGGGAGTTGGCGACCTTCCGTTCCCAGTCCTTTAATTCCTACCTCTCCTCTCTATCAGCTCGTGATAATTCCCTGTGGAATATCACGAAAAAGATCCTAAAATACCATCAAGTTTCCCATCCTCTCCGACGTTGTGATGACTCCTGGGCTGCGTCTGATGAAGATAAAGCCGAGGAATTCGCCACACACCTCTCCAAAGTTTTCACTCCTCACCCGGAATCCCACGCCAATCACACCGCAACAGTGCAAGACTTTCTTATGTCACCAATTCCACTTTCCCAACCTCCTAAAGCTATTAATCCCTCTGAGGTCAAATATCTTCTCCAAAAACTGACCCTCCGTAAATCTCCTGGACACGATCTCCTTACTCCCCAGATCCTCCGACAACTTCCGCAGAAAGCTATTATATTCCTTACTTATATTTACAACTGCATCCTACGCACCACCTATTTTCCTCTGTTATGGAAACATTCCACTATCATTCTTTTTCTAAAACCAGGCAAACCTTCCAACAACACTTCATCCTACAGGCCTATTAGTCTACTCCCCATCCTCTCAAAAATCTTCGAAAGGCTTCTTCTTAAACGTATCCTACCCATATTAGAATCTCAAAATCTTCCTTCCCATCAGTTTGGATTCCGTCCTCAGCATTCCACAGTTCAACAGGGGCTCCGAGTTGTAGACCATATTTCCTCAGCTCTTGAATGCAAAGAGTATTGTTCTGGTGCGTTTCTGGACATTGCGCAAGCTTTTGACCGGGTATGGCACACTGGATTACTCTTCAAGCTGAAAACCCATTTACCCCAGTCTCTATACCTCATTCTCCGATCCTATCTCTCAAACCGTTCCTTCCGCGTTCGCTGTGGTGTAGAATTTTCTAGCCTTTATCCCGTTGAGGCCGGTGTTCCTCAAGGCAGCGTCTTGGGACCCGTCCTCTACATCCTTTACACTGCTGATATTCCTACACATCCTGATACCTTTCTGGCAACTTTTGCAGACGACACCGCCATCTTATCATCCAGTTCCAATCCTGAAACAGCATCCTTAAACCTGCAAAGACACCTTTCTCTTATCGAAGACTGGTGTAATGCTTGGCGCATAAAGGTGAACGAAGCCAAATGCAAACACGTAACCTTCACTCTTCGACGAAACTCCTGTCCGCCAGTTTATTTCAACTCATTACCAATTCCTCTCTCAGATACAGTCCGGTATCTTGGCTTACTGTTAGACAAAAGATTGACTTGGAACCCACATACAAGACTTAAAAGACAAGAACTCAACCGACGATTCGGACAGTTATACCGACTACTCAACAGAAAATCTGAACTTACAGCTGACAACAAATTATTAATCTACAAGACAATACTGAAGCCCATTTGGACCTACGGACTTGAACTGTGGGGGACAGCTAAACGTACTAACATCAAACGCATTCAATCCTTTCAATCCAAAGTCCTCCGTACAATAGTAAATGCTCCTTATTATGTCTCCAACTATACCTTGCACCACGACCTTAATGTTCCATTTATTTCAGACCTAATTCCATCCAAATTTTCCAAATTCCACCAGAACCTATTTCATCATCCTAATCCTCTAGCTCAATCCCTATCCAGCTCCACTCATCCATACAACCCACCTAGAAGGTTGAAACGGCAGTGGCCCCGCGACCTGTTGTAAATATATTGGAGTTCTAGCACTGGCTAGATTCTCCACTCAATGTGATGTACGTATGAGTGTGTGTATGTGTATATAGGTATAAATGAATTCTTGACTATTGTATTGATTCATTATTGTGTATATATTTTATTGTAATTTTATTCCGTGTAAATATTGTATGAATGTAGTATGTATGATATCTTTCAGCACTACTATTAATGTCCAAATTGGGACAGATTGTAATTTTACTGAATAAAAATTGTTGTTGTTGATATAAATTTAATCCTCACACAAGACTGAAACGACAAGAAACTGCTCGAAGATACCGATCACTACAAAACTTACTAGAAAAACCGTCAAAACTTCAAGTATATTACAAAACACTCAATTACATCACTATTTTCAGACCTATTTGGACATTTGGAATCAAGCAACATCCAATTCTTACAATCCAAAATCCTGAATGCCCCATATTTTTTGACAAATCAACTCTTCCATAATGACCTTAACATCTCATTTGTAGCAGACATAGCCCGTTAAAGATACACCTCTTTTCATTCTTAACTCCCTGCCCACACAAACCCACTTGTCCGTAATCTATTTCCTTAGATCTCCCTGATAATCCTCCGAAGCGACTGAAAATAAGGTGGCTTCGGGATCTACTGCCATAAAATAGTTAGTAAAGAGCTACTACTGGGTAGTTATTTCTCAAGACATTTTCATAAAACGTGAACGTCAAAAATCATTGAATATTACTATAAATACATATGAAGATTTTTTTTTTCAAATATTAGCCTTTCTAATTGTACAAAAAAAAAAGAAAATTAGCAAAAAAGTTTCAGGATAATTGTTTATTCTGTTGTTTTTTTTCAACTAAGGGGTGACCCGACCTATATAAAAGTAGGTACCTCATAGTAAGTGAGAAAATATGGTGCGGGCAACATATGACTTTCACGTTTGTTAAAAAAAATTGGAGTATTATTGTGACGAGATTTTCTAGCTGTGATTTCGTTCGTCTGGCGTCGCAATTTGTGTGGGTTTTTTTGACATTTTCCGCAGAGCGACCGTTTGTGCAGTTCCAGTAAATATAAAATTCATCCCATTAAATATGCACGGTGCCGATATCTACAGTGGTAATGGATGAGATATCGAAACCCACCCATTTTAAGTCGTTCTCTTAAGCACTCTCGAACAGAATAGATGCACCGTACAACCGAGAATGTTCTCGGTACTTTTGCAATTGGAGATTATTTCTTTTAATTTTCATTTTTTTCGTCTGGCGAAGAAGTGGCCGATATTTTATTATTTTCTATCAATTTTGAGACTTAGCATCGGTGTTATGACTATTAAATTACAATCATATTAAGTTTCCGCATGTCACGTTTCGAAGGAAATAAATTAGTTTTAATAATAATAATAAAATTATAATTAAATAAATTTTTAAATTTTAAACCATAAAGGACCTCTGAACCAAAATTCATCAACCATGTCTAAAATATTTAGCTTTCCAACGGTATATATTATACAATTTTTGAGAAAACCATAAAAAGGTGTAAAATGCATGGTATAAAGTAGACCTTCCGATCAGCTGTTTTTGATTAAAACTTTGCTGTAACATATCGGGCGTATAGTTGTCTCAAATGTAAAATTTCAGTTTTGTACGACTTTATGTTTTGGCACAAGACTTAGTTATTCGAACTCTATACTGTGCAGTTTGCATCTTTTTATGATTTTCTAAAAAACGGCTGTAACTATTTTGATTAAACTCCCTGTATCGATGTAAAATTTAATGGGCTTTAATGCGATGTAGGTTTCATTTTGATTGAAACAGTCTGACAGTGCATAAATGCCGATAGTTTAAATTTTCTTCCTCTGAAATAAGTTTTATTTTGTAGATTCAATAAAAATAATCATATAATCTTTATCTTGATATATTTCACACGTAAATAAGTGAAAGTAAAAATTATAACCCATTTAATTAAAAATATAGAAAATTTTGTACTTTTGCAAACAAAATTGCACAAGGCGACATAACTTAGAAACATGACACAGAATTATTTCCCCTTTATCAACCAAAGGGGGTCTGTCTCACAACACGAGCAAAATTACAGTTATATTTTATATTATATAAGTTAAATTAAAACTGTTTAACTTTGCGCTATTTGCGAAACCTGGATGTGAAACATAAACAAAAGATGCTAACTGAATGATTCAGCAACTCTGCAATCTACCTTCTGTAAACTGTAACGAGAGCACACAGGGATCTCGAAGGCAAACAAGATAATTTTTAATTATAGTGAGGCGTCAGACGGTATAGTGTCAGGTTTCTGAAATATAGGTTGCATTCAATTATGAAGAATATTAAATTTCAATTCATGAAACTCCGAAAAGTCCGTCATGGGCACATTTGAACAAACTAATTACGTACTTTAAAATAAATTAAAAAAGAAAAAACTTAGTACAGCCAATCTTCCGTCTCCTTTATAAGTGCCTTAAAGGTTCTTTTATGTACCTCAGATTCTATTGTTTATAATTTTCTGTTAGAAATGTTGAGCCAATATTGTACATATTTTGTTTTGTTTTTCATTTGTATAATTTTGTAAAACTATTAAAAATACAAAGTGTAGTATATATATTTAAAGGGGAAAACCGTTAGGTGTTTTTACATGAACCCCCTCCAAGCACCTATTGATGTTTTCGGTTTTCTCAGTGTACGATGATATATAATTTTTTTTCATGAAGTGACAATGGTTGACTGTGTATAATATATGAGAGAAGTTGGTTGAGGGTGCAGTCAATTTAACACATAATTAAGCGTATAAATTTCCGATTAATATTCAAAAATAAACTAAAGAGAAAGCATTTAAATACTCATTTGTTTACTTTGATTCCGTTGTTACCGCTTATTTTAGTTCCTCATTTCTCCACCCAGGGCAACATAAATCACTTAATTATCCTATCGTTGTGACGCTCCTTCAGCAAACTGAATCAGTAAATACACATATCTGATTTAAATGTCTCTTACCTACATTATAACCAGTTTTGTAACATGTAAAAATTTCGATAAATATTAAAAAATAAATAAAGGGTAAAAAAATTATTTTAAATATTCATTTGTTTAATGTTTGCTTCGATTTCATTGTTTCCCTCCATTCTAGTTCCTCTTTTCCCCACCATAGTTACATATTAGAGGGCACCATAATTACTTAATCATCCCATTGTTGTTGACTGACGCCTTTCAGCTCACACAACCAGTAAGTAGACATATCTGATTTAAATTTCTCTCAACTCTTTAACCGTCCACTTTTAAAATTCTCAACCTTTCCAAATTTTAGTTCTCTTTAAACCTTTTCTAATATATATTTCACAGAGAGATATGTATACACACGTATTCACTATATTTTCATATTTTAATTCTTTTCACACTTTATAAAAGAATGGACATTTTGTACGTCATAGATTTAAAACTCTTTTTCTCTTTTTAATTTTTACAAATTTTGTAAATTTGTTTAAAAAATTTTTAACTTTATAATTTCTCGCTATTATACCACTATTTTTTGACTTTCATCACTTTATTTATTTTTTAACTTTATAACGTCTCACATTAATTAAATAAGTAATTAATTAAAAACTGTAAAATATAACACACCTTTTATTAAAATGTCTTCCCCTCTTTTGTTTTTGTTTGTAGAAATTATTACATTTATCAATTGTCATTACTACAATTCACTTTAAAAAATTATTACATTTATCAATTGTCATTACTATTTTTTCACTATCTTTGTAATCTTTAGTACAATTCATTTTTCTTATCATCTTTATATGTTGTATTCCATTGCTGGTTATTATCTTCGTTTTTTGTTTTTCTTATAGCCCTGAAGAAGGCCTATAATTAAGGCCGAAACGTCGGCACCAATAAATTAAGTTTACTCTCAATTGTGTGTTAAATTGACTGCATCCTCAACTAACTAAACTCATATAATTTTTTTTATTTCTATATTAAACTCGTTTTAAATTTCAAAATAATAAAGTTTTGATTTCATACTTATCATCATCATATTATCATTATTTGCATCTATAATATTTATGTATATTGGTATATTTTCTGTTTTATTTTGAATTTTATCATTGTCGCTACATTATAACATTTTTCATAATCTTATTGATATGTATCTCTTGAGCCTTGATGATGGCTCACAAGTTTGAGCTGAAACGTTGACATAATTAAAATATTATAAAAGACTGACTCCCGATTATTTCTACCTACAAATAAATAACCCCTACTTATAAAATAGATTATAAAATCCATTAGTTAATATACAAATCAATGGTTATTTTTGAACTGAAGATAGATTTAGTAAAGATGTTCCGATACATTTTTGAAATAAGATAAGGAATAAAAAGATAACGTATTTAAAAATCATGTCCTATATTTACTGCTAAATTAAAATTCAAGGTGTTAAAAAAAAAAAAAAGTACCATAACTTAAGGATATTTTTTATACGAGCATGAGGTGAACTCCGGAGTTTACTCAGGGACTGAGAAGACTTGAAGTTTTAGCATAAAAAGAAGTACTAACTTGGAAGTAGGCTCGACGTAAAGTCCTGAAAGGAACCCCGCAACCAACATTCAGGGACTTAAAGTCTCTTCAACAAACAGGCAACAAAGGGTCCTAAAGTTGGAATCCACGAAAAAAACTTTGTCCTCGCTTAATTAACTCAGGTAAAGTAATATTTACCAGTAATCATTAAAGGTGTTTTAACTAGTTGGTGTACGTACATCACACAAAAAAAATCTGGAGCGCTCTTTTGACTTCATCTTCCCATTTTAATTATAAAAACGAATCCGCACACTAGACTGAAACGACAAGAAACTGCTCGTCGCTTTCGGTTACTTCAACACTTACTAGACAAACGCTCTAAACTTTCACTTAACTACAAAAGACTCATCTACATGCCCATCATAAGACCTATCTGGACTTACGGAGTTGAGCTATGGGGCTCCACTAAACCATCAAATTCTTCCCGTATCCTTACAATCCAAAATCCTTCGAAAAATCCTAAACGCTACTTATTTTGTCACGAATAAGCTTATCCATAAACTCCTCAATGTTCCCTTTGTAGCTGATTTGGCCCGAACCAGGTATCAATCCTTTCATGACAAACTCCAATCCCACTTTAACCCACTAGTTTCAATCCTTGCTTCCTCTTTAATTCCCGACAATCCTCCGAGGCGTCTGAAAAGACGGCCTCGAGACCTTCTTGTTTAGATTGATAACTAGAGTGCTGCCAACGGGCAGTTTCTCTTCACGTTTCTCATGTACACTATCTTTAATCAGCATATTTACTTGATGACTTCCTATACAGTAGTAAATTTCAATAAAATATAATAAAGAAAATAAATTATAAAAACATTCAATGTTACCATAGAAAAAACTATTAAGTCCTGAATAAAAGAAAAAAACTGTATCTCTACAATCCACAGTAGTTCTTGGGTTAAGTATGTATAAAAGTTCGTTGTGTTTCTAGACCAATGGGCGTGTCATAACAACGCAAATACTTTATAAGGCCCAGATCACGCTCAGCCGCGAGTATTAACACTGTATTTTTGGGCATCCACTTAACAGAGTGTGGGTGTGCCCCAGAGGGATCTCCCTACTCTAGAATCACACCACGACAGAAATAACAGGATAAATAAATAATCTTCTATAACCGGGGATCGAATCCAGATCTATCTACTTGACCAGGCCGCTTGCTGATATCCATTGATGAAATCTTCTGAACTAATTTCTTAAATCCTATCCTGTTTTTTCTTTCCCTAAAAACTTTGGTTCTGGGAGATTTATTCTCTTCCCCTTATTTTTACTAGACCAAGAGGAGAGGCGCACTGAATAAATCATTGTAAATGTATTTCGACCGTGAAAATTTTCGAGTTCGAGTATTCACCGGAAATACACGGTTTACGTTCTCCTAGGTCCAAATGACAAAGTACGGCAAAAAGGTCTGTGTGTGTGGTGAGCTAGCGCGAAAACGAAAACTCCTAAGAAACTGAAATTTCATATTCATGACAACTATACGCCCGAGATGTTACAGCAATAATTTCATCAAAATCAGCCAACCAGAAGAGCCACTTTATACCATGCATTTTGCAATTTTGATTAAACTTACTATATCTATGTAAAATTTAAGAGGCTTTAACATCGTGTAGGTTCTGAATAAAATAGTCTGACAGGGCCTAAATGCCGATATTTTAAATTGTCTTCCTCCAAAGTACCTTTAATTTTGTAGATTCTATAAAAAAAAAAAAAAATGTATTATCTTGTTACCACTGACTAAAAACAGGTAAATATATAAATTGAATGAATTCGATACCCAACTAAAGGAAAAAACTGAAAAAATATTGTTTTAATGCAATATTTTGTTTTTGAACACAAGAACAGTAATATACATGTATGATATACCGTTTGAAAGCTTAAGATTTTAGAAAAAATCTTATCTCATACACAAGCTTTAAAAGTTAATAGAGAGCTTTAAAAAGCAGAAAAAACTAACTGATTATTTTAGAAAATAATTTCATAAGTTTTTTAATAAAACACTATAGAATTGCTATAGAAATTCCATTTAATTAATTCTTTAATGGTTTCACTCATTTTTATCTCTTATTGTATTTGAAAATTTTTTAATCGACTTTTAAAAATGGAGGTAAGTAAAAGTCGTGTGTTGCCCGCACCAGATTTTTTTTTGACAACAATACGCCCGAGATGTTATAGCAACTTTTTTATCAAGCCTAATTTGCAAACCTGAAAAGCCACTTTATATCATGCATTTTGCACCTTTTTATGATTTTCTCGAAAATGGCTCTAACAATTTTGATTTAACTCGCTATATCAATGTAATATCTAATGGGCTTTAATATAATATACGTTTTATTCTGGTTGAACTAGTTTGACCGAGGTAAAACGCCAATATTTTAAATTATTTTCTTCTAAAGTATCTTTAATTTTTGGAAGGAATTAGTCCGGGTGGTGGTCATTAAATGAAACAACTAAATAGTTTCAACTATTTGTTGTTTGCCAACGTTTCAACCCCCTTTGTGGGTCATCATCAGGGCGCATGGTGGGAGAATGGAAACTTCTTCTTCTTCTTCTATTGGCACAACAGACGCATGTAGCTGTCCTTGGCCTGCTCAACCAGCCCTTCCCACTGTGCTCTATCTTCTGCCATTGTTATCGTTCTTCCTAGCTTTCGGAGGTCACCGCTTACATTGTCCCGCCATCTGGTCTTGGGTCTTCCTCTCGGGCGCACTCCATCAGGGTCATGCATATATAATCTTTTGGCTGCTCTTGAATCATCCATCCTGAGAACATGGCCTAGCCATTTAAGACGCTGGATCTTTACGAACATGGACACTGCTAATTCCTGATATAGCCGATATACTTCCTTGTTTGTCCTAATCCTCCATCTTCCTGACTCTTGGACTGGTCCGAAGATCCGTCTAAGAACTTTTCTTTCAAATCGGTCCATTTTTTCAGACGCAGTCTTGTTAAACGTCCATGTCTCACATCCATATGTTGTCACTGGTCTAACCAGCGTCTTGTACAGCCTAATTTTAGTGGTCCTGCTCAGCAATCTACTTTTGAATAGCTTAATAAGAGCAAAATATGCTTTATTCCCAGCCGCCAATCTTGCTCTTATCTCCTCATCCTCATCAGCATCTTCATTGATACGGGCCCCGAGGTAGCTATAACTGTTAACCACTTCCAGCGTGTAATCCCTGATGACACATGTACGTTGAGGGTGCACTGGCTTCTTCCTTCTGCATGCCATTACCTTGGTTTTACTCTCATTAACTCTAAGACCCACACGCCTTGCTTCTGCGTCAAGCTTTGTGAACTCGTCTCTCACACTAGCTAGGGATCTTCCAATGATCACCACATCATCTGCATATGCCATTACCTGGGTCATCCTGGTGTAGATGGTTCCTCCTGGGTCCAGCTCAGCTCGCTTCACAATAGCATGGAGAACAATATTAAATAGGAGAGGAGCTAATGGATCTCCTTGCCTCAATCCATTACTAACTTTAAAAGAGTCTGAGGGTCCACTCGGTGTCTTAACTCGGCATTCGTTGAGCACTAAGGTACACCTGGTCAGCCTGATGAGTTTATCTGGTAATCCCAACTCTCCCATAGCCACAAACAAGGATTCCCTGTCAATAGTGTCATATGCTGCTTCGAAATCCACAAACAGCATCCACACAGACCTTCCGAATTCCCTCATCTAATGGGAGAATGGAAACTAGGTACTGAAAATGACCATATCATCTTTTTAGCATTGATAAAAAAATGGATAAATATTTAAGTTGAAAGAATTTGATTAAAATTATAGGAAAAAAGAGGAAACATTGATTTTAAATTTATTTACTAAAATTAATGATGGAGTTTTGTTGACCGTTGAGATATTAGATGAGGAAGATGGTTGGGAGTGCGGTCATAAATTAGATACACACATTTAAAATAAGTGCTATTTTAATTATGTGCCGACGTTTCGGCCTCAGAGTCAACCCTGATGAAGGCCCACATGGTAGGCCGAAACGTCGGCACATAATTAAAATAGCACTTATTTTAAATGTGTGTATCTAATTTATGACCGCAGCCCCAACCATCTTCCTCATATATTTACTAAAATTGATTTTAACGGCCTAAGTAAGTGGAAGTCGTGTCTTGTCCGCACCAGATTTTTTTTATGCAGGGAATTAATTTATTGTTATATTAATAATTCTAAAATAAGTGTTCCCAACGAAAAGAAGATAAGGAAATCATGTGTTGCACGCGCCAGATTTATTATTAATACACTTATTAATTAAAACTTGCTTTTAATTAAATTATAATACTTAAGTTATATTATTTGAGACATTTTACAAGAGGCAAGCCTTAAGATTCGCACAAGAAAAGTCCCAATTATTCAGCCGTCCTAAGCTCTTACTTCCAAATCCTTTCCTTAAGTACTTTAATTAATAACCCTTCAAGTACCAACTCTAATTATAAAAGGCCTTAGCTTTTATTAAAATTTACTTCAGTAAATTGACAATTTTACGTTTTATTAAATAAATTAAGTAATTATTTTGAGCTAATAATATTAAGCATAATGAGTAATCTTTTCAACGTGTTCAAAAAATAGTTGTTAATTTTTTTAACTCGTTTTTTGAACAACAAAAACACTTTAACCTACCTGTACAAATTAACTACATTTTATAACAAACAACTTTCACTTACCTCCGTTAATTATATCTACTTAATAATTTTTAAACAAATTTAGAAACGAAAATAAATTGTTAAAAATTATTTACATTGATTGATTTTAAAAGAAACATGTGTTTTATAAGATAATCTATTATATAGTTATCTACGCTAATCAGTTTGTTTAATCGGCTTTTCATCAGTCTCCGTTAACTTTTACAATAGTATGTATAAGATGACATTTTTTCTAAAATCTTTAGCATTCCAACGGTATATTACACCTGTATATTACTGTTATTATGTCCAAAAACATAAAATTGGATTTAAAAAAATATTTTTGTAGTCATCTCCTTTAGTTGATTATCGAACTAGTTTAACTTATATATTTACCTTTTTTTTAGATTCGCTAATCAGATGATAAGGTCAATTTCGTAAAAACTACTAAATTAAACGTACTTTAAAGGAAGAAATTTTGAAATATTGGCCCTGGCAGACTATTTCAATCAGAATGAAACCTACAAGATATTCCAATTCTACATTTATATAGCGAGTAAAATCAAAATGGTTAGAGCCGTTTTTGAGAAAATTGTAAAAAAGTGCAAAATGCATGGTATAAAGTGACTCTTCTGGTCAGTCGATTTAAGTGGAAAAAAGTGCTGTAACGTATGGTTGTCTTAAACGTGAAATTTCAGTTTCATACAACCTTTCGTTTTCGTGCTGGACTTACCAAAAACACACACATACAGACCTTTTTGTGGGACTTGGTTATTCGGACTCAGGGGACCCTAAAACGTGTATTTCCGTTGAAAACTGGGAATCGAGAATTTTCACGATCGCAATCCTTCCCCTTACTATATGTATACTAATATTATAAAGCTGGAGAGTTTGTTCGTTTGAACGCGCTAATCTCAGAAACTACTGGTTCAAATTGAAAAATTCTTTTTGTGTTGGATTGTCCATTTATCGAGGAAGGTTATAAGCTATATAACATCACGCTGCAACCAATAGGAGCGAATAATCAGTTGAAAATCTAGGAAAAAACGAGAGAAATTAACCTAGCATCCCAATGATTCCAAATGATTTACCTTTTAATTTTAAAATAATTCAATTTTTTTTATACAAAAAAAGGGATAATGGATCTTGCAAGCCATTGGAAAAGGGCCATCGCTAACGGTGATAACTATTTTGTAGATTAAATGAATACATTTTAAGCTGTTCATCAATTTTAATTTTGCCCAAATATCTCTACCAACATTCCGGACAACCCAATATATTCTTTTAAGAGCGATCATAATAACGGAAATTGACGCAGACAAAGTCGCGAGCAACAGCTAGTATTTCATATATAGGTAAGTGAAAGTAAAAATGTTTTTAATTTGATTAAATTGCATATTTTGAAGTAAAATTTAATGACCTTTAATTTTATTCCTAGGTCCACCCAGATTGAAACAATGTGGTTGGGTTTATTGCCAATTTTTCAAAGTTTCTTCTTCAAAAGTACCTTTAATTTATATTTGTCAGCATTAATTAAGTATCTTATTATCTATAACAATCAGTTACTTGTATTGGTTCTTCATCAATCTTCGTGAAACTTTTACAATTTTGTGTATAAAATAATATTTTTTCTAAAATCTTTAGCTTTCCAACGATATATTATACATATGTTACTGTTTTCATGTTCGAAAATTACATAAAAAAATGTTTGCTCTATTTTTTTTTTTTTTTTTTTTTAGTATATATTTATCCGTTTTTTATGAATTTCTAAAAAAATAATAAGATTATTGTTAATGCATCTACAAAATTTAAGGTATTTCAGAAGAAGAAAATTTAAGATATCGTCATTTAAGCCCTGTCAGACTATTTCAATCAGAATTAAACCTACGAGTTTAATCGAAATCGTTAGAGCCGTTTTTGAGAAAATCGTGAATAGGTGCAAACTGCATGGTATAAAGTGGCTCTTAGGTCAGTTTTCTTAGATATGAAATTTCAGTTTCATACGAAGATTTGTTTATGCGTTACAACTACCACAAACATACATACCTTTTTGCGGGATTTGGTTATTTGGACTCGAGGGATCCTAAATCGTGTATTTTCGTTGAAAATTTTCACGATCGCAATACTTTCCCTTACTATATATTTTATAATTAGGTAAGTGAAAGTAAAAAAGTTTGACGGAATTTTTTATTTCATTTATCTTGAAATTTATTATATCCTTCGATAGCGGGTTTTATGATTAATATTTTTTACGGTCGATCATGAAGTTCCATTATTAAAGTAATAAACTAAAAACGGCATTATATTTTGTCTATAAAGCTTAATTAGTGCCTTTAGAAACTATAATAATAAATAATTGTTTATTGTTAGTAATTCAGCTTTGATAATTTTAAGTTTACTAATCTCCTGTTGAGTAATAAAACAGCATGAAGGATAATAAAATAGCTAATTAAGTCGGTTGTTTCAGTTGTTAATAGGACTTAATGTTCGGAAGTCGTAATACTGCTTTTCCTTAGTACTCAATATTACAGTTTCTCAGTCATGAAATATCTAAGTCGTTAAGGCTAAGTTTAAAAATATGTATGCAAATGTAGGATCGATATAGCATTACACCTTAACTATGCCTTGGTCTATTCCATATGCATATTGCTTTCTTAGAATGATGAATTGTCAATTACTAAAATATGGAGAAAATAAAATCTGTGCGGGCAACACACGACTTTCACTTACCTCCAATTTTAAAATCAATGAAAGAATATCAAAAAACAGTTAGAGATAAAAATACGTAAAACTATTAAGGAATTAATTAAATTGAATTTATATAGAAAACATGTGTTCTATTAAAAAATCTATTATATTATTATCTAAAATAAACAGTTAGTTTTATGTTCATTTCATCACTCTCTATTAACTTCTAAAAGCTTGTGTATGAGATAAAATTTTTAGCTTTCCAACGCTATATCTTACATGTATATTACTGCTCTTATGTTCAAAAACGAAAAATATTTTTTCTGTTTTCTCCTTTAGTTGGGTATCGAATTCATTCAATTTATATATTTACCTGTTTTTTATCAGCGTTAACAAGATATTGTAGCTATTTTTATTTAATCTACAAAATTAAAGGTACTTTAGGGGAAGAAAATATCATATCGGCATGTAAGCCCTGTCAGACCATTTTAATCAGAATAAAACCTACATGATATTAAAGCCCATTAAATTTTACATCGATATAGCGAGTTTAATCAAAATCGTCGGAACCGTTTTCGAGAAAATCGAAAAAAGGTGCAAAATGCATGGTATAAAGTGCTTCTTTTGGTAAGCTCATTTTGATGAAAAAAGTTTTGTCACGTCTCGGGCGTATAGTTGTCTTAAATATGAAATTTCAGTTTCATAGGACTTACCGTTTCCACCCGGGAGTTACCACACACACATACCTTTTAGCGGGACTTGGTTATTTGGACTCAGGGGACCCTAAAACGGGTATTTCCGTTGAAAACTGGAATTCGAAAATTTTCACGATTGCAATACTTCCCCTTACTATATATAGTAAGTGAAAGTAATAATTATTTTATTTTTAACGTAATTTTCGTCACTCAGGATTACCTGATACAACATTGTTTGTTACATACTATTGCGTTTGTGAAAATTTTCGAATTCCAGTTTTCAACGTAAATACACGTTTTAGGGCTCCCTGAGTCCAAATGACCAAGTTCCACTACAAGGTCTGTGTGTGTGTGTGTGTTAAGTCTAGCGCAAAAACGAAAATTGGTATGAAACTTAAATCTCATATTTATGACAAATATACGCCCGAGATCTTATAGCAACGTTTTCACTAAAATCGGCTGACCGGAAGTCCTACTTTACACTATGCAATTTGCACCTTTTTACGATTAGCTTAAAAACGGTTCAAACGATTTTAATTAAATTCTCTTTATTGATGTGAAATTTAATGGGCTTCGATAAAAGTTTCACTCTTATTAAAACAGTCAGATAGGGCTGAAATTTTCTTCCTCTAAAGTATTTTATAATTTGTACATTCCAAAAGATTAGCCATACCATCTTATTGGTTCAAGTTCAACTAATTTAATGAATAACTAAAGGAGAAAAGAGCAAACATATATTATTAATGTAATTTTTAGTTTTTATATTATGATTATTATACGAAACAATAATATAGTTATAATCTGGTGCAGGCAACACACGACTTTCGCTTACCTCGTCTGTTAAAATCAATATAAGAACTATTGAATAAACCTAAAGTAAAAAAAAAAAAAGAAAGTTAGTTGAAATAAAAAATTTATTCAGTTTCATCAGAAACGATTTAGATTAACAATATTATTGTTTCGTATAATAATCAGTGGGAAATGCGTGTTATTATTCAGTTGCTAAGTTACTTAGCTCACGGCTTCTAGCTAAAAACTTAAAGGTTAGAATTTATAAAACTATTATTCTCCCAACGGGTCTTTACGGATGTGAAACGTGGCCGCTTACTTTGAAGGATGAACAACGGCTTAAGGTTTTCGAAAATAAGGTACTGCGTAAAATATTTGGTCCGAAGAGAGATGAGGGCACTGGGGAGTTTAGAAGGTTGCACAACGCGGAATTGCGGAACTTGTATCCTGTGAATATAATTTAGTTGATAGCGTCGCGGAGACCATAATGGGAGAGTAAAATTGTTGGGCTCGGAGAGGAACGGATTCCGAGAAAGTTGGTATTCGCTGATCCAACTGATAGGCGTCCTAAAGGTAGGCCGAAGCGGCGATGGGAGGATTGCGTTAAAGCTGATCTCGAGGGCTTGGGCTTCACCGGCGAACATTGGACGAGTCTGTGCAGGTGAAATTTGGTGGTATCGGCATCGAACCTTCGGGTTCGGTAAGCTTATTATTATTATTAGTTGATATGAAGCATAGGTGGTATCAAACTTTTGACCGGCACAGTATATGCACACACACACATACATATACATATATACATATATATATATATATATATATATATATATATATATATATATATATATATATATATATATATATATATATATATATGTGCTGTATTTATTCAGTGGAAGGCAGAGGCATATGGAAATATATCTGAAGGAAATAAAGCTGGAGCAGATGCGATCGACACCACGGCGATAAGATTTCATATTTCCTCTCTCGCGCCCGGGCCTGTCTTTATATTTCTTCTCTTTTCTTTTCCTCCACGATGTTTTTTATCATTTCCAACACCGCCTTCCTGGGGAATAACGCCCTCGGGCAGGGTTTACGGGGGGCTTCTTATGTAGAAAACGGCCCTTGAATATTTTATAAATATTTGCACGCTTAGTAAAGACTTTCGGGTCCCGTGTTCTTCTCTATTACAAGTACGTGAACGGAAAACTTTAATTCGAGGAGCAGTTAAAGAAAAATATCCTCGGAGAGAGAATAGAAAGAATAAATAGGAAAAATCCGTCGCGATACTCATGTTCAAAACGTTCAGGCAATAACTTGGCCGATTGCACTCCAATAAGAAAACTTGAAATTGAGATTGTAAAAAATGAAAAAAAAATAAACAACAACAGAGAATAAAAAAGTTATACTTTTCTCATGTGTTGCTGTATTACTAATACATTTTCAATTTCAAAAACATTTAGGTTAGTGACGGAAAACACAACGCAAAGAAAATTAATTTAGAAGTATACCAATGTTGAGGCTTAAAAACATAAATTAAAAACGTTAATTGTCAAGAAAAATAAATGTTTTAAAGAAAAAGGAATTGAAATTTTATCCACAAATACATCCATAACCCAGTTATTTGTGAATATAGGGAAAAACATGAAGAGAGTCACTTAACACGATAAAAAAAAATAAATTGATCCATAAATTCCTACAAAATGAAAAAAAAAAAAATCATTAAAATTGGTTTAGACGTAGCAGAAATACAGCGTTTTGAAATTAGCTAAAATAGACCATTTTCCATTGCATTATTTATTGCTTTTAATATTAGTTGATTACCTGTTGACAGCTTTATAAACAGTTATACCCTTATATAGTTATTTGGAAATAATAAACCATTATGTTTTTTACAATAACTTATTATTAAGCAGAGAATCGGTCTATCACGCGTAGTCAATATATTGGGTTGTGTCACATGAAATGTCCGTTTTCAAGGTAAAGGATTTTTATTAAAAATACGATATGAAAACAAGATAAATTTATTCGAAGTATTTACCTTCTTTTTCTACACATTTTTCCCAACGTGACACCAACTTTTTTATCCCCGAACTGAAAAACTCTGAGCTTTGAAGTGAAACAAAATCTTTTTTTTTTTTTTTTTTTTTTTTTATTGAGAAATATTACAGTTTGTTGCATAATGAACAGTAGTAATAGAGATGTAGTACACATTCATACAATATATACAGCCAATAATGATAAAGTCAATTTACATAAAATCGGAAATAAATAAATTCAAATATATACAAAAAAAAAAGCAACAAGAAACAAATCAAAACAACAACCTGTAGTAGAGATAAATACAAGTTGGGAAATAAATAAAAATCATACAAGCATACTTAACTATATACAATATATATAATCAGCCAAAGGAACCCTAGACTCGGCTGCTCCCCCACAAGTGGGGGGAGAAGCGGAATCCAAGAGATCCCAGCGCCTCCCACTCAGCGCTTCACTGGTGTATGCCAGTGGAGGCCGAGCCAGAGCGGAATAGCCACAAACATACAGTACATGAGTGGAGGATCTGACCAGTGTCAGAACTCCAGATAAATGTTTACAAAACGTCGCGGGGCCACTGCCGTTTCAATCTTCGAGGAGGATTGTAGGGATGGGTGAAGCTGGAAAGCGATTGAGCAAGAGGATTAGGATGATGAAGAAGGTTCTGATGGAATTTGGAGAATTTGGATGGTACCAGATCTAAAATAAATGGAATATTAAGGTCATGGTGTAGGGTACAGTTGGTAACGTAATAAGGAGCATTAACTATTGTTCGGAGGACTTTGGATTGGAAGGATTGGATACGTTTGATGTTAGAATGTTTAGTTGTCCCCCATAGTTCAAGTCCGTAGGTCCATATAGGTTTCAGTACTGTCTTATATATTAGTAATTTGTTGTCGACTGTAAGATGAGATTTTCTGTTTAGTAATTTGTATAACCGGCCGAATCTGCGGTTGAGTTCTATCCTTTTAAGTCTCGTATGTGGGTTCCACGTCAGTCTTTTGTCTAGTAAAAAGCCAAGGTACCGGACTGTGTCTGAGGAAGGAAGCGGTATGGAATTGAATTTAACTGTTGGACAGGATTTACGTCGAAGGGTGAAGGTGACGTGTGTACATTTGCTTTCGTTCACCTTAATTCGCCAAGCCTTACACCAGTCTTCGACAAGGGAAAGGTGCCTTTGGAGATTTAGAGATGCTACTTCAGGATCGGAATTGGATGATAAAATGGCTGTGTCGTCAGCAAATGTTGCCAGAAAGGTATTGGGGTCGGTAGGGATATCGGCGGTGTAGAGGATGTAGAGGACGGGTCCTAAGACGCTGCCTTGAGGAACACCGGCCTCAACAGTATAATGTTTGGAAAATTCGGAACCACAGCGAACTCGGAAGGAGCGGTTTGATAAATAGGGAAACAAAATCTGAAAACGCACTTTTCACTTCATCATCATTTTCAAAAAGTTTTCCTTTGACGAAGTTGTCGAAATTCTTGAACAGGTGGTAATCTGTTGGAGACAAGTCGGGGGAATATGGACACCGCTGTCTATTACGGACGGAGGTCTTCCTCGGGAGTTTTTCAAATCGGTATCCCAAGCTTAAAACTTAGCAAACCAACGGCGAATGGTCCGTTCATTAACACTTCCTTCCCCAAACGCCTGGCAAATATTTTTAACGGCCTCAGCTGCTGAATAGCCGAGTTTAAACTCGTACAAAAATATTACTCAAAAATCGCGTGTTTCCATGTTCATATTTGATGGTATACTAAAAAGTGGGTAATTGATTGGGAAGCTAATGTTTATAATACAAAGGTAGAGGATTAGTAACTGTTTACTTTAAATATGTAAACATTCGGAAGAAAACAACAGAGACCTGCAAAATCCTTTATGTATTTCAGAAAATATAAAAACGGACATTTCATGTGAAACAACCCAATACTTATATTTTCTTTTAGCTCTTTGGAAATTACAAATATTGAGTGCTGCAATTATTCTGAGAGTCACTCGGCTAATGCCCGTTTAAAAAAAAAAATTGCTCCTGTCGTTCCCATTTTTCACAAGTTGCTATATTATAAAGTGTCCCTCTCGGTTCGCGAGAAGTATTTTTCAAAAAATAGGCAAGCAATTGGAGCGGCTTGATGGGATCCATTTATAAAAATGAATTCTCTCCCATCAGTAAAACATGTTTCGCTTTGTGATGAATTCCTTCCCCCTTAATCTGTCTCTTTATAAACGCTACTTGTTATGTTGTTCCGTTTTTTTAGGGACCAGGTATTTTTTATTATTCATTGAAAATCATCTACATCCTAAGAACTTTATTATTAAAATTAACATTAGTTTATCTTACGAGTTTTAGTTCTTTATTTGTTATTGTTTTGTTTTTTTTATATTCACTTACTTATGTATGAAATATATGGTTTTTAATGGAGAAGTTAGTTAAGGGTTAGTTAGTGATAAAAAAATCTTTTGCGCGCAGAATACGACTTTCAATTCTCTTTGTTGTTATAATAAATTTAAGAACTTTTAAAAAAAGTTAATGTAAAAAACATGTCATTATGTAAGTAGAACGAATTTGATATCCAACTTATGGAGATAACTGAATTTTTTTTTTTTTTTTTTTTTATTTAAAAGAAATTTACAACTGTATAACAATAAAATACAATAAGTAAATGTGCTAATAGATCAAGTGGGCGTGATACAGGCATGTGAAGAAACTACCCAGTGGTAGCATTTCAAAGTTTATTCAGCTAAGTAGGTCTCGAGGCCATCGTCTTTTCAGCCGCCTAGGATGATGATCAGGAATAGGAGATGAGAGTTTGCGGACGAGTGGGTTGGAGTGGACGGGTAATTTGGAATAAAAGGAGGAATATCTAGTTCGGGCTAGATAGACTATGGGATATTTAGGTCTTTATGAATTATTTTATTGGTGACAAAGTAAGGGGCGTTTAAGATCTTTCGGATGATTTTGGATTGCAAGGATTGAATGCGGGAAGAATTGGATCGTTTGGTGGATCCCCATAACTCAATCCCATAAGTCCAAATAGGCCTAATGATGGTTATATAAATTAATCTTTTGTAGTATGTGGAAAGTTTTGATCGTTTGTCCAGTAAGTGTTGTAGTAAGCGGTATCTACGAGCTGTTTCTTGTCGTTTCAGTCTAGTGTGGGGATTCCAAGTAAGACGTTTGTCTAGATGGAGTCCTAGGTACCGGATCTGTTCAACTGAGGTGAGTGGAATATTGTTAAAGGAAATAGTGGGACAGGCGGAAAAAGGTTTTCGACGAAGGGTGAAGGTAATTTGATGGGTTTTAGTAGGGTTGATTTTAATTCTCCACTTTTGACACCATTCTTCAATGGAAGAAATGTGAGACTGAAGGGTTTTGGAAGCAACATATGGGTCATTATTTACGGATAACACACAAGTGTCATCTGCGTAGGTTGTGAGGACAGTACCAGGAATATTTTTTTAATGTTATGTTTTGTTTTTGAGTCATATATACATGTTTTATATACCGCTGAAAAACCAATGATCTCAGAAAAAATATTATTTTATACACAAGCTTGTAAAAGTTAATAAAGAGTGATGAAAAGCCGATAAAACTAACTAATTATTTTAGATAATAATATAATAGATTTTTTAATAAAACACATGTTTCTATATAAATTCAACTTAATTAATTCTTTAAAGGTTTCACAGATTTTGATGTATATGTAATAATGTAATTCGAGAAGACCTAGATAGAATCTGTGCCTGGGAAACCCTGAATAAACTAATGCTAAATCCTATAAAAACTAAGGCAATTGTTTCCAATCCCTAATCAGGTAATTTGATGGGTTTTAGTAGGGTTGATTTTAATTCTCCACTTTTGACACCATTCTTCAATGGAAGAAATGTGAGACTGAAGGGTTTTGGAAGCAACATATGGGTCATTATTTACGGATAACACACAAGTATCATCTGCGTAGGTTGTGAGGACAGTACCAGGAATATTTTTTTAATGTTATGTTTTGTTTTTGAGTCATATATACATGTTTTATATACCGCTGAAAAACCAATGATCTCAGAAAAAATATTATTTTATACACAAGCTTGTAAAAGTTAATAAAGAGTGATGAAAAGCCGATAAAACTAACTAATTATTTTAGATAATAATATAATAGATTTTTTAATAAAACACATGTTTCTATATAAATTCAACTTAATTAATTCTTTAAAGGTTTCACAGATTTTGATGTATATGTAATAATGTAATTCGAGAAGACCTAGATAGAATCTGTGCCTGGGCAACCCTGAATAAACTAATGCTAAATCCTATAAAAACTAAGGCAATTGTTTCCAATCCCTAATCAGGTAATTTGATGGGTTTTAGTAGGGTTGATTTTAATTCTCCACTTTTGACACCATTCTTCAATGGAAGAAATGTGAGACTGAAGGGTTTTGGAAGCAACATATGGGTCATTATTTACGGATAACACACAAGTGTCATCTGCGTAGGTTGTGAGGACAGTACCAGGAATATTTTTTTAATGTTATGTTTTGTTTTTGAGTCATATATACATGTTTTATATCCGCTGAAAAACCAATGATCTCAGAAAAAATATTATTTTATACACAAGCTTGTAAAAGTTAATAAAGAGTGATGAAAAGCCGATAAAACTAACTAATTATTTTAGATAATAATATAATAGATTTTTTAATAAAACACATGTTTCTATATAAATTCAACTTAATTAATTCTTTAAAGGTTTCACAGATTTTGATGTATATGTAATAATGTAATTCGAGAAGACCTAGATAGAATCTGTGCCTGGGCAACCCTGAATAAACTAATGCTAAATCCTATAAAAACTAAGGCAATTGTTTCCAATCCCTAATCAGGTAATTTGATGGGTTTTAGTAGGGTTGATTTTAATTCTCCACTTTTGACACCATTCTTCAATGGAAGAAATGTGAGACTGAAGGGTTTTGGAAGCAACATATGGGTCATTATTTACGGATAACACACAAGTATCATCTGCGTAGGTTGTGAGGACAGTACCAGGAATATTTTTTTAATGTTATGTTTTGTTTTTGAGTCATATATACATGTTTTATATACCGCTGAAAAACCAATGATCTCAGAAAAAATATTATTTTATACACAAGCTTGTAAAAGTTAATAAAGAGTGATGAAAAGCCGATAAAACTAACTAATTATTTTAGATAATAATATAATAGATTTTTTAATAAAACACATGTTTCTATATAAATTCAACTTAATTAATTCTTTAAAGGTTTCACAGATTTTGATGTATATGTAATAATGTAATTCGAGAAGACCTAGATAGAATCTGTGCCTGGGCAACCCTGAATAAACTAATGCTAAATCCTATAAAAACTAAGGCAATTGTTTCCAATCCCTAATCAGATCCAATACCACATTTCCGAGTGTCACCCAATCACCTTCACTTCCTCTGTCAAAACCTGGGTAGCACCATCGACCAAACCCTTTCCTGGAAACCCCTCATTGCCTAAATTTCCCGAAGAACAATAAGTACCATAAAATATTTCCACCGCTCCCACCATCTTTTTCTACTACCCACCCGTAATCTCCCTGTATACGCACTTTTTTTCTCCCACTTTGACTATTGCCTATTATATGGTGGCCGCACGACTGTTCTTGAGGACAGGGTAAAACGAATCATGAACATTTTTTTTAAGATTGGTCCTCATTATTCCGAAGAGGTCTCGTGTGACCTATTTTTATGGCGAGTTAAAGTGGCTCCTTCCCCCAATCCGCAGACAATATGTTCTAGACTCAGAGTTTTTCAGTTCGGGGATAAAAAAGTTGGTGTCACATTGGGAAAAATGTGTAGGAAAAGAAGGTAAATACTTCGAATAAAATTATCTTGTTTTCCTATCGTATTTTAAAAAAAAATCCTTTACCTTGAAAACGGACATTTCATGTGACACAACCCAATACATAGTTTAAGGCGTTTCCTCAAAACTTAGTTATACATTCAGAAACAGAGACTCTAAATATGCACACCTTTCTCTTGGCTATAGCGCGATCGAGTAATAGGTAAATAATTCATTTATTAAGGAATTCGTTACTGTTAAAGTTAACACCACATAAAGCTCAAAAGGAAATTGATAAGTTGAAGCTATAGGAGAGTCGCAGCCCATTCCTTAGATAAGGCGCATTCTTATCTTGATCTCGTCGAGGCCTCAAGGACCCGATGTGAGAAGAAACTTTTGTCCGAGGTGGGAAACTAATTCAACTAGGGGACAACTTTAGGCTCGGTGGGAAACTTTGTCAGCCTGGGAAGGAG
Source organism: Piezodorus guildinii (assembly GCA_023052935.1). NCBI lineage: Eukaryota > Metazoa > Arthropoda > Insecta > Hemiptera > Pentatomidae > Piezodorus > Piezodorus guildinii. The sequence continues at coordinate 139,407,452 of CM041297.1, read as the reverse complement.
TGTCATATCGGCCAAATCTCTTCCAACGGAAAAAGAGTTTAATAATGTTTATTGGATCTTCGCAACTCGTTTTGTTTTTAGAGATAAGGCAAGTTTCCTTCCGAGACGTGCCGAAACTTGACTGAATAATATAGAAAACTTATAAGCCAAGTTTCTTAATAACAAAGTCTTATAAGAGAATAGAAGAAAGTTATGATATGTACACTTAAAAGAGGCCGCAAACAAGATATGTAACGAGGAGTTTCCGTGTTTCATACTGGAATAGGTGACGAAGGGTATTCAATCGCTTAAAAGTGTAAAAAAGTACGACTTTATCCATTTTACCAACTGAAATAAACGTTTTCAGGTGCCTTGGGTCAGAATAACCAATTCCCGCAAAAAGGTCTGTCAGTGTGTGAGTGTGTGTACGTGTGTGTGTGGTAAGTCTAGCGCAAAAGGAACTGAAATTTCATATTTAAGACAACTATACGCCTGAGATTTTTCACTAAAATTGGATGACCAAAATTGGATCACTAAAATGTTGGTATTTCTTTATTAATTTGGAAAAAAAAATACCAGGCGGACAAACATATTTTATTTAAATTGGTCTTTCGGGCTCTGTGTATCTTGAAATGTAAGTCCCCAAATTTTGAATTTGATTATATTTATATATTCAATAAATTTATAAATAGTATGGCTTTATCGGCTGAAACCCTGCAGTTTTCGAACCATGCAGCTTTATATACACTTCTGGACTGGTTACATCCCTGTGATCGGCATCTCTGAATCGGAACGTGTCTCTTACGGTGAATTATTTTTATGTAGTGTCTTCCTCTGCATTTCATTTTTACATGTAGAATACTGATTCTTTGTAAACATTTTATTGCTTATTCATTTTACTTTTAAAATTAATATAATCCAACATATTCATTTTTACATTCACTTACCTATATATGAAATATATAGTAAAGGAAAGTATTGCGATCGTGAAAATTTTCCAATTCCAGTTTTCAACGGAAATGCACATTTGGGTCCCTTGTGTCCGAATAACCAAGTCCTGAAAAAAAAGTCGGTGTGACCACACTTCCGGGAGGAAACGAAAAGTCCTATGAAACTGAAATTTCATATTTAAGACAACTATACGCCCAAAATGTTTTCATCAAAATCAGTTGCTATGTCGATGTGAATTTAATTGAGCTTTAATATCTAGTCTGACAGTGGTTAAATACCGATATTTTTAATTTTATTCTTTTAAACTACCTTAAATTTTGTACATTCCAAAAGGTTAACCATATCATCTTAGTGACATTGATGAATGACGGCTCAATATACAAGTTGAACGAATTTAATGACCAACTAAATGATAACAGAGAAAAAATATTTGTTTAAAGTCATTTTTGTTTTTTATATATTAAGAACAGTACCATAGACGTAAAATATACCGATGGCAAGAGAAATATAAAAAAAAAAAAAATTATCTGATACACAAAGTGGTAAAAGTGATTAACAACACATACACCTATTACTGATTATTATACGTACAAATTTAATATAGGTATATTATTTAATCTAAATCACATGTTTCCAACAAAACCGAATACAATTTTTATTTAAATTAACTTAAAATTGTTTTCATAAACCTTCAGTTTATGAAATATTGGGTAGTTTCACATGAAATGACCGTTTTTATAGTTTCTGAAATACATAAAGGATTTTGCAGGTCTCTGTTGTTTTCTTCCGAATGTTTGCATATTTAAAGGAAACAGTTACTAATCCTCTACCTTTGTATTATAAACATTAGCTTCCCAATCAATTACCCAATTTTTAGTATATCTCCAAATATGATTATGGAAACCCGCGATTTTCGAGTAATATTTTTGTACGAGCTTAAACTCGGCGATTCAGCAGCTGAGGCCGCTAGAAATATTTGCGAGGCGTTTGGAAAAGGAAGTGTTAATGAACGGACCATTCGCCGTTGGTTTGCTAAGTTTTCAGCAGGGGATACCGACTTCGAAAACTTGACCCTAGGAAGACCTCCGTCCGTAATAGACAGCGATGTCCTCAAACATACAGTAGAAGGAAACCCTTACCGAACAGTTAAAGGACTCTCAGCACAATGGAATGCAAGTGCATCTACCGTTTCCAGACATTTAAAGTGTATTGGGAAATTAAAAAAGCTGGATACATGGCAAAGCAAGACCCCATGTTTCAAAACATACCGTGCAAAAATTGAAAGAACTGGACTACGAAGTTCTTCCGCACCCACCATATTCTTCCTACTTGTCTCCAACAGATTACCACTTGTTCGGGAATTTAGACAACTTCGTCAAAGGAAACTTTTTGAAAATGATGATCAAGTGAAAAGTGCGTTTTCAGATTTTGTTTCACTTCAAAGCTCAGAGTTTTTCAGTTCGGGGATAAAAAAGTTGGTGTCACGTTGGGAAAAATGTGTAGAAAAAGAAGGTAAATACTTCGAATAAAATTATCTTGTTTTCACATCGTATTTCATGTGACAGAACCCGATAGTTCTTGAATTTAGTTTAACAAAAAAGGTAGGTGAAAGTCGTGTGTTGCAAGCACCATATTTTATTTATTTTTATTATTTTAATAGTACATGAAACTGGTTAATATTCTTACCCATTGATTACTAAATATCCTTCACAAAAGGTAATTTAATTATAACCAGCTCTATTAAAATGTAAAGAACAAAGGACAAAATGGCAGAAGGTATAAGGATATTATCCTGTAATGAAGTCCCCGGACACTCGCTAGAACTTGAATACTAATAATTCCTCCTCTTCAGACCTTCCTCAACCCTAGCAATTTCAAAGCGTCCCTCTGGGGCTAATTACTAAAGAACCTTTGCTTTCAAAGATAAGTAAAGAATTTCTTAAGAATACGAGAGGAAAAAAGAAGTAGTTAATGGAGTCCCTTGAGGAACGCCAGTATTTGCTTTAATTTTCCTCCGAGAGGTAAAGCCACTTTAACTACTCCTATGCAAATATAATTATCCCCAGCTAATGAACACCGTGTACTTTTTTTTTCTAATTTACTTTCTATTACACTGATAAGCAGAAGTAATGAGAATTAATAATTTTTATAATGTTTTTTTTTAACAGAAAATTGTTAATATATTACAAAAAAATCTGGTGCACGCAACACACGACTTTTACTCACATTTTAAAATCAATTAAATGTGTTATAGATAACGTTAGAGACTCAATATATGTTTTAGATGAAATAATATAACAGTATAAAACAGTTGGTTTGTTTGTTTAACGTCACTTTATGCTACTGTAGCTAATCGGACGATACTACGATGTAAGTCCTAAAAAGTCTGGCTCCCGGGACTGTTGCGTCTTCATCGGGATGGGCAAACAAATTTTTTTATCATTTTAACTTTATACGAATTGCTGTGATTTTTACATTGTAAGTTCCTTTTTATGATTATTATTTTGAATGATGGTTTATGTTAATCTTAAAGTATTATGTAAAATGCGAAATAAGATATATATGTACCTAGTGCATAGTTTTAACTGCTTTTTTAGTTTCTAAATGAACATGTGCCTGAAAGCGAATTCTGTATTGAAAATATTTCTTTTTAACCACCTGAATTTATACCAATACATATAATATACATACAATATATTTTTCGGATATAACGAATTCTTTTATAACGAACAGAGAATTATTTGGTCCCTCGGAATTCGTTAAAACGAGGGTTTACTGTAGTACCTTTCGGAAATCAATGTATCAATTATTATTGCCGTGGAGCGATCCTGGGTGAAGACCCTCCTGGTGCACTTCCAGCCCCTAAATAGATACCCTGACAGTCGAGCGTGATTTATTCCTAATCATCTCCTTGCAAAACCGTTGGCATTGAAACAGAACGAATATCTGTATCTACTGAACCCAAGACTCTTTATTTTAATAATAAGTAAAACATAATTCTACTCACATCCAAAATCTCGATGAGAAAAACCAGAACTGACCTGTAACAACACAACACAAATTATTATAAAATTTATTTACTAAATTACTATATTATAATATTAATCTATTATCGTGGAATATTTTATAAATTTATTTCAATAATCTATATAGTGTAATATAAAATTATAAGGCTTTAACAGTTGATATTGAAAAACTATTTCTCAAAAAAAAAAAAAAAAAAAAAAATTCTACACATACGAAATTAATGATAAAAAAAAAAGTCACAAATTTCAATAAATTAAAAACATTATAAATTATAATTAGTGTTCACTTGTGGTATAGTGGCTAGAATAAAGCCTTCTGTCTCCAAGGTCAGGGTTTAAACCCAGCAGATCGCTCTAGAATTCGGAATAAAAATTTATTAAAAAAATTTTCTGTCCTTCGGATGGGACGTGAAATAGTGGCTCCTAGAATGTGTAATGTGTAACATAGATTAAAACGGATAAAATATTTCGATAAAACTAAACGAACAGGATAGAAACATGGGAAAATATCAATCAAGCAAACAATGTACTTTAGTACCTATTGAAACTCAACACATTAATATTAAACTTTAATGTTAAATTAATAGATCATTAATTTTGAAGCAGAACGTTATTTTCGGTAGTTGACTAGGAATCAGTGCGTGTAGTAATGGAATGCGGAAAGTGTTGAGCCTAGCGTACGCTAATTAAATAAAAAGCAGAAACCCACATTATGCAGAGAAAGATAGAGAACATGACAGAGTAGGTAACCAGCATAAACATTTTGGTATACAGCTTAAGTAACGGAAAACGGGTCCCCAATGTCGCGGGTTCAAACCTAGCAGATGGAGCTAGAAGTTCTTAAAATAAATAACAAATCCTAGGATATGCCGTCCTTCGATAGGAACGTAAAATGGTGGTCCTCAGCCTGTGCTATGTCAGGTACTAGTTAAAGATCCTTAATTCCTAGATAAACCTGAATAGACGAAATTTAGGACTTCAATTATAGCATCTCCTGATCGCTACATCAGCATAGAGAGTGGCGTTAAATAAATAAACAAAAAACAAAACAAAGGAGACATCCGTAATGTAGTGGCTTATAAGCTCGATGTCAAGGGTTCAAAAGCAGATGGTCTCAAAGGAGTAAAAAATCCTAGGATACGCCGTCCTTCGGAGAGGGCGTAAAATGATGGTCCCATGGCTGTGCTATGCCAAATATTCGTTAAAGATCCCTAATTCCTCATTATACCTGAATACTCCGATTATCTAAAGAAAGTAACGTTAATGACAAAATAATGACGCAAAACAAAGGGGCCACCTGTGGTATGTCTAAACTCAACAGATGGTCTAAAAGGATTAAAAAATCTTTGTTTATAACGTCCTTTGGAGAGAACGTAAGATGGTGGTCCTCTGCCTGTGCGCTTACAGGTAAGACCCCTGTCCTAATATAACCAGGATTGAAAACATTTATGAATCAGTAACATAAAGTAAAGTTAAATAAATAAACAAACAACGTAAAATTAAAAACTCCATGATCTTCGAAAAACTTTATTAATTTTTTGAATATATATAGCTGATTGTAGTCTTCCAACTTGAAGTTGACAAGAACCCGATGAATAACCAGACGCCAAGAGACGAGTCGGAGATGGATGGTGACTGGCTGTAGGGCGAACGATGATGATGCTGATTTTGAATTATGCAAGCGAACATTCTTCCAACCAACTCCAAAGATCAAGAAGTATGGAGTCAGATTTGGAAAATAAAACAAAAAATGAAAGCAGATAACATTTACCCTTTGTCGGAACACTACGGCTTCTTGCCCTACAGTATCCTTTAATAATATTTCTCTTATCCCTGTAGAACAGGTTCTCTTCCTAGGTAGATAGAATTCAAGCTTGCAATCCTCAAACAACTCTAAAACGAAACTTTGTTGTTTATTTATTTAACGTCCATTAATGCTGCTGTGTCTAATCGGAAGATGCTACAGTGGGAAGCCTAAAGGTTTCCAATCCAGATTTAATTAGGATAGGGATCTTTACCGAGTACCTGGCATCGCACAGGCTCGGAACCACCTTTTAACGTCCCCTCCGAAGAACGGCATAACTAAGGATTTTTTACTCTCATTAAAAAAACCCAGGGCCTTATGCGGTTTGAACCCGGGACTTTTGGCATGGGAAGCTGTTATGCTAACCACCAGGCTACAGGTAACCCCTCCAAAACGAAAAGAAAATGCACGTTGTTTTCAGTTACTTCAATACTTGGACCAATACTCTAACGATCCACTCATGGATAGATGGGCAAGGCTCATCTACATGACTATCATAAGGCCAATCTGGACTGAGTTAAGCTTTGGGGCTCTACTAAGCCAAAGTATTTCCTTCGTAAATAATCACTAGAATCCAAAATCCCAAAAGCTCCTTACTTTGTGACGAATAAACCTATCCAACACGATATGGTCCATATGTCAACGGAAAAACTCCATCTATTTGCTTCAATCCTTGCTACCTCTTCAGTTTCAGATAATCTTCCAAGGTGTCAGAAAAAAACGGCGATAAGACCTTCTGATATATTGGGTTGTGTCACATGAAATGTCCGTTTTCAAGGTAAAGAATACGATATGAAAAAAGATAATTTTATTCAAAGAATTTACCTCCTTCTTCGACACATTTTTCCCAACGTGACACTAACCTTTTTATCCCCGAACTGAAAAACTCTGAGCTTTGAAGTGAAACAAAATCTGAAAACGCACTTTTCACTTGATCATCATTTTCAAAAAGGTTTCCTTTGACGAAGTTTTCTAAATTTCTGAACATGTGGTAATCTGTTGGAGACAAGTCGGGAGAATATGGTGGGTGCGGAAAAACTTCGTAGTCCAGTTCTTTCAATTTTTGCACGGTATGTTTTGATTCATGGGGTCTTGCTGCCGCTCAATGAGATTATGAGGTACCCATGTATCGAGCTTTTTTACTTTCCCAATACACTTTAAATGTCTGGAAACGGTAGATGCACTTGCATTTAGTTGTGCTGAGAGTCCTTAAACTGTATGTTTGAGGACATCGTTGTCTATTACGGACGGAGCTGAAAACTTAGCAAACCAACGGTGAATGGTCCGTTCATTAGCACTCCCTTCCCCAAACGCCTTGCAAATATTTCTAGCGGCCTTAGCTGCTGAATGACCGATTTTAAACTCGTACAAAAATATTACTCGTAAATCGCGTGTTTCCCTGTTCATATATAGAGGTATACTAAAAAGTGGGTAATTGATTGGGAAGCTAATGTTTATAATACAAAGGTAGAGGATTAGTAACTGTTTACTTTAAATATGTAAACATTCGGAAGAAAACAACAGAGACCTGTAAAATCCTTTATGTATTTCAGAAACTATAAAAACGGACATTTCATGTGAAACAACCCAATAGAATAATTATTGGAGAGCTGCCAATGGATACTGTCACCACATGTGTACCATATGTATCATATTTCTTTTACATTTACAAGATGTATTTATTTTAATACATCTAGATATTTTTTAAACCAATCTTGTTCACTTTATGGTTAGAATGTTTCTAATGTATGAAGAATATTGGAAGTATTTTTCTGCGCTCATCAGATGTTTAATAAAATTTAAAATAAAACCCATAATTAAGATATTTTACTCAATTCACCTTCGAATCAGAAAGGTGTGATGTAACAGTCTAATCAAACTTTTAACGACTAACTTATATAACAGAAAGGTCGAATCGCAATCCTTGAGGTTTTTTAACGGCGTGGAAAGAATCAGAAAACGCTTGGTTAGCCTTTTCATGGCCACAGATTTTCTTCTTAAAATCATAAACAACTTAAAAAACAAACAAATTACTAATGAGTTAGAAATTTCATTTTTATTTAAAATTATAATTATGAAATGAAGAAAACACATAACTCCTTAGCGATTTTAAAGTATCAATATAGATCTCTTCCTCTCGGAGATTTCCAAAAATCTCAGCAGTGCAGTAGATGGATATAAAATGTTTCTGTTACGTTTAGAACGATTTCAATTTCACAGCATTTTGTATAGTCGTGCATCGAAATGCTAAAACCCGTCGGTACTTTCACTTAACAATACATGAAATACATAGTAAGGAAAAGTATTGCGATCGAGAAAATTTTAGAATACGAGATTTCACCGGAAATACTTTTCTCCCCGGAGTCCAAATTGTGTTTGTGTGTGTAGTAATGTCTGAGGTGTTACTGCAACATTTGTTTGTTTATTCGTTTTACGTCACTTTTATGCTACTATAGCTAATCGGACGATTCTACGGTGGGAGCCCTAAATTTTGCCAATCTAGGTTTTATTAGGATGGGGATCTTTAACGAGTACCTGACATCGCACAGGCTCGGGACAACCTTTTAACGTCCCCTCCTAACTACGGACGGCATAACTAAGGATTTTTACTCCCATTAAAAAATCCTAGGGCAAACCGCGACCTTTGGCATAGAAAGATGTTATGCTAGCTACTACGCTATGGGTGACCCCAACTACTGCAACATTTAAACCAAAATCGACCAACCAGAAGAGCCACTTTATACCTTGCGTTTTGCTCCTTCTAATGATTTTCTCAAAAAACGATTTAACGATTAGGCTCGCTATTTAATAGGCTTTAATATCACGCAGGTTTTATTCTGATCTAAATAGTTTGACAGAGCTTAAATTTCGATATTTAAATTTTCTTTCTCTGAAATTAATAAAAAAAAAAAAAAAACGGATAAGTAATAACGAATTTTCGACATATGAATAACAATATATTTGTATTGGGTTGTGTTACATGAAATGTCCGTTCTCAAGGTAAAGGATTTTTATTAAAAATACGATATGAAAACAAGATAATTTTATTCCAAGTATTTACCTTCTTTTTCTACACATTTTTCCCAACGTGACACCAACTTTTTTTTATTCCCGAACTGAAAAACTCTGAGCTTTGAAGTGGAAAAAAATCTGAAAACGCACTTTTCACTTGATCATCACTTTGAAAAAGTTTTCTTTGATGAAGTTGTCTAAATTCCTGAACAGGTGGTAATCTGTTGGAGACAAGTCGGGAGAATATGGTGGGTGCGGAAGAACTTCGTAGCCCAGTTCTTTCAATTATTGCACGGTATGTTTTGAAACATGGGGTCTTGCATGTATCGAGCTTTTTTACTTTCCCAATACACTTTAAATGTCTGGAAACGGTAGATGCACTTGCATTTAGTTGTGCTGAGAGTCCTTTAACTGTTTGGTAGGGGTTTAACTAATAACTCCCTTCCCCAAAAGCCTTGCAAATATTTCTAGCGGCCTCAGCAGAGTTTAACTCGTACAAAAATATTACTCGAAAATCGCGTGTTTCCATGTTCATATTTGGAGGTATACTGAAAAGTGGGTAATTGATTGGGAAGCTGATGTTTATAGTACAAAGGTAGAGGATTACTTAGAGGAAACTGCTTACTTTAAATATGTAAACATTCGGAAGAAAACAACAGAGACCTGCAAAATCCTTTATGCATTTCAGAAACTATGAAAACGGACATTTCATGTGAAACAACCCAATATTTTATGTCATTGGAATGTTAGCGATTTTACAAAAAAATATTATCTTATACAAAAAAGCGTAAAAGGTAACGGAGAGTGATAAAAATTTGATAAAATAAGTGATTATTGTAGATTTTTTCAACTCCAACTTTATTTAAAAGTTCTTGAATGAATTTCAACAACGGAAGTAAGTGAAAGTCGTGTGTTGCGCGCGCTAGATTTTGTTATGTTAGCATTTTAGATCAAATAGTTCTCATGACTGTTAATGTCAAAGTTTGAAACAACTCGTAAAATTTCCACTGTTGAACTCGCTATATAAATAGTCTTTAATATCAGCTTGGAATTAGCATGTATAAACCTTTTCCTATACAGCTTTTTTTTGTCACGTTTTGAGAAAATTAGCAATATTCGTTTCAACTGAAAATTAGTTGCTATTTTGCTTTAAAATTTCTCAAGGCAGTATTCACATTGTTAAAGATCCAAGCTCACATCCTTGGAAGTTCACTTGCTTATTTTCCTTTAAGGATAGACGACAAAAAATAAAATAAATAAAAATAAAAAAAAAAATAAATTAGATATATATTAATTCCGAGAAGGAGACAGGAATGCCTTAGGACTTTGAAACGGAACGCAGTTTACAAAGAACAGATCCTTCCTTCCTAGAATTGCTGGAGGTTCTTGAAAGTGGATCCCTTTTCATCTCGTGTTGCTTTATCAAATAAATTTTCCTAGCTAACTCAAATATATAGCTTACACAGGAATGGCGCATTTAAAACTCTTCAAAATTCAGAGTGCTTCAAGTCTACACCTTCAAGTAAACGCATTTCCATAAAATTCTATCCTTAATTGCCTCATTTGTTGCAGATTGAAATAGACCTGCAGGGCAAACATGACAAAATTAAAAAAAAAAAAAAACTACTTATTTCTCGATTTTAGCATTAATAAAACAAAAAAAAAATAAAAAAATTATATCAATATATTCCAATCTGCGGAAGATCTAGCATAATATTAAAGGTATACATCAGGGGTTATTTAAATTTAACTTGTTTTTTAACTTTAAGGTTATTTAAATATTGATTTCATGTTGGAAAATAAATGAAAGCGATGTGTTTTTTTACAATAAAAAATCTGGTGCGGGCAACACACGGCTTTAAAATCAATTTAAAAAATATTAAATATACTTCAATTTGAAAAATATATGAAGTTGATTTTAATTAAACGTGTATGCGTTTTCGTTGGGAAAATATGATTTAGATTAAATAATATAGCTATATTAAATTGTTAATCACTAATATGTTTATTCCCTATTAGTCACTATATATTACCTTTTACAACTAAGAGTATCAGATAATATTTATATTTTTCTAAAATCTTTCTCTTTCCAATGGTATATTATACGTCTATATTACTTTTCTCATTATCAATAAACCAAAAATTACGTTAAAAAATAGTTTTGCTCTTTTATCCATTAGTTGTTTTTTTAAATTCGCACAACTTACATATTAAGCTGTTATTTATCAATGTTAACTTGATAATGTGGTTATTTTTATAAACTATACAAAATTTAAGGTAGTTTAGAGAAAGAAAATTTAAAACATCTGCATTTAAGCCCTGTCAGACTATTTCGATCAGTATGAAATCTACATGATATTAAAACCCATTAAATTTTACATCGATATAGCGAGTTTCATCAAAATCGTTAGAGCCGTTTTTGAGAAAATCGTAAAAAGGTGCAAAATGCGAGGTATAAAGTAGATCTTCCGGTCAGCTGATTTTAATGAAAAAAATTCTGTTACATCTCAAGCGTATAGATGTCTTAAATATGAAATTTCAATTTCATAGGATTCTTTGTTTTCGCCCGGGAGTTATCACACTCACCCGTAGGGGACTCAATGGACCCTAAAACATGTATTTCCGTGGAAAACTGGAATTCGAAAATATTCACGATCGCAATACTTTCCCTTACTATATATAAGTGAAATTAAAAAGAATATGATGTGATTTTTGTGTCTTTAAAGAACGGTTGAAAAGAATCAATTTTCATGAATAAAAGACAAAATGATATGTAGTAGAGATATTCTACTCCATTTGTATTACACGAACTACAAATATTATTTGTTTGCTTGAAATATTTATAATTTAAGTTTAAAACATTACCTTATTATATTTACTATAAATATAATATACCTTATATATTTTATATATAGTTAAGTGAAAGTAATAAAATAATGGTAGTGTAATAAATACGTACTAAAGAATTTTTTCACATTTATTTTATCAGCTATCCTTGACTGGGTATAAATATACAAGGATAATGAGATTACTTCGAGGAAGCTGCACCTTTAAGTATTAAAAAAACAAAACAGAATTGCACCAGGAAATGGAGAGAACAGGCACTTCAATTCAATCTATTTAGAAGTCTTAATAGGTTTGAACATTTTTTTTCCCCCGGCGCTTAGAAAACCTGTGTCTTAATTAAAAAAACTAAATTACAGAGGGGAAGAAGGGAGGCCTGGAAGTCCCCTTATTAAAGCAATGAGGCAACGAGGCACTCAGCACTCAGCCAAACCTCTCCAGCAAAACGCTCAAAGCATTTCCCTTAAATAAAGAGTCGGGGAGTTTAGCAAATGAGCGAGCGGCTTCTGTAGCGTCTAATGGATAAAGGACTCATTTAAAAGATTATTTTTTCACTGCAACGAGATTCTGAAGGATATTTAATTATCTGTATATTTAGGCTATCCTTTGTGTCATATATTAAAAAATTAAAATTATCGAAGACTTCTTCCTATAAATATAAAAATATGGATCATGAATAAATCAATTTATAATCAACTGATTTTCCCCGGCAGAAATAAATTGAGTTTGTGGACGAACTGGATTGATGATTAATTGAAAGTTGAGAGTAACTATGGTTTTCAAACGTGTTTATTCTAATCAATTCAGTTGCCTAAACAGTCTATATTTGTCCTAATATACCTATTCCTGGTTGTCATTCCCAATTCGCTGTATCATTTAGCGAGAGTTATTCTGACACATTTTTTTAGTCTGTCTCTGGGATTTCGTCGGTACAGAGGAGGAAGAGTATTGGGCCAAGACCACACGAGGAAATAAAAGAAAATACAAACACAAGAAAGCTAGGATCAAATATTGATAATATAGAAAACCTCAAAATACCCCCCACAATGCTGTATTATTTCCAAATGATATTAAAGGTTATATATTTTATTTTTCTCAACACCAAAGCCAAAAAATTGGATATTAAAAAAATAAGAAAGAAACCTGTACCACTACAACTCAGGAAGGGTCTTGGGCTCAGTGCATATAACATTCGTAATGTTTCAAGGCCAACGGAGTGTCCAATGAGATGATTCGGCCTTGATCACGCTCAGCCGCCATTTTTTTTTTTGGAACCCACTTTATAGAGGCTGGGTCTGCGCCAGGAGGGTCTCCTTATCCTAGGGTCACCCCACCGAATGAATTTACAGAATAACAAATATTCTGCCACAGCCGGGATTCGAACCCAGGACCCTGAGAACAGTAGACTAGTGCTCTATCAGTACACCACGCTGCTCCCATGGTACAGTAATATAGTCCAAAAAAAAAACATATTTTATCTAACTATTCAACCACTCAGAAACGCATTTTTAAAGCATCGTCTTTGTTCTAGAGGATATTTTTGTAGACTGATGCCTGTGAACTATGTCGAACCCCGCATTGACAATATCCGAATAAAAGGAAAACGATCTTTGAATGCAAACCAAAGCCGTATTTTTCGAACAAAAAATATTATTACGGAATAAATATTTATCACAAGTCAAATTATGATAGTTGAGATAACCAGATTTACAAGTTTAGAAAGCGCTGTTAAGAATTTCTATATTTTTATCATCAAGAGCAACATTATTAAAAAAAAAAGAAAGAAAATTGCAAACACTAAAGAATGAGAGTAAAATACAAAAGTGGCTTCTCATTAGGCTTAGACAAAGGCAAACACTTTCTCAGGTAGCATAAAGAAAGAGTTCCGCCCATTGTCATTGCTCAGCCTTCGGAACTAATACATTTTTCAATCTGCCAGCTTATTTCAAGTTGATATCATCATAGAAAATTTTCGTATATAATTAACCAAGTAACATATTTTTTTTCATTATTAGGTTTTACATTGGGAATGGGATGTTGAACATCATCTGTTCATTGATTATAAGCAAGCATACGACAGCATAACTAGAAACGTAATGTATGAAAAGCTAAAACATCTAGGATGTCCTTTAAAACTTATCAGGCTGATCAAGATGACCCTACAGAATAGTCAAGGAGTTGTCAAAATTCAAGGTGAATTATCAAACTCTTTTGAAATTCAGAAAGGTGTTAAGCAGGGCGATCCTCTTTCTCCAGTCCTATTCAATTTGTTATTGGAAATGGTCATGAGGTCAATAAGGACAAGGCCTGGAGGATGTATTTATCACAGACTGACGCAACATCTAGCGTTTGCAGATGATCTTGTGATAACCGGAAGAACAACCAGTGCTTTACCTGGAGCTTTCGAGGAGTGCGAAGTGGCAGCGAGGAGAACAGGACTGATCATAAATACGGAAAAAAACGAAATATATTAGGACCAGCGGTGAAGAAGGAGGAAAATGGTATATCGAGGGGCTGGATATAGCTTCGACAGAGTACCACAGTTTAAGTATCTAGGCACTGTTATCACTGAGAATAACAAGATTAGAGACGAAATTAAAGCAAGGATAACAGCTGGCAATAGATGCTATTGGTCTCTAATGAAAATATTTCAGAACAGGAATACATCCAGAGAACTGAAGATAAGATTATATTGTACTGTCCTTCAGCCAGTGGTCATGTACGGAAGCGAGTCCTGGACATTAACACGAAATTATGAAAGACTACTAAACATGTGGGAAATCTTTGGTCCTACAAAAGAAAATTTACAAATTTACCTGTTTTTTATCAATCGTAATAAGGTGATATGGTTATTTTAACAGAATATACAAAATTAAAGGTACTTTAGAGGAAGAAAACTTAAAATATCTGCATTTAAGCCACATCAGACTATTTCAATCAGAATGAAACCTACATAATATCAAAGCCCATTAAATTTTACATTGATATAGCGAGTTTAATCAAAATCGTTAGACCTGTTTCTGAGAAAATCGCAATAAGGTACTACTAAATGCATGGGATAAAGTAGGACTTCCAGTCAGCCGATTTTAGTGAAAAAGTTGCTCTAACATCTCGGACGTAAGTAGTCTTAAATAAGAATTTTCAGTTCCGTACGACTTTTTTGTTATTGCGCTAGAGGTACCACACACACACGTAAAAAAGTTACAACTGTTTGATTTAATAACGATAGTCTCCACTACTACCATTATATTTCTGCCACGTTTCCGGATTTATTGGATGTTTATATCGGTGATAAAACGAATACAAGGATTGAATGCACAGGGAATATGGTATGATGGCTTAGTGGATCTCTTTAACTCAATACCATACGTCGAAATAGGCACGAGTATATAAATGATCTTTAAATGAAAAAATCTGTTGCGGGCAACACACGACTTTCACTTACCTTCGTTTTTAAAATAGATTAGAGAATTTTCAAATATAAGTGAAACATTCAATAATTAGTTAAACAGAATTTCTATAGAAATATGTGTTTTATTAAAAAATCGATTATATTTTTACCTAAAATAATCAGTTAGTTTTATCGGCTTTTCATCACTCTCTATTAACTTTTAAAAGCTTGTGTATGAGATAATATTTTTTCTAAAATCTTAAGCTTTCAAACGGTATATCATACATATATAATACTGTTCTTATGTTCAAAAACAAAAAAAATTTATTAAAAATATATGTTTTCAGTTTTCTCCTTAGCTGTTTTTCAAATTCGCACAACTTACATACTTATCTGTTATTTATCAAGGCTAACAAGACAATATGATTATTTTTATAGAATCTACAAAATTAAAGGTACTTTAGAGAAGGAAAATTTAAAATATCGGCATTTAAGCCCATTAAATTTTACATCGATATAGCGAGTTTAATCAAAATCGTCGGAACCGTTTTCGAGAAAATCGAAAAAGGTGCAAAATGCATGGTATAAAGTGGCTCTTCTTGTAAGCTCATTTTAATGAAAAAGGTTTTGTAACGTCTCGGACGTATATTTGTCTTAATTATGAAATTTCAGTTTTATAGGAATTTTCGTTTTCGTCGCCCGGGAGTGTGGTAACAGACACACACACACAGACCTTTTTGCGGAACTTGGTTATTTGGACTCAGGGGACCCTAAAATGTGTATTTCCGTTGAAAACTGGAATCCGAAAATTTTTACGATCGCAATACTTTCCCTTACTATACATAGTAAGTGAAAGTAAAAAAGTTTAATTAAGGTGGCTGAGTGTGTTAATGCGCGTTCACAGCAACCTCATACTTAAGTTGGAGCAAAATGATTACGAGTTTGCGTCTCGATGCCCGGGGGCTTTTAACTCTTGTAGTATCGCCCACCATCGCCCTCTGGCCCAAGAAAAAACAAACATATTTATACGAGTTCGGGTAAACATAAAAAAGTTTATCTTCTAGCAATGTATTAACGATTTCCTTTTAATTTTGTTTTAACTCTGGCGTGTCCTCTATACCTTCCAATCTCAAGCAATTATATATCTTTCTTCTGCCTCGAAGCGATGCCTAAAAAATAAAGAAATATCCGTTTCTACTTCCCTTTCTTAGATGGAAGATCGCTAAAGACCAGAAGTCACGCGAAACGGCAGCCCATGCACAGAAGCAATCTACATTTAGAAAACTCGACCATTAATATCAATTAAAGGTGTATCCCTATTCAATTCATTTATTTTTTCCTCAATTTCTTTTTTTGTTTTTGCAAGAAACAGTTTCATGTAATAGGTTTGTTAGATAATAGGTTCTTTGAATCCAGCATTGTTTGTTCTCTTCCGTAAAGTCCCTTAATTACCATCCTACTAAGCGAAGCATTAATGGTATTACAATAGTGGAATATAATTTACAATATAACTTATTGTCTTAGCCTCAATCACTTCAACACTCTATAGTTACTTTCACGGAATCTGTAGTTAAGTTATTCCAATTTTGAACAAACTTCAGAATCTGTAAAATATGATAGTTCGCACTAATTTTACGTGTAGCATGTATTTTTTTAAAAATTACAAAAAGGAAAGTAAGTAAAAGAAGACGTGTATTATGCGCACCAGATTTTATAATTAATATATTTGTAATATTCAATTTAATCAAAAGAAAATATAAGACATGATGTTTTAAAAAAATCTAAACAAAATCAAATTAAACATCAGTAGGATGCTGAATGAATTTAAAAATCACCTACATCACATGGAAAATTTACAGTCATCAACGAATAGTGAACATCTCAGCCTTTTTTATAACAGCCACCAAATTATTTATTGCTACCCCCAAATTTCAGTGATCCAAATGAGATTATCTGGAAAATATGTGAACACATGATACTACAATCATGTTTGAAAGTTCGACGTACATCAATTTTGGTTAAAAAGGAGGCATTGAAAATATTAATATGATTGAAAAATTAAATCTTAGGAGCTTAGGTTAGGATGGTCGGATAAGTTTCTCGTACATTGTTAGTGTGCTTGTTATAAATTAATATTTTAGCAATATATTATTTTCAGTGTGTATATAATGTCACTTTATGCTTGTGTGGCTTATCGGACGCAGTTACAGTTGGAGTCCTAAAGTTTGCTTATCCAGGTTTAATTAGGATAGGGATCTTTAACGAGTACCTGACATCGCACAGGCTCAGGACCGCCTTTTAACGTCCCCTCTGAAGAACAGCATAACTAAGGATTTTTTACTCCCATTAAAAATTCCTAGGACCACCTGCGGCTTTGAACCCGTGACCAATGGCATAGAAGGCTGTTATGCAACTAGCCACCCAGCTACAAGTGATCTCAATTTATTTTTGTTTTTAAATTTGTTTAAAAATTCTTAAATTGATTTTAACAACGGGGGTAAGTGAGAGCCTTGTGTTGCGCGCAACAGATTTTTTTTTTAAATTAGTTAAGCCCTTCGTCGTAAACCTATGACTTCCTGCCCTACTGTCTCCTTCAACAATACTTCTCTTGTCCCGGTTGAACAGATCCGATATCTAGGGCTGCATCTTGACAAACGCCTTACTTGGAACCCTCATACAAGACTGAAACGACAAGAAGCTCCACGACGTTTTCGACTACTTCAACACTTACTAGACAAACGTTCTAATCTTCCACTTAACTACAAAAGACTCATCTACATGACTATCATAAGACCGATATGGACTTACGGATTTGAGCTCTGGGGCTCTACTAAACCATCGAATTCTTTTCTTATCCAAACCCTACAGTCCAAAATTGTACTAATTTTTAAAAAATACATGCTACACGTAAAATTAGGGCGAACTATCATATTTTACAGATTCTTAAGTTTTTCAAAATTGAAATACCTTAACTACATCCCTCGTAAAATCCTCAATGCTCCTTACTTTGTCATCAACAAACTCATCCATAAAGACCTTAATGTCCCATATGTTGCAGATTTGGCCCGTACGAGGAATCAATCCTTCCATGACAAACTCCATTCCCACCCTTATCCTTTCGTTCAATCCTTTCTTACTCTTCAATTCCTGATAATCCTCCGAGGCGTCTGAAAAGGAGATGGCCCCGGGACCTTCTAGTTTAGAATATTTTTAGAGTGCTTTCATTGGAAAGCTTCTCTACATGTGTTTCATGCCTTTTTATGTTTCATTCAAATTTACTTGTTGTATTACTTGTTATACAGTTGTAAATTCCAATAAATAAATATATAAAAAAAAAAAATAGTTAAGAGGCTATTTGAATACTGTTTCAGAGGTTTTTTAAAGAAACAATATGCCTAGGATTGATTATCGATACACTCTATTTGTAGTATTCTTTCCTAAAAACAAATAAATAAAATAAACCAATACTTATTATAACAAATATTTTAGAATCAGTATTCCTTCAGCCGGTTAATAATTCTTTAAAAAAAAAAAAAGGGAAGGAAAAAAACCGTGTTTTACAACCGCGTGCCTAAATACTCAAGTTGTTTACCGAACTCGTGAACAACATTTCGACACTTAAGGATTTTAAAGCTCATAAAAGAAAAGCTGTTGACAATAACAGCTCTTCCAATTGATTGGTGCTAATGGAAACTGACGACATCAATAATGGATTTAGATGAGTACTGACGCACGGAGGTAAAATTACCCGAACAACAAAAATAGCTCGTTGCCGTCAATATAAATCCACTTCCTTTGACTTACTTATCGACATTTAAAGTAAGAGAGGAAACGGAAGTAGAAAGGAGACACAATTGACAGGTCGGAACCATCATCATATCTCAACCATTTCCCTCCGTCGTGAATTAATAATGATACAGTTCCCTTCTGGCATCCAGATGAAGGGTCGATAGGCTGTTATGTAGTAATTTATGATCGCATTAACACACGTCGGCAGCTATGTACTGATTTCAATTGTAATTAGTAAGTTAACAAGAATTATGAGTTTCCTTAATAAATAAATAGATAGAAAAAAAACTTTATTGTGAGACAAGATCCCTTAAGAATAACTAATATGAAAAGGAAAAATGATATTGGGTTGTAAAATAATTTAGTAACGTTTTAAATGGTGAACATTTTTTATAATCCATTATACGAGGCATGTTTTTTAAGTAAGTACCGTTTTGGAATTAAAAAAAGATGTGCAAAGGTATCGCAATAATTTTATTTTTACCTGAAAGCTTGTACCTTTATCTACTTATCTACATAATTTTCATGAATTTTGAGGCACTTTTCACAACGCGGCACTAGTTTTTGAATACCCTCCTCAAAAAATTCTGCCGCCTGACTTGTTAACCACTGCATCACAAATGTTTTGACTTGAAGACGCTGACCGTCCAGGTGTTTCTTCAAGTGCAGGAACAAATGGTAGTCGCTGGGCGCTAGATGAGGGCTGTATGGAGGATGATCTAGAGTTTCCCATTTAAATGATTTGATGAGATCTTTGGTCCGATTAGCCACATGTGGACGGGCATTGTCATGGAGCAAAACGATACCCTTACACAACTTGCCACGTCTTTTGTTCTGGATTGCACGCCGCAGATTTTTCAATGTCATTGATTGTCTCATTACGAGGCAGAAACTCCACAACCAATACGGACGCCCACTCATTTCTTCATCATTCACATTTGTGCGGCCATCTTTAAATGCTCACCCATTTCCTCACCATTCTATCACTCATAATGTTTTGTCCGCAAACTTCATCGATCTCACGATGAATATCGATCTGTTTTACGCCTTTAGCACTAAAAAATCGTATAACAGCCCGTACTTCACAATCAGCGGTATTCATGATTGTCGGAGGCATCTTAAACACTCAGTAAACAACGTATACAATGAAGACAATTCATGGAAATTATGTAGAACAGCAGATTAAGGTACAGGCTTTCATGTAAAAATAAAATTATTGCGATATCTTTGCACGTCTTTTTTTAATTCCAAACGGTACTTACTTAAAAAACGTGCCTCGTATATAACAACTTATAAAATTCGCTATCTTCAAGATAATATTTAGAATTTGGTTGAAGGACGACCCGATTGCTTTGAGTCTTTTAAGTCTACGTTTCCGTTTCTGTACCGAGAAAACCACACATGGACGGTTCTTTTACCTAAGGCATTATCGCCATACACAATACGAATTTTGTTAACCGTATGTGCAGCGGATTTTTCTTTTCGAAAATAAAAAATAATTAAATGACGATAATGATTCCTTTTTTTTTTTTTTGGATCTTAAGGCGGCCTTCGATTCTGTCACAAGAGAAGAAATATGGTCATCCCTCCGTAACAAAAACGTCCCCAATAATCTTCTATTAGCTATACAATCAATGCACCAGGATCCCAAAAGAGTTGTTCGACTGAACGGCATGGAATCTCAACCATTCACCCGCACGAAAGAAGTAAAACAGGGAGATAACTTGAGCCCACTCCTATTCGTAGCGTTCATGGACGATATCATTAAAATATGTAAGAAAAGAACACCCAGAGCGGGGGTAGGGTAATGACAGCCAAAATGCCACTTCAAGATGAGGAATCATTTAAAGATTTAAACTCATTTAGAGATTTCTAAAGAAATCTACACATAGCATTACTTACGTTTATTTGTATGAATGTCAACACTTTTTAGTTCTCTTCGAAACGATTATGTTTTTTTACTCCGTGACATTTCGCTGCTTAAAAATATTTCAGCCTTTACTAAGTCGTTAACAGATGATATTCGTACTATTTTGTTCAAGGAGTTTAAACTCGGCCGGAAAGGTTACCAGATAACCAGAAACATCAATCGAGTATGGGGTGGGGGCAGCAATAATGAGTGCACTGTTACTATGTCCGATCCTGAAAACCGTTCAGCATTGCGGGTATTGAATACCCAATGCCCCGTGTTCGAAAACTTGTCAAGAGTTCTCCCAATCACTCTAAAACAAATTGAAATCTCAAATTGCAAGTTAATGTTAATAATGTCCCGAAAAGGACTAATTTCCTATTTCAAAGGATACGCCCGATTTTCATATTTACTGTTTTATTTATTTTTTTTTTTTTCTAAGTCTCCATTCTTGTTGAAAGGATTCTTAACAATTGACATTTATTGTAACCAGGATACGGTTCAAAATGGAAGAGAACCGCCATTTTTGACTCGAATAATAATTCAGACTTGAAATAATTCACTGGTAACTAGGAATACCACACTCTGTACATTACCTAGGACTGGCACTCGATCGAAGGATGACTTGGGGCCCACATGTTAAGATGAAAAGACAGACTCTTAACCACCGACTGAAAGTACTATACCCACTTTTATCTAAATCTTCAAAATTAAAAATTAGACAGAAACTGAACACATACCTTCTTAAGTCAATAGTGACTTACGCTTCACAGATTTTTGGTTCAGCAAAAAAGACTCACATACAAAAACTGCAATCATTTCAATCTGAAATTTTAAGACTCATAACGACAGCTCCTTGGTACGTAAACAACAGAACCCTATCTACGGACTTACAAAAACCAACAGTTGACTCAACATATACGAACACTATATACTCGTTTTCACAGTAAACTTAAAGGACACGACAATAGACTGATTAACGACAAGTCAATAGCTGAAATGCTAGTCAGAAGAAGGCTAAAGAGAAGCTGGATGAGGGACCTCCTCGGATAAAATAAAGCCATAGAAGGGGTTCTGCTGGGCATTTTCCTTCTTCATGCCTACCATGGCTGATCTCAATTTGTACAGTATTCGCCGATCAATTTGCTGATTGTCAGATCCATTCTGAAAGGCGTGAATATAGATATTATTTATTTACAATAGTTTTTGTTTGACTTTAATGTTATTTGCTATCTGCAAAAAAAAAAATTTGCAATAAGCAAACATGATGACTTCCGAAAGTCGGTTAAAGCAAGGCATCTCTAGGCCACCGCCTCAAGTCGTCGGGGTGGGTTGTACGGGTTCGTGTAGGATTTAAGTGTTTGGGCCGATGGGTTCATGTTGTAAGTCAGTTTGTCATGAAATCTTTTATAATATTCTGTGGCTGTGTCTGAAACTGTGAGTATGTCCAAGTCCTTGTGAAGTAATTCGTTGGTTACATAAAACGGTGCATCCACGATTTTTCGCAATATTTTCGATTGAAGGGTTTGAATTATTTGGATGTTAGAATATTTGGCAGATCCCCATAGCTCTATCCCGTATGTCCATAATGGTTTGATCAGTTCTTGGTAAATAGTAAGTTTGGTGTTCACGGATAATTTGGATGTACTAAGCAAACAAACAACAAATGTCGGATCCTTAGCAACCAAAATCCTTCATAATACGTAATTCTCCTTACTTTTCGACATACCGTGCAAAAATTGAAAGAACTGGGCTACGAAGTTCTTTCACACCCACCATATTATCCCTACTTGTATCCAACAGATTACCACCTGTTCAGGAATTTAGACAACTTCGTCAAAGGAAAACTTTTTGAAAATGATGACCAAGTGCGTTTTCAGATTTTGTTTCACTTCAAAGCTCAGAGTTGTACAGTTCGGGAATAAAAACGTTGGTGTTACGTTGGGAAAAATGTGTGGAAAAAGAAGGTAAATACTTCGAATAAAATTATCTTGTTTTCATATCGTATTTTTAATAAAAATCCTTTACCTTGAAAACGGATATTTCATGTGACACAACCCAATACTTTAATACATGTTTCTATCGAAACTCAATTTAATCAATTCTTTATTACATTCACATAGTTTCATACCTAACTTTATTTAAAAATTCTGACATTGATTTTAAAAACGGAGCTAAGCGAAAGGAGTGAGTTCCGCGCACCAGATTTTTTAACTTTAAATATTCCCCTTACGCCGTAAATCTATAACATCCTGCCCTACAGTATTCTTTAACAATATTCCGCTAGTTCCAGTTGAAAAGATGCGCTACCTAGGACTTATTCATGACAAACGTTTAACATGGAATAGGCACACTAGACTAAAACGACAAGAAACTGCTCGCCGCTTTCGGTTACTTCAACACTTACCAGAAAGACGCTCTAACCCTCCACTTAACTACAAAAGGGCCATCTACATGACCATCATAAGACCAATCTGGACTTATGGAGTTGAGCTTTGGGGTTCCACTAAACCATCAAAATCTTCCCTTCTTCAATCCTTACAATCCAAAATCCTAAACCCTCCTTACTTTGTCACGAATAAGCTCATCCATAAAGACCTGAATATTCCCTTTGTAGCTGATTTCACCCGAAACAGGTATCAATCCTTCCATGACAAAACTCCACTCCCACTCTAACCCACTTGTTTCAATCCTTGCTTCCTCTCCCATTCCTTACAATCCTGCGAGGCGTCTGAAAAGTAGAAGGCATCGAGACCTTCTAGTTTAAAATATTTTTAGAGTGCTACCGATGGGTAGCTTCTCTACATGTCTTGTTCATGTCTATTTTCTTTTAGCTTATTTACTAGATGTGTTGTAAAATACAGTTGTAAATATCAATAAATAATTTTTAAAAAAAATTTAAATAAAGGAAATATCATCCCTTGGATCTTTTTATTTATTACCTGAAGACCTTGAGGCTTTTTTATAGAGGATTTTTTCCTTTGATCCATACTTAATTACAAATTTTTTAACTCCTTCGATTATTAAAATAGCAATTAAATATTAATTGACGCTCTACAGGTTGGATGTTTCATTTCATAATATTTTTTCTTAGGGTACTCTCTGCCTTGGCTGAATTAATTATTAGAAGAAAACCATAAATTTAAACTGCGCATCTGAGAGCCGTAAATAAACCATTTAGCGCCCCCCTCCCTCTCAATATAATATTCCAGTTGGGGCTCCCCCTTAAATATATCCCAGGCTGGCCACCTGCCGACCACGCTAAGTACCGTGTCGTCTGCTTCCCATCAAATTTACATTTTGCGTAATATTCAACTTTATTTTTTTTAATTAAACCTAATAGCTAGAGTTAATTACTATTTCGCTTCTGACCTAGTTTTTCTGATGGTGCAGATTATATTAGTTTTAAACTGGTATATACATACATACACGTATAGCACTAGACTAACCATTAGGGAAATTAAAACTTAACCAATGAAGGAACACTAAACTCCGAGACTTACCTCACAACAGGCATTTTTGCGAGACTTGGTCATTTGGACTCAAATGATGCCCTTAAGAAGTGTATGTATGTATGTATGTATATATATTGTATATATAATATATAATATAATTTTCGAATTCGAGTGCTCACCGACAATACACTTTTTTGGTGGTCCCTTGAGTCCAAAAGACCAAGTCTCGCAAAAAGGCCTTTGTGTGGTAAGTCCAGCTGGAAAACGATAAGTTATACAAAACAGAAATTTTATATTTTAAATCGTAGATGCCTGAGATGTTAACAGCCACTTTATACTA
Source organism: Piezodorus guildinii (assembly GCA_023052935.1). NCBI lineage: Eukaryota > Metazoa > Arthropoda > Insecta > Hemiptera > Pentatomidae > Piezodorus > Piezodorus guildinii. Next base: position 139,382,952 of record CM041297.1, on the reverse strand, counting down.
TGCATTTGGAACTTAGTACGATTTTTTGAACGGCTCTAACGAATTTGATTAAACTGGCTATATTGGGGTAATATTTAATGGACTTTAATATCATGTAGGTTTCATTCTGATAGAAAAAGTGTGACAGGGCTTAAATGCCGATTGTGTTTATTTTCTTCCTCTAAAGTATCTTCAATTTTGTACATTCGTAAAAATTAACCATTTCATGTTGTTAGCATTGATTAAAAACCGCTAAACATATAAGTCGGACGAATTTGATGACCGACTAAAGGATAAAAGAGCAAAACTGTTTTTTTAACGTAATTTTGGGTTTATTGATAATGAGAAAAGTAACATAGACGTATAATATACCGTTTGAAAGCTACAAATTTTAGAAAAAATATTATTTTATGCACAAATGTAATAGAGATTGATGGAAAGCGGATAAAATTAACTAATTGTTTAAGATAACATAATATAATAATAACGATAATATTTATTTATGTACTATATTTACAAGTGCATATACAAATAAGTTTTCTTACATGATTTCAGTTATCCTTTTATCATGATTTTCAATCATCGTTCGATTTACCTAATAATAATAATGAAATGTTTTGCTTAAGACAGTAGGAAAAATAACAATAACATCATAGATTATTCAAAAAAACACATGTTTCCATCGAAAATCAATTTAATTAATTCTTTCTCTCTAATTTCATCTCTAACGGTATTTAAAAATTCTTAAATTGATTATAACAAGGGTGGTAAGTGAAAGTCATGTGTGCGTGCACCAGATTTTTTAATATTATTATTAGAAGCTTTTTTTTAATTTACTACTATTATTCTTTTTCTTTTCTTTTTTTAATTCTGAGGGACTTATCCCACGAAAAATAAAGAAATTATTATAATTAAATTGAGAACTATACTGGACTTATTTAACCAACTTATCAGGACAATGGCTAGAAATAAAACAATGACGAAATTAAATCGTAATAAGGGATTTTATTTTAACAAATGATGTATGCGAAAATCGTGCGTTTCGCCCAAGAGATTTTTTTTTAATAACGCTATAGTTAGCGCTGCCTCTTCTCACTACACTAACTAATCTCTCAGCAGACACCTGGATATTAAACTAATAAACATTATAATTAATATTCATAAGGACTTCCTCGTTTTCACTCATCAAAGCGGAGGTTGGTACAGCTCTAGTGAAAGCATCTAATAACTCGCCGCAACACTCCATGGCGCGGTTACTATTAATGAATCAACAAGGCTGTGAAGTATGAATAATAGCTCGTACGCCCATAATAAATATTTTGCATCTTATTATGTTGCTAACATCTCATAAATATGCATTTATGGGAGTATATAAATAAAAATGTATATATAGTAATAATTACAGAAGTATGTGCTTCACCGTAAAAAATACATTGTAGAACTTGATAAGGCCAGTGAAGAGAAACTAAAGTATACATGCTTATTTTAACGTGAGTCGACATTTCGGTCTCAATTAAGCTAACAACGCGTGGATAAAAATTCAGGTTTGATGAAGGTTAAAATATTATCTAGTGCATTTCAGAAATTTTGAAGATAACCTTAGCGGCTCACAGTGGTTCCAAAAACACATTTTCGGGACAAAACTTTGCCCTGGTACATCGTTCTATCGGGTTGTGTCACATGAAATGTCCGTTTTCAAGGTTAAGGATTTTTATTAAAAATACGATATGAAAACAAGATAACTTTATTCGAAGTATTTACCTTCTTTTTCTACACATTTTTCCCAACGTGACACCTACTTTTTTATCCCCGAACTGAAAAACTTTGAGCATTGAAGTGAAACAAAATCTGAAAACGCACTTTTCACTTGATCATCATTTTCAAAAAGTTTTCCTTTGACGAAGTTGTCTAAATTCCTGAAAAGGTGGTAATCTATTGGAGACAAGTCGGGAGAATATGGTGGGTGCGGAAGAACTTCGTAGCCCAGTTCTTTCAATTTTTGCACGGTATGTTTTGAAACATGGGGTCTTCCTGCCGCTCAGTGAGATCATGAGGTACCCATGTATCGAGCTTTTTTACTTTCCCAATACACTTTAAATGTCTGGAAACGGTAGATGCGCTTGCATTCAGTTGTGCTGAGAGTCCTTTAACTGTTTTATAGGGGTTTCCTTCTACTGTATGTTTGAGGACATCGTTGTCTATTACGGACGGAGGTCTTCCTCGGGGCATTCCAAGTCGGTATCCCCATCTGAAAACTTAGCAAACCAACGGCGAATGATCCGTTCATTAACACTCCCTTCCCCAAACGCCTTGCAAATATTTCTAGCGGCCTCAGCTGCTGAATGGCCGAGTTTAAACTCGTACAAAAATATTAATCGAAAATCGCGTGTTTCCATGTTCATATTTGGAGGTATACTAAAAAGTGGGCAATTGATTGGGAAGCTTATGTTTATAATACAAAGGTAGAGGATTAGTAACTGTTTACTTTAAATATGTAAACATTCGGAAGAAAACAACAGAGACCTGGAAAATCTTTTATGTATTTCAGAAACTATAAAAACGAACATTTCATGTGAAACAACCCAATATATATGGTTTATCAACCATTTCAACATCATTTGTTCCTTACAAGAAGAAGATCCCTAATGTGTCTCACCGATTTTGATTATTTTTTTAAGGTAGAACTAGACATTAAACGATTAGACTCTGCAAAATATTAAATGCCAGACTACCCAGAAGACACGTAAAAAAATCGATTAGTTGGCGCGTAATTTTTTTGGGGGATTTTTTAGGAAACCCCAAAGTAACGTCGTTTAGCAATACACACTCTTTGAAACGTCATTTACCCGCAATTATTAGGGACCCCAGGTTGACAAATTCATTTGCTTCCTAAAAATTGATACGGCACACAGATGGCAATATGACCGATTTAGGTGGACAAAATTCTGAAACTTGTCTATATTTAACCTTTGGGGTCCCAGTTTGCGGAAAAAAATATAAGAAAAAATTAATTAATTTTAGACGCGATTAGCGAGCGAATTTATCAAAAACATCAAACTTATTTGCTAAAATCTAAAACGTCTCTTTTACGTTTGAAGTCCCAGAATATGGGAAAAACAATACAAAAAAACTAATTATGACTCGGAGTTGCTAAAATCTGCTAATGGATGTAATTTATATGGTTTAGGAAATTCTTGAAATTATAGATTGTAAAATTGTTGATTCGTAGTGTTGTGTATTAAAAAAACGACCCGTATCACCCAAAACTCAAAAATTCTTTGTAACATCGAAAGACTAGAAGGATTGGTAAAACAAATCCTACAAACAAATTCTTGGGGTAACTTGGGGGTTATATAGTTTTTCGTTATTGAATAAGGGCATACATTTACAAATTGCTAAATCAACTCTACAGATGATAATGCAATATATATTCAATAACGAGTTTGGAAATAGAATGTCTTACATGTCTTAGCAACGTCCATTAGTAAATAAAAGCAAAAAGACTTTGCTCTAAATACACCTTACCTTTTGACTTGACTTTGGTCCACCTAAATTGGTGACTTTGCCCACTGTGCGGCACATATGAATCAAATATCTGTCAAGAACTACAAAATGCTAAACACTGCCCCACAAGCGAGATAAAATTATTTGTATAAGGTTGTGTGAAGCAGCGTGGTCTCCCGGGTAGAGAACTTTCCTACTGTTCTTCGGCTGACCAATGTCTCCATTCTCCCACCATGCGCCCTGATGATGACCCACAAAGGGGATCGAAACGTTGGCAAACAATAAAAAGTTGAAACTACTTAGCTGTTTCATTTAATGACCGCCACCCGGATCAATTCCTTCCAGTAAAGAAAGTTCTATTCTAAAACGCAATACAATTTCGAGTATAGAAACTAGTATGTAACAACGAGGATACAGCGGTGTAAATTACTTTTGAACAGACCCGTCTTCAAAACCATTTTTTTCAGTTATGATATCTTGAAATTGGTGACAATATTATAATTAAAATTGGATAAAACCTTTATCCCTTGGGGTCACTTTTGGTGTAGTGGCTAGCATAACAACCTTCTATACCCATGGTCACGACTTCAAACATGGCAGGCGGCCCCAGGATTTTATAATGAGTGTAAAAAAGTTATGCGGTCCTTCGGAGGTGACGTAAAAAGTTGATCTCGAGCCTGTGCGATGTCAGGTACTCGTTAAAGATCCCTACCCTAATTAAACCTGTATAAGCAAAATTTAGGACTCCAACTATAACATTGTCCCATAAGAAAAAAGTGGCGTTAAATTAATAAAAAAACAAAGCTAAATGCAATTTCATAATTAACGAAAACGCTCGCAGCCACAATAGACAAATGATGCAAGGTTGTTGAATGAAGGCGAAAGGTAAGCGCTGCTAGTTTTCACCAGCTGTTTCAAAGGAAGAAAACAATGTCTCATTTCCCATGACATTTCTCTAACACAATAGACCAAAGTTTCCCAACAGGTGGTCCAAGGACCTCGAAGGGTCAATGAGATGTCAACGGGAAAATATTTCATTAATAGATATATTGTACTTAGTTCTCGACTGTTGATAATTTAAGTTTTTTATTGCCCTGGAGGTTCAGTCAATAAATAAGCAATTGTGTTTAGGCTACGTTTCGAGAGTTTATTGTTCTCATATTCATGCCAATTTGATACAATATAGTTATAAAATTAATTAATCGGAAGAAACAGACATATATAGTAAATAGATGGTTCCTTAACCTTAGATATAAGTTTATATAACATAAGCAACAATTAATAGTCGAAGTTTCGGGGGCCTTCCTCAACTTCAGAGATCACTACAATACAATAACAAATTATCATTTTTTTTTTTTTTATAAATATATTAATTGAAATTTACAACTGTATAATAAAATACATTCAGTAAATGTGATACAAGATTGTACTGTCATTATTCATATGTAGAGATACTGCCCAATGGCAGATATGCTAAACCAGAAGGTCTCGGGGCCATCTTCTTTTCAGACGCCTCGGATGATTATCAGTGATTGTAGAGGTAGCACGGTTTGAAACTAGGGGATAGAGTAGGAATGGAGTTTATCATGAAAGGAGTGGTACTTGGTTCGGGCCAAGTCAGCAACATAGGGAACATTTAGGTCTTTATGGATGAGTTGATTCGGGAAAAAATAAGGAGAATTGAGGATTTTTCGAAGGATTTTTTATTGTAAGGATTGGAGACAGGAAGAATTTGATGGTTTAGTAGAGCCCCAAAGTAGAATAGAATAGAAACTTTAGAATAGACTTTGTCCCCTAAGAATAACAAGAAATTTACAAGTAAAGGTAGCACATCTGGCCAGATAACATTAAATAGACATAATTATGTACATAAGTAAAAGAGGTAGAAAAAGAAATTTATATAAATGTATGTACATACACATCTCTATGTGCCAAAGATAAGAAAAAGCGTAAAAAAAGTAAAGTAAACAAATAGTAAATTGAAAGTAAGAAACAACTAATTTTGAACACTCAAACGAAAAATAATAATAATATATACATGCAAAATATCAGCTGATGCGCTCGATGATAACAGTCATACGTTACATCGTCTCTCAGATTTTTGCTTTTTTCAGTAGGAATTCGCTAGAATTCAGTCTGAAGAACATCACTAGACCTCAGGAATATTACGGCAGTGAATATTGGAGAAGTTTCGGTAAGCAAAGTTATAATTTACTTTGTACAATCACGAAAAAGTGAAAGAAGGGTCACTGATCAGCTGATTGCCGCTAGCTCGGCAAGCTCGGGCTTACTTTTCTTTTAATTATCTTTCTTTTACCTTTAATTCTTATCTCATTATTTATTTATTATTATTATTTTCTTAATCAATGAGATATTTTCATCAAGTCATGTCCTCAAAGTCTGCAAGTAAAAGATCTAGATCTGCAGGTTCTAACTCGTCTCCCACAAAACAGAGACCCCGCCGTGAACAAAATAAAAAAATGATTCCACCAGCGACCGCGTCAGCTACCTCATTAGGTTCTGAACCACAGCCCAGCACATCATCACAAGGAATAACTGAGGAATCTCCGTTTTTTACACCGAATCCATTTCAGATCCTCCAAAATGAAAAAGAAACCATGGAATCTTCTCCTATACCCAGAGAACCACTACCTCCACCAATATTTGTTAAAAATATTAAAAATTTTAAACTGATGTGTGCGCATTTAAACAAAGTAACAGATCCTAATAGTTATTATTGTATAAGTAGAACCAATGATACTAAAATATCTCCGACTACTGCTGAAACCTACAGAAAGATTGTAAAATATCTGACTGAGACCAAAGCTGACTTTCATACTTATCAGCTGCGCCAAGAGAGAGCATTAAGGGTCGTAATCAGAAACCTACATTCCTCAACACCCGTTGAAGCAATCAAAGAAGAACTGACAGAATTAGGATTCCAAGTGAGGCAAGTCACCAACGTTCTAAAAGATAAAAGTCCACTGCCTCTATTCTTCGTGGACTTGGAACCATCAGCAGGAGTCGAAAAAATCTATGACCTCAGCAGACTGTACTATACCCGTGTAAAAGTTGAAAAACCTTACACAAAGAAAGAAATAGTCCAGTGCCATAACTGTCAGGCATATGGTCATACCAAAAGTTATTGCCATCACATACCACGCTGTGTGAAATGCGGTGAACAGCATAAAACAGAAGAATGTACAAGATCAAGATCAGCACCCGCTGTATGTGCTCTGTGCCTCAAGGACCACCCGGCTAACTACAAGGGATGTGAAATCTACAAGAAACTCAGAACCAGATACCAAAAACCTCAGGATCCGAATGAAACAGCTGTACCAACCAGAAGCAGAAGAGAACCATCAAAACTTGTAAATTCTAACGTGTCATTTGCCCACTTGCTTGGAGGTGGTAACCAGAATCATGAAGTCGAGGCACTGCCGGAACAACATTTTCCTCAACATTCTCAATCTATTGTACAAGAATCTATCCCTCAAAGTTTACCTAATCTTCAAAAAACTCCTCAACATCAAATTTCTCATATCCCTCCACCATCAAACGTCACAGATCTTACCAGTCTAATGACATCGTTCATCTCCGAAATCAAATCTCTTGTTATGCCGTTTATATCACTCCTTACAAATCTAGTATCGAATCTAATCCCTGCCTTGAAAAATCCTTAAATGACTTCACCTAACTCCTTATCCATTCTCCTTTGGAATGCGAATGGTGTTAGAAATCATACTGACGAACTGACAGCGTTGTTGCAAGACAAAACAATCGATGTTGCACTTATAACTGAAACAAGACTAACGACTAAACAGTACTTCAAAATACCGCAATACATGACATACCGTACTGACCACCCAGACGGTAAAGCCCATGCCGGTTCTGCTATCATTGTCCACCAATCCCTCTCTCATCATTTACTCCCACTTCCCACCTATGATTTCCTACAAGCCACATCCATAGTAATCAAGACTTTTTCCTTTCCGGTAACCCTCACATCTGCATATTGCCCTCCTAAACATTCCATTTCCAATTCTGAATTTGTATCCTTCCTGGATTCCTTAGGAAATCGTTTCATTCTGGGTGCAGACTTAAACGCCAAGCATCAGCAGTGGGGTTCCAGAACCACGAATTCTCGGGGACGAAATTTGCTGTCTGCACTCAACTCCCGAAATTTTAATATCCTGCCTCCTGACTCCCCTACCTACTGGCCAACCGATCCTAACCGCAATCCTGACATCCTCGACTTCTTTATCCACAGCAGATTAGGCTCTCTCAACTTGTCTTTAACTCGCCTTGATGAACTATCCTCAGACCATAGTCCACTGATCCTAAAAGTATCTCTCACTCCAATTCCAAAACCCATTCCACCATCATTCATCCGAGGCCCTGTCAACTGGAACCTTTTCCGCCAAATCCTGACCGATAATATTTACCTCAGAGTAACCCTCAAAACCCAAGATGACCTAGATAATTCCGTCTATTCCTTTACCACCGCCATCCAACAAGCTGTCTGGACTGCTTCCTCTCCTAAACACTCCAATATAAATCCAGACCAAAATCATTTTCCACAACCTATTATAGACCTTATCCACACCAAACGCCGAGCAAGATCATTATGGCAGCGCACCCGACACCCAACAGATCGCCGCTCCTATAACTTCTATTGTAGACAATTGAAGAGGGAGTTGGCGAACTTCCGTTCCCAGTCCTTTAATTCCTACCTCTCCTCTCTATCACCTCGTGATAATTCCCTGTGGAATGTCACGAAAAAGATCCTAAAATACCATCATGTTTCCCATCCTCTCCGACGTGGTGATGACTCCTGGGCTGCGTCTGATGAAGATAAAGCCGAGGAATTCGCCACACACCTCTCCAAAGTATTCACTCCTCACCCGGAATCCCACATCAATCACACCGCAAAAGTGCAAGACTTTCTTATGTCACCGATTCCACTTTCCCTACCTCCTAAAGCTATTAATCCCTCTGAGGTCAAATATCTTCTCCAAAAGCTGACTCTCCGTAAATCTCCTGGACACGATCTCCTTACTCCCCAGATCCTCCGACAACTTCCGCAGAAAGCTATTATATTCCTTACTTATATTTATAACTGCATCCTCCGCACCACCTATTTTCCTCTGTTATGGAAACATTCCACCATCATCCTTTTTTTAAAACCAGGTAAACCTTCCAACAACACTTCATCCTACAGGCCTATTAGTCTACTCCCCATCCTCTCAAAAATCTTCGAAAGGCTTCTTCTTAAACGTATCCTACCCATATTAGAATCTCAAAATCTTCCTTCCCATCAGTTTGGATTCCGTCCTCAGCATTCCACAGTTCAACAGGGGCTCCGAGTTGTAGACCATATTTCCTCAGCTCTTGAATGCAAAGAGTATTGTTCTGGTGCGTTTCTGGACATTGCGCAAGCTTTTGACCGGGTATGGCACACTGGATTACTCTTCAAGCTGAAAACCCATTTACCCCAGTCCCTATACCTCATTCTCCGATCCTATCTCTCGAACCGTTCCTTCCGAGTTCGCTGTGGTGAAGAATTTTCTAACCTTTATCCCGTTGAGGCCGGTGTTCCTCAAGGCAGCGTCTTGGGACCCATCCTCTACATCCTTTACACTGCTGATATTCCTACACATCCTGATACCTTTCTGGCAACTTTTGCAGACGACACCGCCATCCTATCATCCAGTTCCAATCCTGAAACAGCATCCTTAAACCTTCAGAGACACCTTTTCCTTATCGAACACTGGTGTAATGACTGGCGTGTAAACGAAGCCAAATGTAAACACATAACCTTTACTCTTAGACGAAAATCCTGTCCGCCAGTTTATTTCAACTCATTACCGATTCCTCTCTCAGATACAGTCCGGTATCTTGGCTTACTGTTAGACAAAAGATTGACTTGGAACCCACATATAAGACTTAAAAGACAAGAACTCAACCGACGATTCGGACAGTTATACCGACTACTCAACAGAAAATCTGACCTTACAGTTGAAAACAAATTATTAATCTACAAGACAATACTGAAGCCCATCTGGACCTACGGACTTGAACTGTGGGGGACAGCTAAACGTTCTAACATCAAACGCATTCAATCCTTTCAATCCAAAGTCCTCCGTACAATAGTAAATGCTCCTTATTATGTCTCCAATTATACCTTGCACCACGACCTTAATGTTCCATTTATTTCAGACCTAATTCCATCCAAATTTTCCAAATTCCACCAGAACCTCATTCATCATCCTAATCCTTTAGCTCAATCCCTATCCAGCTCCACTCATCCATACAACCCACCTAGAAGGTTGAAACGGCAGTGGCCCCGCGACCTTTTGTAAATATATTGGAGTTCTAGCACTGGCTAGATTCTCCACTCAATGTGATGTATGTATGAGTGTGTGTATGTGTATACAGGTATAAGTGAATTATTGACTTTTGTATTGATTCATTATTGTGTATATATTTTATTGTAATTTTATGTTGTGTAAATATTGTATGAATGTAGTATGTTTGATATCATTCAGCAATACTATTAATGTCCAAATTGGGACAGATTGTAAAATTTTCTCAATAAAAATTGTTATTACTAAAAAAAAAATATATATACATGTATATATGAAATGAAATAAAAAATAAATAAGAAGGTAACCATAGGATATTCATTCCTTACAACGATTATAATGAAAAATCTAATTTAAAATTAAAGATTAACAAGCGTCAGTTTGGAATAATAGGTGTTGGAAAAGGCGATATTTGAATGTGGATAAGGAAGAAGCATTACTTATATAGGATGGATGCTGGGATTTTATATAGCATTTCCAAGTCAATTGTAACCTTTTCCAAGTCAAATGTAACTTTTTCCAAGTCAAATGTAACCTTTTCCAAGTCAAATGTAACCCTTTCCATTTCAAATGTCACCTTTTCCAAGTCAAATGTCACCTTTTCCATTTCAAATGTTACCTTTTCCAAGTCAAATGTCACCTTTTTCTTCACTTCTAGCCTTAAATATTCCGTTTTATTTATTTATTTATTGAAAAATAATTAGTTTAATTGACATTATGACTTTTTTAATAATTTTGGCATATAATAATTGATATTTTTTTTGGGTCTCTTAGATATTTGATATCAAGTTCTGTTTTTTACTAGCTAATATTTAAAAAAAAATAATTATCGTCTATTTAGTTTTAAGATAGTTGTTGATTTTGAGTTTTTTTAGAGGGGAGGGGTAGTTTTTTTGAATAATTAATGTGTTTTCGAGTATTATAATTAAATTTTTCGAGCTGTATTTTTTATCGCTCGCGTGCATTTTAACTCGCATTAAATTTTAATGTTTTTTATTGATATAGGGATTAATTAATGTGCTTTCGGGTGGTTATGATTACGTTTTTTGAGCTGTATCTTTTATCGGTCATGCGTATTTCAACTCATATTTACTTTTAATGTTTTTTATTGATATAGGGATTAATTATTTTGATTTCGGGTGGTTATCATAAGGTTTTTCGAGCTGTATTTTTTTCGCTCGCGCTTATTTTAACTAAAATTTACTTTTTATGTGTGTTTATTGATACAGGGATTAATTAATGTGCTTTCGGGTGGTTATGATTACGTTTTTTCGAGCTGTATTTTTTATCGCTCGCGTGCATTTTAACTCGCATTAAATTTTAATGTTTTTTATTGATATAGGGATTAATTAATGTGCTTTCGGGTGGTTATCATAAGGTTTTTCGAGCTGTATTTTTTTCGCTCGCGCTTATTTTAACTAAAATTTACTTTTTATGTGTTTTATTGATATAGGGATTAATTAATGTGCTTTCGGGTGGTTATGATTACGTTTTTCGAGCTGTATTTTTTATCGCTCATGCGTATTTCAACTCGCATTTACTTTTAATGTTTTTTATTGATATAGGGATTAATTATTTTGCTTTCGGGTGGTTATGATTACGTTTTTCGAGCTGTATTTTTTTCGCTCGCGCTTATTTTAACTAAAATTTACTTTTTATGTGTTTTATTGATATAGGTGTTGAAAATTGTGTTTTCGGGTCCTATAATTATGTTTTTTTTAGTTTTATTTATTTATCGCTCCCGCGCATTTTAACGTGAATTTACTTTTAATGTTTATTATTTATATAGAGATAATTAATGTGCTTTTGGGTGGTTATGATTACGTTTTTGAGCTGTATCTTTTATCGCTTATGCGTATTTCAATTCGGATTTACTTTTGATATTTTTTATTGTTATAGACGTTTGTAATTATCTTTTCGGGTCTTGTGATTACGTTGTTTAAGCCGTTTTTATTGTCGCTTGCTCTCATTTAAACTTGCATTTGCAGTGGTCTTTCTTTGTTTTTGTTTTAGGGGATTCTCATAACGTGTTTTGAACTTTATTCTTTTATGCGCTTGGGAATTTCTACAAACCGTAGGTATTATGTTATAATATGATGTAAAAATTATTTATTGTTTTTTTGCAGGATCTGATTACATTTTTGATTTGGACGTTACATCGCGATTGCGCATTCTTCTAGATCACTTTTCATTTAAGTTAAAATGTGCACTAGCTATAAATAAATGTCATAAGCTCTATTAGTATTCCCGAAAACACTATAAACGATCCCTCTATCGAATATTTATGAGATAGAAACAGTAACTTAAAATGAGTAAAAGCGATAACAAATTTGGTTCAAATAATGTTATCAGAACACCCGAAAATAGAATAAACGATTCCTCAATTAAATTATCAAATAATTGTAAGACCAAGTTAGGAAGCGGATCCTTTACAAAAGATTTAGTTGAAAAAATTACTCAGGACGCTAGAAAAGGAACTATAACTAATCCTTTAATAAAATAATAATAATAAAAAAAAAAAAAAAAAAAACCTAAACGATTTATATTCCAGCAACGTTATAATGAGAACCCAGAACAAAACAATCAATCCCAATATCAATAAAAAAATATCAAAAATAAAGGCGAGTTAAAATCCGCACGAGTGATAAAAAAAAAGCTTTTTTAAACATTTTCATAACCCCGCGAAAACACAAGGATAGATCCCTATAAAAATAAAAAGATTAAAAGTAAATAGAAGTTGAAATACGCATGAGCGATAAAAAATACACCTCAAAAAATATAATCATAACCACCCGAAGGCACATTAATTAATCTCTATATCAATAAAACACATAAAAAGTAAATTTTAGTTAAAATAAGCGCGAGCGAAAAAAATACAGCTCGAAAAACGTAATCATAACCACCCGAAAGCAAAATAATTAATCCCTATATCAATAAAAAACATTAAAAGTAAATGCGAGTTGAAATACGCATGAGCGATAAAAAATACAGCTCGAAAAACGTAATCATAACCACCCGAAAGCACATTAATTAATCCCTATATCAATAAAACACATAAAAAGTAAATTTTAGTTAAAATAAGCGCGAGCGAAAAAAATACAGCTCGAAAAACCTTATGATAACCACCCGAAAGCACATTAATTAATCCCTATATCAATAAAAAACATTAAAATTTAATGCGAGTTAAAATGCACGCGAGCGATAAAAAATACAGCTCGAAAAACGTAATCATAACCACCCGAAAGCACATTAATTAATCCCTATATCAATAAAACACACATAAAAAGTAAATTTTAGTTAAAATAAGCGCGAGCGAAAAAAATACAGCTCGAAAAACCTTATGATAACCACCCGAAATCAAAATAATTAATCCCTATATCAATAAAAAACATTAAAAGTAAATATGAGTTGAAATACGCATGACCGATAAAAGATACAGCTCAAAAAACGTAATCATAACCACCCGAAAGCACATTAATTAATCCCTATATCAATAAAAAACATTAAAATTTAATGCGAGTTAAAATGCACGCGAGCGATAAAAAATACAGCTCGAAAAATTAATTATAATACTCGAAAACACATTAATTATTCAAAAAAACTACGCCTCCCTCTAAAAAACTCAAAATCAACAACTATCTTAAAACTAAATAGACGATAATTATTTTTTTTTAAATATTAGCTAGTAAAAAACAGAACTTGATATCAAATATCTAAGAGACCCAAAAAAAATATCAATTATTATATTGCCAAAAATTATTAAAAAAAGTCATAATGTCAATTAAACTAATTATTTTTCAATAAATAAATAAATAAAACGGAATATTTAAGGCTAGAAGTGAAGAAAAAGGTGACATTTGACTTGGAAAAGGTGACATTTGAAATGGAAAAGGTGACATTTGACTTGGAAAAGGTGACATTTGAAATGGAAAGGGTTACATTTGACTTGGAAAAGGTTACATTTGACTTGGAAAAAGTTACATTTGACTTGGAAAAGGTTACAATTGACTTGGAAATGCTATAGTTTGGTAGATAAATGACCCAAGGAAGTACTGTCTGCGTATGGAGGGAAGGAGCCACTTCAACTCGGCATAGCGGGGGGTCACATGAGACCGCCTCGAGGTACCCAAAACAAATCTTAAAAAACAATTCATGAGACGCTTTAACTTGTTCTCAAGCACCACAGGGAGACCACCGTACACCGCACAGCAGTAGTCGAAGTGGGGGAAAATGAGAGACGAAACGAGGAGCTTACGCGTGGATTGTGGAAGAAGGTATCTGGAGCGATGAAAAAAATTCAGGGAACTTATAGATCTACGGGAAATTTGGGCTATATGAGGTTTCCAGGATAGGGTTTGGTCTATAGTAATTCCTAAATTTTTGACAGAGGAGCTGAATGTAATGGGGTGATTGTTCAGGAATAAGGTTTGGAAGATGATATTGGATCTGAGAAGAGGACTGGAGCCAATCAAAATAGCCTGAGTTTTCGTAGCGTTTAAGCTTAGCTTATTCAGGTTTGCCCAGGCACTACTAAGTACTACTCCTTAAGATCATATCCACGGTTGAGCGTGAAAACAATTCACGCTGTTTGTTTGATTCATTTTTTTTTTCCCCTTGTAGTCCAACTAGACAAACCGTCAAGGTAGATCTGCAATATAAAACATGCCAGAACTAGGCTTTGGTGGGATGTCAAGAAAGTTGTGTCGTCTGAAAAAGTGGCATGTAAAGTTCGATAATTCTCAAGTAAATTTGACGGGTAGATATTGAAATCAATGGTCCTTGTACACTGTCTTGTGGAACTCCAGCTTGAACACTTTTACACCAGAAAATGGATCTCCTACTTTTACAGTAAATTTTCTGTCTGTCAAACAAGAGAGTATTATTAAATAGTAAGTCGGAGGAAATTTAATTTTAAGTTTGGGAAGCAATCCTTCAGGCTTGACTAGTATCGAGTAAAACACCTGGGCAAAATTGTTAAATGATCGAATGATGTTTCCTAAAACCGAAATGATGATTTGGAATATCTTTAAATATTTGAGCGAATTTAGACATTACAGAATAATCTTTTATAATATTTTTTACTTTCACTTACCTATATATGAAATACATAGTAAGGGAAAGTATTGCGATCGTGAAAATTTTCGAATTCCAGTTTTCGACGGAAATACACGGTTTAGGATCTCCTGAGTCCAAATGACGGAGTCTCGCAAAAAGGTCTGTGTGTGTGGTAACTCCCGGGCGAAAACGAAAAGTCCTATGAAACTGAAATTTCATATTTAAGACAACTATACGCCTGAGATGTTACAGTAACTTTTTCATCAAATTCAGCCAACCAGAAGAGCCATACCATGATTTTTGCACCTTTTTACGATTTTCTCTAAAACGGTTCTAACGATTTTGATTAAATTCTATATATCGATGTAAAATTTAATGGGCTTTAATATCATGTAAGTTTCATTCTGATTGAAATAGTCTGACAGAACTTAAGTGCCGATATTTTAGATTTACTTCCCTAAAACTACCTTTAATTGTGTACATTACAAAAGATTAACCATGTCATCTTAATAGCATTGCTTAAAAACGGCTGAATATACAAGTTGGACAAATTTGATGATCAACTAAAGGATAAAAGAGCAAAACAATTTTTTTATATAAATCTTTTTTTTTTTTATAATAAGGACAGTAATATAGACTTATAATATACAGTTGGAAAGAGAAAGATTTTAGAACAAATATTATCTGATACAAAAAGTTGTAAAAGGTAATATACAATGACGAACAGGGAATAAACTTATTACTTACTAAGCAGGGGCCACCCATAGCGTAGTGGTTAGCATAACAGCTTTCTATGCCAAAGGTCCCTAGGATTTATTAATGGGAGTAAAAAATCCTTAGTTATGCCGTCCTTCGGAGGGGACGTTAAAAGGTGGCCCCGAGCCTGTGCGATGTCAGGTACTCGTTAAAGATCCCTATCCTAATAAAACCTGGATAGACAAAATTTAGGACTCCCACTCTAGCGTCTTACGATTAGCCATAGCAGCATAAAAGTGACGTTAAATGAATAAACCAACAAACAAAACTTATTAAGCATTTAATATAGTCATGTGATTCAATCTTTATTATATGTTTACAACGAAAATGAATACACATTTTATTAAAATCAAGTTAAAATATTTATCAAATTGAAGTATATTTAATAGTTTTTAAATTAATTTTAACATCCGAGGTAAGTGAAAGTCGTGTGTTACCACACAAAATTTTTTAATAATGAAGGGATAAAGCTTATAGGACGATAGGAACTCGACAGTCTAGAGGTTTATTGACAGGAAACTAAAAGTAAAATAAATGAAATACAAATATATTAGGGTAATATTGGTAAACAAAGCAAAATTAATGTCAGTAAATAAAATATATCGATAGATGATGATATCGATATAAATAATGAAATAAGCCAAGATATAAGATAAAAGAGATATCCGCTATTGGACCTGTTCCGGAGGCAGTTTTCACCACTTCCGCTTTTATCGCAACATCCCAATTCCATCTCCCGTTCTACCGGAAGTAGGCTCATTTAAATTTGGAATTAGAAAAGCGTGCCACTTCATTAATTATACCATCCGGAAGGCGTGCCTTTGTTTTATTTTACTACTGTTTACATTTGTAGAATTCTACAATCTACCTACCGCTACACCCACGGCCTGTCAAACGCAAATGGAATTGAAATCGGTGATATTTAAAACAAGAGGGCATGATTCAGGGAAATAATCATTATTCTCATTAACTCGAATTTTGCATTTTTTTTTTTGTATTCCAATGTTTCAGCCCATCAGGCCATGATCAAGATAGTTTCTATTTTTCTTTATTCACATTTATTTTTGGAATAAATTCCATTAAACATTTCGCATCAATAATACAAAACTTATTACACAGCAAATGTGCTGAAGTCTTACAACCATAATGGTTATTAGGCACCTTAGCCAGTATATTTGAAAATTGACCGACATCGAAATTAAAGCTATTAAAGTGTTTTTTTTACAACAGAAACATCTTTATCAAAAATAAAGATATTCATATGATAAAGGCAATCTCAGAAACTACTGGTTCGAATTGAAAAATTCTCTTTTTGTTGGATAGTCCATTTACCGAGGAAGACTTTAGGCTATATATAGCTTTTTTCAGTCGATTCATAATTTTTTCAGTCAAATTCATAATTTTTTCAGTCAAATTCATAATTTTTTCAATCGAATTCATAATTTTTTCAGTCAATAATTCATAATATTTTTTCAGTCAAATTCATAATTTTTTCAGTCAATTTTTTCAGTAAGCAGGGGCCATCCATAGCGTAGTGGTTAGCATAACAGCTTTCTATGCCAAAGGTCGCGGGTTCAAACCCGCGGGTGGCCCTAGGATTTATTAATGGGAGTCAAAAATCTTTAGTTATGCCGTCCTTCAGAGGGGACGTAAAAAAGGTGGTCTCGAGACTGTGCAATGTCAGATACTCGTTAAAAATCTCTATCCTTATTAAACCTGGATTGGCAAATTTTAGGACTCTTACTGTAGTATCGTCCGATCAGCCCCAGCAGCATAAAATAACGCTAGATTAATAAACAAACAAATAAACTGAATGTAAGTTACTGATGAAGACAGATGATCTGAAGTGCTGATTACAATTATGTGTATAGCTAAGGAAGAAGTACCTGAGAGATGTGCGTTGCGGAAGATGTAGACTTATCGTGCGATGGGCGGCGGTACCCAGGCTGCTTGCCGCGGACGGGCCGCCATGTGAGGCGTGGATGGGTTGGAGAGGCCGGACTCGTGGATGGGCGACAGGGCCGGGGACATCGGGTTGCTCTTCCTCTTGAGCTGCCTGCGAGGGAGCGGTCGCCGCTGGACGCGGGGGCCCTGAACGGCCGCCAGAACTTCCGAAGCTCCTTCAGGGAGACCGTCTGCATCTGGCGGCGGGCCGGGGGCGGCAGCGACGGGAGTGAGGTCATCGAGCTGCTGCGCTCCGGCATCGAGGCAGAGCTGATGCTGCCCGCGCTGAAGGAGGCCGGCATGCTACGGCTAGGTCGGACCTGGTTCCTCCGCGTCTCGGCGTCCGTCCCACAGACCCGCCAACCGCGCTCTCTCCGATTCTGCTTCCTCCTCGCAGACTTCCTCTTGTAGGCGTCGATCTGTTCCTTCAAGGTCGGATCCGCCTTCAGCATCTGGCAGTAGCGGCATCCAGGACAGGTCTTCCTCACGACTAGTTGATTCTTACCATCCACCCTTTTCAATGTTGTTATTTGATTGAAGCTGCTCTTATCAGGCGGTTTGGCGATGCCTGGTTGATTTTCGTTCTGTCCTTGCGAACGATTCATCAGTCTATGACACACACTTTGGTATTGCGTTTCGTCCGGGCTCCTCTCACTAGAACACTGTGACCCATGCTTCGTACCGTTTTGGTACTCGTGCACTGTAAAAATGGGCTCGGAATTGGATGGAAGAGAACTTCTCTGAGGGACGCCTCGGTAGTTTCTGATATACTCGTAGGTCGTTATACCTAAGTAAGAGATGTAAGCGTGGAAGAGACACAGGTGAATGAGAAGCCCGGCTGCTATTGTGGCCAGAACTCCGATCACACCGGTGATGCAAAGGAAGACGTTGTTGTTTAGAGCGAACATGTTGAAGGAATGCGGTTCGAACACTGTGCCGTCGAAGGGGGAGTAGTACCAAATGGCCAACCATGTCTGATCTGTATGGTACAATATGAGGACGGCGCCTGATGTGCCCACTATAAGAAGACATGCAAGAACAGCTGACACGACACAGACTAGAAAGGCGACATAGTTCCTACCGCCAATACAATGGTTCAACCATTTACAATGGTGGTCGAATCTGCCAACGCACTTGTTGCAAACACTGCAATGTTTGGTACGCGGTCCGGAGGTCTCGATATTGCACAAGTGGCACCTCCCGTTTTCGATGACATGAGCGTGTTTGGACCTGTCAAACTCCGGGACGGCGGTGGAAGAGGCCTTGAACTTCCTGAGCTGAGGGTCCGCAGGGTCCAGTAGGACGGCTACGAGGTGGGAAGCGACGTGGACGACGAAGAGGCTGGCGAGGACGGCGAAGAGCGCGGGCCAGAGGGAGGGCGACAGGGCGGGCACGATGAGGAGGAAGCCGGCGGCGGCGAAGGCCAAGAGGAGGACCCACCGGCGACCTGCTGGGGGTGGAGCGGGAGCTGGAGGCCGTGCAGGCGGCGCCACTTGCGGTGCTCGGGGGCGGCGAGCCCGCTCTGGAGGGAGCACCACCGGACCATGTCGTCATGGCAGTCCCCGCGGCACTGGCTGCTCTCCGCGGCATCGACCGCCCCTCCCCTCCACCCCCTCTCCTCCTTCCTCTACCCCCACCCCTGTCGTTCATCACCACGACCACCGGAGCCAATTGACAGGCTGTCACCCTCGCAGTGGATGGCCACCGGGCCAAGGGGGGCAGGCCTATAGTCACTATGAGTGATTGATGAATCAACTCTTAACGACGACGTATGAATAATGTTCATAAAATCAAAAACATTAATAGGGCTAAATAAGTATATTAATATATTGATTTTCTGGTTGATTTATTTTTTTAATAGTAAACCTCTCAGGAAATTTTATTTGAATAAGAATCGAAAGAAAAGAAAAGGAAATAGTAACGAAGGCTAGTATAAATGCTTTTGGTTTATTATTTTACATAACGAACCTCTGTAATCGAAACCCAAAAAATAAAAAAAACATTAGCCCCAACCTTAAAATTTGAGGGTTAACGTTTACGAATAAAAATAGAAAAAAATCCTTTTTTCCTAATTAATTAATAAATAAATACTAAAACAGAATTACATTCCCTACAAAACATAAAGAATCATTGAAATTGGTTCAGAACTAGCAGAGATATTGCGTTTTGAAATTAACAGTGGTGATACACCCATTTTATTTGGATTATTTATAGTTATACCTTAATATAGTTATTTGGGAATGATAAAACATTGTGTAATAATTTGTAACATTTTTCATAACTGTTAGTACTTAACGACTTTTATTACTCAATTATCAAAATATTTATAAAATCATGCCGCGATTCTTGGTTTCGGCAAACTCCTACTAAACCACAAGACGGGTTTCGATATGTTTTTCCCTATTCTCTAGGACATCCTTACAGGAAGGTTTGGAAGTACGATGCATCGCAGTTAAGAACCAATTTTGATTTATTGAATGTTAAATCGTTGACAGTGAAATGATTATAAAGAATGAAATGGTTCGGGTAATGTTAATAAAATAATAGATTTTTAATTATTTTAATATTAGCTAACTTAACATTAATTAATATGTTAATATAAACTGTTAGATATTTAAAAAAATTCACAAAAAAATGGGCCACGAGCACTAGGATTCCCAGAAAAGAGGAGACAATTTCATGCCAGCTTCGTATTGAACACTGCCAGTTTACCTAAAGTTACCTTTTAAGCAATCTTCATACACCCACCTGCGAATATTATGATAATAATAATAATTATTATTATTATGATAATAAGTTTCACAAACTGTCCAACACCTATTATTAGAGTGTCCCCTATTCGAATCAACAAGGCGAAAAATTAAATCGAAGGAAACCTAAAAGATGAGTTGAAAGATGAGGAAGACAGAGTAAAAAACTATTTAGCTATTTGTTTGTTTATTTATTTAACGTTACTTTTTGCTACTATGGCTAAACGGACGATGCTACAGTGGGAGTCCTAAATTTTGCCTTCCAGGTTTTATTAGGATATGGATCTTTAACGAGTACCTGACATCGCACAGACTCGGGACCCCCTTTTAACGTCCTTCCGATGGACGACATAACTAATGGATATTTTACTCCCATTAAAAAATCCTACGGACCACCTGCGGGTTTGAACCCCGTGACCTTTGGCATAAGGCAGCTAACCACCCAGCTACAAGTGATCCCTATTTAGCTATTTAAAATAAATTAAATATTACAGCCAAATCGAATAAGCCTCAGGTGCCAATGACCCTTTAGGGTGGAGGCAAACAACAAAATAAAAATAAATAAATAATTTTTTTTCAAATATTAATGAAAATTGTAAAAAAACTTTTTTCTTTTTTTTTACGACAGCCACTGAGCTATCGGAGCGCTTCGCCTATTTCTGCTTGGGCTACTAGGATGAAAAATAAAGATGAACGAGTCCAAGAGTGTTCGTGTAATATTCACTCTGAACCATAAACCTTCTTCTCCCATTCACTTTAATAATATCTCTATTCCGACTTCCAACGAAATTCGATATTTAGGTATTCAATTGGACAAAAGATTGACCTGGAGAACACACATTTGACTAAAACGTAAAGAACTCGACAGACGATACGGTTATTTATCTAGGTTACTTGACAGACGTTCTAAATTATCATTAAGCAACAAATAAACTCTTTACGAAGTTTTGCTAAAACCGATCTGGACGGGATAGAACTTTGGGGCTCTGCTAAACTATCAAGCATCCAAAGAATGCAGTCTTTTCATTCAGTCAAAATAGTGGACGCACCGTTCTAAGTAACAAATGACGTTATACATAACGACTTAAACATTCCGACTATTTCAGCCACTGCTACAGATCAATACAATAACTTCCACCGAAGACTATCATACAAAACCAACCCTCTTACAGAAACGTTGAAATACCTTACGAATCCATACAGCCCACCCCGACGACTACGCAGGCGGTGGCCAATATATATCCATTCGGAAGAAGGTTTTTTCGAAGTCGGGCCTTACAAATTCGAGAGAGTGCAAGATTTTGTTTACCTAGGCTCACAGGTAAACGCTCAGAACGACTTGTCCCAGGAGATTAACCGAAGAATTGCTGCAGCCAATCGGAGCTATTTTGGGCTTGCAAAATACTTTAAAAGCAGGCACCTCTCAAACAAAACTGAAGTTGGCTTTGGTTCGCCCGGTTCTTACTTATGGATCAGAAACCTGGGCCTTCACTAAAGCCAGTGAGAACGTGTTTGAGAGGAAAATATTAAGAAGAATTTATGGCTCGATCCGAGAAGGAGGAAGAATCAGGAACTCTCAAGGTTGTATGGCAACCCAGATATAATTAAATGGATCAAGATAGGGAGACTCCGATGGGCAGGTCACGTGGTGAGGATGAAGGAATATGAGATTCCCAAGAAGACCTTGGTCGAGGAACTTCATGGTAAGAGAAGAGTGGGCAGGCCAAATGTGAGGTGGGCTGATTCCGTCGCAGCGGATGCAAATTCTCTCCTAGGAGTCAGGAACTGGAGAGCTGCAGCAACAGACAGGGCCAACTGGTGGAGACTTTTAGAGGTGGCCTTGACCCGTTAACGGGTTGTCGCGCCAACTATGTATGTATGTAACCATTCGGAAGATAACATATAGAAATATTTTTTTATTTTAATAATCAGAGCTCTGCTGTGATGAGCCGCTGCTTCAGCAGTCCAGAAATTTGCTTACAGCAAAGGAATTGCAGATGGCAAATTACACTGTATGTTATTGGGTTGATGCAAAATTAATGCAGGTTTTTAGTAGGTATTGTAAATACGCCATATCTTTACTTTAACCATATATATTTAATCAAAATAATTTCCATCTGAATCAATGCACTTTTGCCAACGTTCAACAAGCTTTCTTATTCCACCAGAAAAAAAATCCGAATCCCTGGACTCAATAGTTATAGAATGAGACTTAACTTATAAATAATATATAGTAATTATTAATAACTTCCTTTTCTATACCTGAGGGTGTCACCCATAAACCTAGAAAGGACAGACCAAGTACCGACAAAGAACACATACCTGTACTTAGGACACAGAACCCAACATCTGGAAGCACTTCCTTTATGGTGCCGCCTTCCTCATCCCCTCTACAAAACCTTGCTATATATACCTTTTGATCCTCAAAACTCATCACTCTAGTTGTAACATTTACTTGTGTCACACTCATAGAAGGAGACCTCGGAATGTACACTTGTAGTCACCCTAACTCCTCAGCACAGTTTATTGTATTCTGAATATCTATTTTGTTCTGATAATAAAAACAGTATTTTAATATCTCCACTGTGTGTGATTCATTAACTGGCGCCCGAGACAGGCACTGCAAGCATCAAATTAGATTTTGAATGCCTTCGCAGTTTCCGAGAGGACGAAGATACTTCTGAAGAAGGATCTACAAGAAGATAGACACCAAGTAAGAAGATCATCTCGCACCCTCCTTCAGTCAAGACAATACTCACCCGAGATGTCCTGCTAAACCTCACTGGACTTCACTGCTCAACAGGTATCCAGGAGGAATGTTAAGAACTAACGCAGTAAGATTTTAAAATTATTTATTTTATATGGTTGTTTATGTGCTGTTTAATTGTGATAACATTTAAAATGTATGACATTTTATTAATACTAATATAAGCTGTATAAAAATCACATCAAATTTTTTTATAATCAGATAATGATTGTTACTGAGCACAATTTAAGTAACATTTAAATTATAGTAGACATAAGTAAGATTTTAATATCTGAAAAAAAAAATAATAATAATAATAAATAAAAAATATGGAATCGTTACTTTTTCGAAACTCAGACTTTGAGCATATGCCTATGCCGTACTTTGATGGTCAACCGCATACTTTGTTTAATTTCATAAATAACGTAAAAGAAATTAAAGACACTTTTTGTGCAGAAAATAATCCATTTAGAATCGTTAATGAATTCAGGATATGTAAGATGGCCAAATGTCACCTTCCTAAAACAGTCGCGGATGAAATTAAGTTTTATGATTTAAACAATATTGACGATTTGTTAAATATTCTAATACGTAAATTTAAAGATCATAACCCAACCGAGACAAATTTTAATAAACCTTTTCCACCAGATCATTTGTTGTCCAAAGACGCTGACGAACAGCCAAAAATAAAATCCGGAATTCCAAATAATAAATTTGAACAATTACCTAAAATTAATATTCAAGAAAAGAAAATAGCCTCTGAAACATTACCGCTAAAACCAGATTTAAACTTATTAAAACCGGCTGATGTAAATAAAAAATTATTTGTGGACGAATCCAGTAGTTTAAAACAGTTTATAATGAAAAATACGGAGTCCATGAAATCTTATCAAGAAAATAGTTCAATAACCACAATTGAAACTCATTTAGTTCCAAATACAGACTTAATAAATATTTCCCAATCTGAAGATAAACTTAATTATAAAACAGAATCTATTTTAAATGATAAATCACTTGAAAGCCCGAATTTCAAACAAAATTCATCTAATGTTAGTAAACTTCAAACACAAAAACTAAAAATAAAGAAATTTACAAAACCTGAGGAACCCGGGAGTATTAGTGAGATTAATGTTAGAGAAATTAGGCCATTGAATAATAATAAAATAAAAGATGTATCATTTATTATAGTAAATCAAAAAAAGAACTATTTTAAAGTTAATCCGGAGCAGTTGTTAAAATATTCTTTGTTTAGGGAAAAAACTAAACTAACAGAAAAGAAAGTTACCTTTGGTGATATTGACAAAATTTTAAAAAGTAGAGTAAAAGATGAAATTCAAAATATTTCTAGATGGCCCAAGGGCAAGGATGAAATTTGCCTCTGGATGCTTAAACCTGACGAAAATTCTACTACCTATCTGGCGGGTCGAGGTGTGAAAAAAAATAATAATAATAATAATAAAGTAAAATAAATAAATAAAAAAAAAAAAAAAAAAAAAAAGGATAAATAATAGTAACAATAATCAGGTACTGTTAATAAATTAAATAAAAATATTTATAATAGTGTATTGTTTATTATATTGATGGTTGCACTTAATGTTAATATTCATTGTCAATTGTTTACACTAATTTGAAATGTTATTTTTAGAACTATATATAGGAAATAATAACTTTATAAGATAAATAGAAAAAAAGAAAAAAAAAAAATATTTATATAAAAATTGAGAAAACGTTTTATAGATTGTAATAAAAAACAACATAGTTCATGCTTTTGTTTAATTTAGTGTTATGGTTATGTTTTTAATTATTTATAGATAATAATGAGAAATTTTAGTTTTATATAATTGTACCTATAAGTTTCAAGACTATTAACAATGTATACATTTCTACAGGAATAATGTAATGACGATTGGTAAAACTAATTAATTATTGTATATAATCTCAATTATTGTAATTAAGTTTCTTTTTAAAGTTTTGATTGTATACATTTATATTCTTAAGAATTATTGTAAACTTTGGAAAAATGTAACTGTTCCCATTCCTGTAGTATCCTTTCCTACAATACACTTTCCTATCCAGAACCTCCATCTGAAGGACTACTATATCATAACAATATAAACTGACAAACTTAAACATTGCACTCAAGGGGCTTCGTGCTTAAGGGGGAGAGTAGTTATAGAATGAGACTTAACTTATAAATAATATATAGTAATTATTAATAACTTCCTTTTCTATACCTGAGGGTGTCACCCATAAACCTAGAAAGGACAGACCAAGTACCGACAAAGAACACATACCTGTACTTAGGACACAGAACCCAACATCTGGAAGCACTTCCTTTATGGTGCCGCCTTCCTCATCCCCTCTACAAAACCTTGCTATATATACCTTTTGATCCTCAAAACTCATCACTCTAGTTGTAACATTTACTTGTGTCACACTCATAGAAGGAGACCTCGGAATGTACACTTGTAGTCACCCTAACTCCTCAGCACAGTTTATTGTATTCTGAATATCTATTTTGTTCTGATAATAAAAACAGTATTTTAATATCTCCACTGTGTGTGATTCATTAACTAATGAAATCACGAAAAGAATTTTCAATATCGTCCTGGTTTTGAAAATTTTTCTCCCTCAAAAAGTTGTCCAGAAGCCTGAAAAAGTGGAAGTCTGTAGGAGAGAGGTCAGGTGAATAAGGCGGATGTTGGAGAACTTCGTAGCCTAACTCGTGCAGTCGTCGAAGCGTTGGTTGTGCAACGTGTGGTCTGGCGTTATCGTGGAGCAGGATCGGCCCCTTCCGATTCATCAATGCTGGGCAAAGACGTTGCAATTTTTGAGTTCCGAGTTCCGCCGCCATTTCTCGTGTGGTTTTGATTGGGTCTTCTTCCACTTTTGACCTCAGCTGGTCGTTGTCCAGAGCAAGATGACGGCCCCGACCTTCCTTGTCTTCGAGGTCGAAATCTCCTCTGCGAAACTTCTGGAACCAACGCTGCACCGTGCACTCATTAATAGCCCCCTGACCCCACACTTCATTAATATTACGAGCCGTTTGCGCAGCGCTGCGCCCTAATTTAAATTCGTAAAAATAAATTTGACGAAAATCGCACTTTGACATTTTCGATTCAAGACCTTTGAACACACTGAACAAAACGATTTTACTAAACAAATTCATGGTGAAAGAGAGGGTATTAGATAAGGTTTGTTTTGGTATAATAATGATCAATGTTAGGATTAGCTTTGTTTACACAATTGGAATTAAGATATTGCAATAGAGGAAACCTGCATTAATTTTGCATCAACCCAATAAATTTCTTGTTTGTAATAAATAAACGACTGCCACTCGAATCATCTCATCTTTCAAAGTTTTATTTCTGTCAATGATTACATATAGTAATGAATAATATTATTAAATAAACATAATATTTTCTGACAAAAGCAAAAGCACTTTTCATTACGACAAACTTACAATCCCAAAGCGATGAACTCTAAATCGGCCAGTGTTTTTTTAAAAATAAACGACACCACATTCGAATTGCATCTGTGCGAAACAGAGGGCGGGTCACTCGTATTTATTATATAAGACTGTTCATTTCTTAAAGTACTAAGAAGTAAATAATAGCAGAAGACTCAAGGTGTATATAGGCCAAGCCAATGAGAGCCACGTAAATATTCGTCTTCACTGTAGAGGAGTTTCCTCCTTGGTGAGATAAGCCGAATTCTCGTTGTTCAAGTTCATTACCGGCTGGAAGACTGCTTAAGGTCGCGATAAATGAAGAGAATAGAGGAAAGTAAAATATGAAAATATGTGATAGTGAATACTTATTCTTTAACCGTGTTTTCCATATTATTATAAAAAATGTTTAATTTCTTAAAAAGATGATTCTAAATTTTAAAAAAATATGGTGCGTGCAACACACGACTTTCACTTACCTCCGTAGTTAAAATCAATTTAAGGATTTTAAAATACAGCTAGCTATTAAAATAAATGAAACTATTGGGTTGTGTCACATGAAATGTCCGTTTTCAAGGTAAAGTATTTTTATTAAAAATACGATATGAAAACATGATAATTTGTATTCGAAGTATTTACCTTCTTTTTCTACACATTTTTCCCAACGTGACACCAACTTTTTTATCCCCGAACTGAAAAACTCTGAGCTTTGAAGTGAAACAAAATCTGAAAACGCACTTTTCACTTGATCATCATTTTCAAAAAGTTTTCCTATGAGAAAGTTGTCTAAATTCCTGAACAGGTGGTAATCTGTTGGAGACAAGTCGGGAGAATATAGTGGGTGCGGAAGAACTTCGTAGTCCAGTTCTTTCAATTTTTGCACGGTATGTTTTGAAACATGGGGTCTTACTGCCGCTCAGTGAGATCATGAGGTACCCATGTATCGAGCTTTTTTACTTTCCCAATACACTTTAAATGTCTGGAAACGGTAGATACATTTGCATTTAGTTGTTCTGAGAGTCCTTTAACTGTTTGGTAGGGGTTTCCTTCTACTGTATGTTTGATGACATGGTTGTACATTACGGACGGAGGTCTTCCTCGGGGCAAGTTTTCCATGTCGGTATCCTCAGCTGAAAACTTGGCGAACCAACGGCGAATGGTCCGTTCATTAACACTCCCTTCCCCAAACGCCTTGCAAATATTTATAGCGGCCTCAGCTGCTGAATGGCCGAGTACAAAAACTCGTACAAAAATATTACTCGAAAATCGCGTGTTTCCATGATCATATTTGGAGGTATACTAAAAAGTGGGCAATTGATTGGGAAGCTAATGTTTATAATACAAAGGTAGAGGATTAGTAACTGTTTACTTTAAATATGTAAACATTCGGAAGAAAACAACAGAGACCTGAAAAATCCTTTATGTATTTCAGAAACTATAAAAACGCACATTTCATGTGAAACAACCCAATAATATTATAACATATTATTTAATAAAGCATATCTTTCTATAAAAATCAAATGTAAATAATTCTTTAACGATTTATTTTCGTTTCTAAATTTGTTTAAAAATTCTTAAATTGATAATAATAACAGAGTTAAGTAAAAGTCGTGTGTTGCGCGCACCAAATTTTTTTAAATTAGTAACTGAGATGATGCAATTTATAAATTCAATTGATTTACAGAATCAAACAGAAATTAGACTTTTGACAACAAATAACCTAATGATGACCAAACTTTTTTTAAACATATTAAGAAAAACTAAAAACCTTTTCCTATATTTTTTCTATTTATCATTATCATAATAAATAAATACCAGACTTTGGTATTTATCTTTATTAATGATAGACATACTGATAAAGGGCACTATCTATTTTTCTCCTAGTGGTTTATCAACTCTTACTATTGAGGTCTAGAAAGTGTAACATTCGAATGATATTGAAAGGGAAAGTAATAATTATAAGCCTAACTTAAGAGAGCATGATGCAAAATGCAACATCAAGAAAAACAAATATTTAAAGGATAATTTTTAATTTTAATTTTCACTTACTATATATAGTAAGGGGAAGTATTGCGATCGTGAAAATTTTCGAATTCACGTTTTCAATGGAAATACACGTTTTAGGGTCCCCTGAGTCCAAATAAAAAAGTCCCGCAAAAAGGTCTGTGTGTGTGGTAACTCCCGGGCGGAAACGAAAAGCCCTAAGAAACTGAAATAGCATATTTTAGACAAATATACGTCTGAGACGTCACAAAACCTTTTTCATCAAAATGAGCTTACCAGAAGAGCCACTTTATACAATGCATTTTGCACCTTTTTGCGATGTTCTCGAAAACGGTTCCGACGATTTTGATTAAACTCGCTATATCGATGTAAAATTAAATGGGCTTTACTATCATTTAGATATCAGGGCTTAAATGCCAATATTTTAAAGTTTTTTCTTCTAAAGTGCCTTTAATTTTGTATTATATTTTATAAAAATAACCGTATTATCTAGTTAGCATTGATAAGTAACAGCTAAATATGCAAGTTGAGCAGATTCGAAAAGCAACTATAGGAGAATACTGAAAAAATATTTGTTTAATGCAATTTCTCGTTTTTGAACATAAAAACAGTAATTTACATGTGTAATATACCGTTGGAAAGATGAATATTTTAGAGAAAAATATTATCTAATACAGAAGAGCTTATAAAAGTTAATAGTGATAAAAAGCCGATAAAACTAAGTGATTGTTTTAGATAATAATATAATAGATTTTTTTAATAAAACACATGTTTCTATGGGAATTCCATTTAGTTAATTCTTTGATGGTTTTACTCATTTTTATCTCTTACTGTACTCTTAATCTTTATAAATAAAAATTAAAACATCTGTGCCTCTAAAACCCATGAAGAGTCATGAATAGTCTCAGGTTCAGTACTTAGGCCTAAATTACGCTCAGCCAACAAATTTTCCTCCCAATTTCAGGCAACCATTTTCAAGAGGCTGGGTGTGCCCAGGTGCAATTTCTCGTTTTTGAACATAAGAGTAGTAATATACATGTGTAATATACTGTTGGAAAACCAAAGATTTTAGAGAAAAATTTTATCTAATACACAAGAGCTTATAAAAGTTAATAGAGAGTGATAAAAAGCCGATAAAACTAAGTGATTGTTTTAGATGATAATATAATAGATTTTTTAAATAAAACACATGTTTCTATGGGAATTCCATTTAATTAATTCTTTATTGGTTTTACTCATTTTTATCTCTTACTGTACTTGAAAATTCTTTAATAGATTTTAGAAACGGAGGTAAGTGAAAGTCGTCTGTTTCCCACCAGATTTTTTTAATTCATAATCAATCAATTAGTAGCAAATCTAGACAATAACAAGGTACTAGAGTATAATAATGTAACAATAAAAAAAAATTCATCCCTATATTGAGTTACAAAAGGAAGTCATGAACTATAACCACAAGTACCAAAGCCAATAGGAGAGGCGGAGAACAGAGGAAAACAATGAGAATATAATCGAAATGTCACATAAAGAATTAATATTGGGTTAAAGTCTGAAAATATAATAGAAAAAATAGGCTATGCTGGTTTTGCCAAATGAACAGAATGCAGGAAGACATGGGAGGGTGGTATCAGAGTGGCTTTGGAAAGTGGAGGCATTTGAATGGAGCAGGCATGTAGTAAAATTAACATTTTGGCCAAAGTTATGTCATTTCAATGTAACCATAACAGACATTAAGACAATGTTGCAAAATGCCCAAAAGTCAGCCACAAAATCTTACCTAAAAGAAACTTCAATTTTTTACAAAATTGAGGATGGAATAGTCGACTGTAGAAACTATTATAGTGAATAATCACAATAAGTCATTTTTTTTAATTTTGCCAATGTTTCGGCTCAAGCTTTGAGAAACCAACTCGTAAAAAAAATAAATTGAGTTTATGCTTGGACATGGCTCAGTAATACCCTGAGGATGGCTAACAAGCTTGAGCCGAAACCTTGGCAAAATTAAAAAATTCAAAAAATGACTGATTTCTGGTTTTTACAAAATTAAAAAAAAAAAAATGTTGATGTTCTGGATTTTCTAATATTTTTATGTTTATTTTCTTACTAAGTAATTTAATTCTCTAAACCTTGTTTTTTATTATATTTATTTTACTAAAATGTTTGTATTTTGAATTTAGGGCTAAAATAACTCTAGTGGTTGAAGGGCCTCAATGTTTATAAATACAAAATTAAAACATCTGTGCCTCTACAACCCATGAAGAATCATGAATGGTCTCAGGTTCAGTACTTAGGCCTAAATTAAGCTCAGCCAACAAGTTTTCCCCCAATTTCAGGCAACCATTTTAAAAAGGCTGGGTGTGCCCCAGGAGGGTCAACATACCCCAGGGTCACTCCATGGCTGAAATAACAGAATAAATAATTCTGCCTCAGCCGGGGTTTCAAACATGGGATCTAGAGAACAGTAGACAAGTGCCCTACCCACTAGACCACGTCATTCCCTATTATATTGGACACTTCATTGCTTAAATATATATTTTGACTCAATTAAAGTTTTGGACATTTAATGCAATTTATTTTAAGTGATTAATCAGTCCTTCTTAAAATCTATTTAATCATCAATGTATATAATTGAATTGAAGTTAATTTAATATAAACCACATCTTTGAATCTGATACTAAGACCTAATATTTTAATATCCACAAGACCACGCCGTTACCTAAATAAATAAATTATCATATTTAACTTTTAATACTCTATTATGGTTTTTCACAATTAGGGCATGAATATGAGAACAATATACTGTCGAAACGTAGCCTAAAGACAATTGTTTATTTATTTACTGAACCTCGAGCTCTGCAGAAAACTTACAATATCAAAAGTTGAGAGCTAACAATGATAGATATATACATACATGACATGCAAGCAAACGAGAAAGAAGGACAAGTGAGTTTATAGTCAGGAGTTATACAAATAATAAAAAGCAAATTAAGCATTATCAAACAGTAATAACCCTATGCGATGTCAGGTACTCGTTAAAGATCCCTATCCTAATTAAACCTGGATAGGCCAAATTTAGGATTGCCTCCGTAGCATTGTCCGATTAGCCACAGCAGCATAAAGTGACATTAAATAAATAAACAAACAAAGATAGATAGATTTTATTGTCTTAGGGTCTGAGGCTCTTTCTTACAAACAAAACAATGAATTTTCACATACATATCTGCCTATTACTACAATTATAAAAATCTTATATCATAACATTTTAATAATATTTATATGAATAGTGCTATGTACAGAAACAACTGATTTTTTTTTTCTTTTTTCAAAAATTTTGATTAGTGTGTAAGGAAACTCTGAAGAAAAAAAAAGAGAGAGAGAGAGAAATGCTATATTTAAAGCAATGCTTTCCAAATATATTTGATAGCTCTTTAAAGACATTATACTAATTAGTCCTTACTAGACATTTTATATTATATTAACATTCATATTATATCTCACCATGTAATATATAACCAGAATACAGGAAAAGAGCAGAAGTTTTCAGTTTCATTTTTGCTATTCACATACAGAAAACTATAGTAATGTTGGACATTATATTGCTTAATTATTGATTTGGATCCAATCAATAGTTCTTGTCTGTTAATGCAATTAATTTTAAGTGATTAATCAGTTCTCTCTTTAAAAAACTATTTAATTTTCAAGGTATATAATCATTTTAAAATTTAATTAATGTACATCACACCTTTGAACCTGATCCAGAGACATAATATTTCAATTATTGGTGGTACAATTTAGATGAAATTATAATATTTATCCTTTTTTTTTATTACAACATAATATATATTGTTTTAATTTAATATAAGATAATTTATATTATACCATAACAAACTTAAAGAACAGTTACAAACATTAACCGATCATACTGTACCAGAAGATCATAATAGTTAGAATTGTTTACATCCATTCTAGAGAGAAATTACACTATAAATTAAGAATACCGTTAATTAGATAGATTAAGTTTTAACAGAATATGCAAACATTTAATTTAGATTAAATTGTCAATTCAGTTTATGAAAAAAATTCAGCCCATTTATAATGTTGACATTTCGACTTAAGCAATAAAATGAAACAAACTTATAATATTCTTAAAATAGTAGAATTTTATTACTACTGCAGCTAATGAAATGTTTAAATTTTGATTTCATACAACAAAAACTAGGATTAGAACTTACTTTCAATATCTACTTCAACTCAAATTCATTAATACTATTAACTGGGATAGCTATAGCACAAATAATACTAACCAGCATGGTTTGTTTTCAATAAATAAATACACCATAAGTGTTACACAGTAAAAAAATTAGAAAACACGAGTTGAAATTAAAAAATAGAATAAGGATTATGGATTATCATTAGTTTAAAATGTACCTTTCGAATGAAAACAAAGAAAAGTAAGCCTTCATATAGATTTTAATCAATTTATATTGAATTATGTGTTATGTCAATAGTTGTATAATGGATTTACTCACCAAACTAAATA
Organism: Piezodorus guildinii; assembly: GCA_023052935.1. NCBI lineage: Eukaryota > Metazoa > Arthropoda > Insecta > Hemiptera > Pentatomidae > Piezodorus > Piezodorus guildinii. The sequence continues at coordinate 139,349,864 of CM041297.1, read as the reverse complement.
ATAATAGTAACCTCCTCGAATCAGGCCGTGCTACTATCAGCTGTAAACTCAACATGTTGCACGTTCGAGAGAAACGGGTCGTTCCCGAATGACTTTTGTTTTATTAGAAAAAAGATTTTTTGAAGAATTAATTCGTTTCTTCCCTAACTCTTTAATAAACATAAAATAATTCTCAAACAGGGAATATTTTGAAAACTTTTAATATTTCAAAAACTCTAGAAGTAAAATTTTAGTAAGTAAAATGTCTTTTGAAAATGTCACGCGAGTTACATACTCGGAGTAAATTTTAATGTTTGACATTTTACTTCTTTAAAAAGCAAACTTTGATTACTGAAGATCCATTCTTCCATCAACGTAAAAACGAAAAAGAGAGAATACAAGGAAAATAAATAAATATCCAATAGTTGAAACGTTTTCCAAAGGGTACTAAAAGGCATTTTCTACGTAGTAGACACGTTCGTATTCTATTCCTGTAGAACTCTCGAAAACAGTCACCCGATTTCATCTAAAAAAAAAAACACTGATTTGGTATATGATCTGATTTGAGCTTAAATTAAGAATTAAAATATTCAAAATTATTAGATTATATAATTTTTAATCTTTATTCTTAGTGTTATTATAAGATGACCAGATTTTAAGATGGGCAAAGCGGGACAACTCTGAAAAGAGGGGGGTATCATCAACTTATATTATATACTTAACTCAAATTATATTTGACACATAAAATGGATTTCAAAGTTTCAACATTTAATTTTGATTTTTCTGATGTAAATTAGTTTGATTGACTTAAAATATTTGCAAAATTGTATTCGTATCTTTGTTTCTAAAATTTTTTTTAATGTTAAGGTCGGTGATATACTTTTTTTCATCAACACAAAATATGAAGACTAGGAGTATTTTAAGCTAAGTATAAGAAACTTTATGTATTTATGAAATATATAATAAATACTTACCTTAATTTTCTATGGTAAGTAGCAGATTTGTAATATTTATTTGTTTTTAGCTTGCTAGCATGCAGTACGAACACGATGTGTATCATCTGAGAGACAAATATAATGGTACTGGGTAGAAAAAGCAATATGTTAGTCGTCATAGCCCGTAGGATTCTTAGAACGCAAAACAAATTTAATGATTCTTAGAACGCAAAACAAATTTAATGATTCTTAGAACGCAAAACAATAATTTTCATAAATATAAAATTTAACTTAATTCTAAAAGTCGGGACTTTTGAACAACGTTGCGGGACGAGGAACAAATTGTGAAAAATCGGGACTGTCCCGCCAAAAGCGGGACGTCTGGTAACCCTATGTTATTACCAAGATTAAAACTTTTATATTTGAATGGCTAGTTTGTTTAATTATTTTGCTTATTTTTCTACCTTCATCAGTACCAGAAGAGATATTAAATAAATGTTTTTTGCTCAACCAATTTTCACGAAGGGACTCCTGGGAAGCTTTGACCTATATATTTTTTTTCTCAGTCTAATATTATAGTTTCACCTAAAAAAAAATCATCAAAATCTTTGGGATGCATTTAGGATCCACCTTTAAGTATACGAATCCTCAAGATCACCACTGGTATCATTGAAGTTTTAAGAAATATCAGCTTAGGTTCTTAACTGAGTAATTTACTTATTAGCATCTTATTACTTACTGCAATAATTGCCTGAATCTCCATCTCATTAACAAGGTATATTCCTATAAGGATTTCCATATTTTAGAAACTAGGAACACACTGGAAACTGAAGCTAACTCACTCTTCAAAGAAAGCAATAATTGCTAAATTACAACTGAACATTTTGAGAGTAAGGGAGAGTTAAATACTGGGGAATATAAGATAATTAAATATAAGGGAATCGTTTATTCATTTAACATCCCTTTATGGTACTGTGGCTTAAACGACGGTGTCATATGGGAGTCTTAAATTTTGGCTATCCAGGTTTTATTGGGATAGAGATCTTTCACGAGTACCGGACATCGCACAGACTGAAGAATACTATTTTAGGGACCCTCCTTAAGAAGGTATAAACAATGATATAATTCTAGAGTTACAGCCAGGGTTTGAGTCAGCCATTTTGACATGTTTTTTGGATGGGCGTTTGTAGTTTTTCTTCTGTAACCTTTTTTCACCGTCAAAAATGTATCACATTTGACTGTTGTTCGAACCGAAAATTTGCTGACATTTTGTCATCAGAAATGAAATGTAAAATATTTTTTGATATATAAGATTTGTCACTAGGACCTATAATGGTTTTTATGAAAAAGGTAACATTTTGCAGACATTTTTCAAGTGTTGGAGCTCTTTGCAAACGCTCTAGTTCTGTAGGTGTTGCACAAATCTCAAATTATCACACAGCTTTCATCTCCAAAATTTAATGGAAACCTACTGATTAGAAGCTATATTGCTCTGTTTTAATGAAAAAAAGGTTTTTATGTACCAATTTCTAAGTGTACATAGATGATGAAAAATAAATTTTGTCAGTAGATTATTTCTTTCTTCACCTTCTATACTTCATCAATTTCTGCAAACCACTCCTCCTTTCTCAAAAACATTAGATCATAGATAGACACAGGAGATGAAATGGAATGGAAAAGGAATGCTGGAGAAACAGTACCACACTGTCTATTATAGCTGCCATGAGACACATCATATCTCTGGTACCGGTTTTGTGGTCAGAGGAAGAATAAGGGATCTTGTCATAGGATTCACCCTATTAACCTATGAAGGGGAAATTCTACAACTTTGGTGTCTTCAGTTATTATGCCCCCATAGAGGTGTCACCAGAGGAAGAGAAGGAAGCCTTTTATGATCAAATGGATAGAGCTTTTGACTATTGCCCACAGAGCGACATCAAGGTAATCATGGATGACTTCAACGCTAAAATTGGCAAGGAGTAAGTATTTAAGCCAGCATTGGAATACATAGTCTGCATGAAGAAACAAATGAAAATGGGCGCCTGCTGATTAATTTTTCTGCCTCTAAGAACTTAGTAGTAGGTAGTACACTCTATTCTCTGAGAAGAGGATCCACAAGGGTACTCGGTATTCCCCAGATGGTACAACAGTGAACCATGTAGACCACAACCTCATCAGCAGGAAGCATAGATCTAATCTGATGAGCTGCAGTACAAGAACAAAAGAAGCCAGGAGAAAAAAAAAGGGTCCATCGGAGGAAGAAAAGAGAAATGGAAGGGACGACAATGAGACCAGGGCCTTCTACAAGAAAATAAATAAGAGCAGGGTGCCATTTAACCAAAGAATCAAAGCCTGTAGGAAGGAAGATGGCTCGCTACTTTCCAGAAAAAAAGAAATTCTTAATAGATAGTCGCGACATTTAAGTACTTTCCTAAACAAAGGTGTCGAAGAGCCGGAGACTTTAAAAGCTTATGACATGCAGGATGATTTGCCTCCCCCTGATCCACCAACATTTGATGATTTCGTGGATGCTCTGACGCGTCAATGACATTAATCTGAGGTATGGCAGCGAGGAACTTCATAAAGTTCTGTATGACAATATCCTATCCATTTGGATAGAGGCAAGGATTCCGAAGGATTTGTTTGTGTCAAGGCAGGCGAGAATTGGAGGAGGCAAACCAGCAGGGAGGTCTATGAGCTCTACGGTGAGGGAGACGTGATGAGGCACATAAGAATGGGGAGGCTGTGCTGGGCTGGCCATGTCGTCAGGATGCCAGTTGAGGAGATCCCGAGGAAGACGCTGGACTGTGGGCTGCCAAGAGGAAGAGGCAGGCCAATGCTTAGATGGGAGGAACCATCATTAAGGATTCCAGAGAACTTCTGAGCGTCCGCAACTGGAGAGAGATCGCACAAAACCGAGATAGCTCTGGTGAAGGCTCATTGAGGAGGCCAAGGTCCAAACTGGACTGTAGCGCCATGGATGATGATGAAAGATAGACACATCCATAATCTATCGTTTTTCCCAATCAGAGAGAAATACTAAAGCCATTTTCATACTTCATAATGACTTAAAAGATATAAGAGAAAAAGAGAGAGATTCCTCTTTAAGAGGAGAAATAATTCTCATGTTGAGGTGATTGTCAATTGTACATTCTAAATCCACTGTTTGTAGACCGCTATCACATTATTTTCAAAATTAATATTTTCTCTATCTTCATGACTCTCAATTATAGATTCTATGATGTCGCATCAGTAAAAAGGCTTATGGTATTTTGTAATTTCTGAGGACCATTGTATGGAAAAATGTTATGGACAGAAGGATTTTTATAATTCTATATTTGGGTGCTATGTATCTAATAAACTGCTAACCTCAAAATTTATAAGAGGATCAAAATTTTTTTTTCTTGGTCAATTAAAAGAGTTTGAAAATGAAAAATTGGTTATATACTAGAACAAGAGGTGTATTATTAAGTAAAACCATACTTGGAAAGTAAAAAGAATACTGATCAGTTCATATTCAGGAGTGTTTAATGGCAAAGGAAGTAAATAAAAAAGACAGTAATAAAATAAAGTTTTTTTTTATTTCCAAGTTACGAGAATATCAAATAAAACTAAAATTTTCTAAAATCAGATTAAAAATGCTTTAAAAATATATATAAAATTTATGATATATTTTATTTACATCATATGTTATTTACACACTTTTTTTTCATCATGAAAAAGAAAAATTATTGTACCACTCAATTTGCTCCCTTGATAGTGAGGGTGGAATTTCTTTCAAAGCATTCAACCAATGGTTTTGCTTGATGATTTGCGCATCCATGCCATCTTGAGTAAGAGCCTGAAGTGCAGCCTAAAAACAATACATTTTAAAATTTATTCATATCAGAAGTAATTGAAAGAAGAAAAGAAAATTATTATACCTCTTGGCAAAGTGAATTCAAGTCTGCGCCAGAATAAAGTTCAGTTTTAATGGCAATGTCTTGTAAATCGACACAATCACTGAGTGGCATCCTGAAATCATTTTCACATTAAGTATAATAAATATATATATATATATATATATATATATATATATATATATATATATATATATATATATTTTTTTTTTTTTAACTTATAAATCAAACAAAGCATATACAATTATTGTAGATATAAAAATATTGGGGAAAATTAGAATATATTTTTAATTGAAAGTAATATTAATAAGTCTTGGTCGGAAAGTTTAATAAAAATAGCTTCAGAATATTAAAGTTAGAATCGGTCATAATTACTCCGAGAGATTTGAGGTACGATCGGGTTTGAAACAGGGTGACTCCCTTTCACCTGAGTTATTTAATATAGCTTTAGAATATGTCATAGAAAAGGTGATGAGTACGGAGAAAGGTTTAAATATGGGTTACAAGATTCCGGTTTTGGGGTATGCCGATGATCTGGTACTGCTAGGTGAAGACACGGAAACCATACAGCTAAATACAAGTGTGTTAATAAAAACCGGTAAAGAAATAGGACTCGAATTACATACCGATAAGACGAAATATATGATTAGTAGCAGAAACGGTGGCGACCTTGGTGATATTGATGTATCTGGGCATACTTTTGAACACGTTGAGAAATTCAAGTATTTAGGTTCAATGATAACAAGAAAAAATGAAATCCAGGAAGAAATAAAGTCCCGGTTAAAGGTGGGAAATGCGTGTTATTATTTAGTTGCTAAGTTACTTAGTTCGCGGCTTCTATCTAAAAACTTAAAGGTTAGAATTTATAAAACTATTATTCTTCCAACGGTTCTTTACGGATGTGAAACGTGGCCGCTTACTTTGAAGAATGAACAACGGCTTAAGGTGTTCGAAAATAAGGTACTGCGTAAAATATTTGGTCCGAAGAGAGATGAGGCCACTGGGGAGTTTAGAAGGTTGCACAACGCGGAATTGCGGGACTTGTATCCTGTGAATATAATTGATTTGATAGCATCTCGGAGACTCAAATGGGCGAGTAAAGTTGTTGGGCTCGATGAAGAGCGGATTCCAAGAAAGTTGGTATTCGCTGAACCGACTGGTAGGCGTCCGAAAGGCAGGCCGAAGCGTCGATGGGAGGATTGCGTTAAGGCTGATCTCAGGGGCTTGCGCTTGAACGGTGAACATTGGACGAGTCTGTGTAGGCGGAATTTGGTGGTATCGGCATCGAACCTTCGGGTTCGCTAAGCCTATTATTATTATTATTTCATTTTTTTCTTGTTATCATTGAACCTAAATACTTTTCTATGTGTTCAAACAATTATAGTCAATATCAGATATAAATATGTGTTATGGTTAAAAATATGTATAATCTTTTATCAATAATAATTTTAATTAAAATATCTTCATTTCAATAATACACCCTTGCTTGCCACCTGATATGATAGCGAATTGGTAAACAAGATACTTTTGGAAAAGTATCTAATCAGATAGAAATCAATGATAGACATCAAATAGATAATAAATGCAAGTTTTTTGAACTACCATTGCCTTAGACAAGCGTAGTATTATATATAGAAAAGCCATTTATGCAAAATACCCATAACCTGATTATTAATCAGTAAATGAGGAATATCAATAATTGACTGTTGGTAGATTCAGATAGAAAATAGTCCAGATGGTGGTCAAAGAAAAGAAAACTATGAAATAATCTAAACCATTTCATTGTTATGAATATACTATCATATCCAAATAGTCAAAACATGGAAAGTCCAAGATAAGGAGCTCTGATGAGATTGGCAAAACAATAAATAGTTCAGGCTATTTCCTTGTTTTTATTTATTTATTTCATGATAGCATGATATTTAACCTCCGCCACTACTTGGCAAGAGAAGGGACAAGTGAAAATATGTGAAAGCGAGTGCTTGAGAGTGTTCAAAAAAATAGGAGGAGCGGGGGAAGGCATCATTTTTTAAAAATAAACTCAGGAAATAACATCAATAATAATTTAAAACAAACAATTATAATATACAAATTATAAAAACATGTTTTTAAATTTAGAAATTCCATTTTATTTAATAAATTAAAAATTATTTATAATAAAAGTTAAAAAATAATAAATGATAAAGTTATATAGAAAATATAGTTATTTGCTTATTTATTATAATACGTTGAAAGTGTATGATGATTCACCATCACCTACATATAACACATTTTCATATTTTATTTTACTCTACTCTTGCTGTGTATCTTTAGGATAGGTTTATACGAACTATAAAGACACATTCCATGTAACAATAGAATCAATGAGAAACAAACAAAGCATAAAATGAATAAAAATAAGAAATTAAATATTACTTAAGAAGTAATTCTTACCCTTCAGTAACAACTTTCAAAATATCCAAACGATCCTCTAACGTTGGAGGTGGGACGTAAATAAGCCTGTCTAACCTGCCAGGCCTCAAAAGGGCGGAGTCCACTGAATCCGGGCGATTCGTAGCACCAATCACAAGCACCTTACTGTCCACGGTGTTCTCCTGAGAATAAGAATTAGTTTTAAAATCAAATAATTATAAAAAATTTCACACAAGAATTTCACTTACTTCTGTTCCGTTGTTAAAATCAATTTAAGAACTTTTAAATAAAATTAGAGTTGAAAAAAGGTTAAGGAATCACATTGATTTTCAATGGAAACATGTTTGTTTGTTTATTAATTTTTTTAACGTCACTTTATGCTATTGAGGCTAATCAGACGATGCTACAGTGGTAGTCATCAATTTCGCTTCTCCAGCTTTAATTAGAATAGGGATCTTTAAAGAGCACCTGATATCACACAGGCTTGGGACCACCTTTTTAGGTCCCCTCCGAAGGACCATATAACTAAGGATTTTTTTTTTCCCAATAAAAAATCCTAGGACCACCTGTGCGTTGCAACACGTGACCTTTGGCATGGAAAGCTGTTATGCTAGCAACTAAGCTACAGGTGATCCCATGGAAACATGTATTTCAGATTAAATAATCTAACAATATAAATTATTATCTGCAAAAATTCACTTAGTTTTATCCCGCTTTTCATCAATCTTTATTTACTTATACAACGTTGTATATAACATTTTCCAAAATCTTTAGGTTTCCAACAGTATATTATATATGTATTACTATACTTATATTTGTGAAAAAAATATTTGCCTTAAAAAATATTCTGCTTTAGACGGTTTATCCGCTTTTTATCAGTGCTTACAAGATGTAAACATTTTTTTTTTTATTCTAAAAAATTTAAAGGTACTTTAGAGAGAGAAAATTTAAAATATTAGTATTTCAGCCCTGTCAGACTATTTCAGTCAGAATCAAACCAACAAGATACTAAAGCCTATTAAATTATACAACAATTTAGCAAGTTTAATTATTAGAGCAGTTTTTTAGATTTTTGTAAAAAAAAATTCTTCAACAATTTTTTTGAAAAATCTCCTAGAGTTCACAAAATATTAAATGAAGGGAGTACTTGAAAATCAGGGGAGAAAAATACTGGTGGTTAAGCATGATCTAGGCCAAATCACCTCTTTGCATCAGTGTTGGCTCAGATATAATTGAACCTCAGAACTTTTTAAAGTTGTAAGTTGTAATGGTTAAATATACAATTATAATATTTTAACCAACAAAATAATAAATTACAAGTACTTACAGCTAATCTTGATTCACCCTTGTATCCTACTCCGTCCATTTCAACAAGAAAAGTTGAAAGGATTATTTCTTGAGCACTTTTTTCTTTTCCTTCACGACTACCAACAAGAGCATCTGAATAAAATAAAATTAATCGTTTTCTATGTTTAATATAATTCATAACTAGTTAAAAAATGAGATACATATATAAATTATTTTAATCAATATTAACCTATTTCGTCGACAAACAAAATTGTGGGTGACGCATCCCTAGCTCTTTGAAAGAGATTTGTGGTGGTTATTTCAGCGTCTCCTACATATGGTGAAAACAGATCGGCTGCAGATACTGAAAGAAATGTAATATTGGAACTGCAAGCTAAAGTCCTTGCAAGACTAGTCTTAGCACAACCAGGAGGACCGTACAGCAGCACACCTACAGACAAAAAGAAAGTGAAGTAGAAAACATTAAAAAAAAGAAAAAAAAAGTATTTTATAAATTGGAAGAATTTATTCAAGAATATACCAATAAATAAATCGCTAAGAGAATAAGTGTTCAATATGTCACAACAATAGAAACTTCAAAACTGCTGAAACAAGCTGACTACACAAAATATTAAAATTGAAGTGAAAACAGTTTGTTCTATCTGATAACATAAAATAATAATTTAAAAAAAATTTATTTATTGATATTTACAACTGTATTATAAAACACATCTATTAAATAGGCTAAAAGAAAATAGCCATGAAAAAGACATGTTGAGAAGCTTCCCAATGGAAGCACTCAAATAAAAATAAAATTAATAATAATTAAAAGTACAATATTTTCATGACAACAAATGTGTCTCGTGGGGAGCGGCGTGGTCAAGTGGGTAGAGCGTTAGTCTACGGTGCTCCGGGTCCTGGGTTCAAATCCCGGCTGTGGCAGAATATTATTTATTCAGTTATTTCGGCTGGAGGGGGCGATCCTGGGGTATGGAGACCCTCCTGGGGCACTCCCAGCCTCAATCAAGTGGTTATCCAAAAAATGGGAGGAAAAACCTGGCGGCTGAGCGTGATCTTGGCCGAATCACCTCATTGCATGGCCGTTGGCCTATGAACAGTACGAATCTCTACATGTACTGAGCCCAAAACTCTTCATGGGTTAAAGTGGTACAGGTTTTTTTTTAAATGTGTCTCAAACCTATAATTAATCAAATTAATCACAGATTTGTCTATCAGTATTGGAATAGGACACGTGATTGAAATATTTAGCTTTAACTACTAACAAACAATTATAATTATAAACTCATATTCTCAATTACTGATTTCAATCATAAACAATTACCAGAAGGCTTTTTGATATTTAATCTTTTGAATGCTTCGGGATGTAAGAGTGGCCATTGGATGGATTGGTTGAGAAGCTGTTTAACCCTTCCAAGTCCTCCGAGTTGCCTCACATCCAACTTCTGTGATCGGACGACTCCGAGCTCCCCTCTGATCGAGCTAGGTTCAATGAGGTAGATCATTTCATTCAGAGCATTAAATAATTCTTCTTCTCTAAAAATTATTTTAAAAAAATATTTTCAATAATTAAAATATATGCTGATGAAATATATTAAACTAATACATTACAAGACAAAATTTTAAAACTACTACTTAGGTGTCCTAAACAAAAATTTAGAATTTAATCATTTACTATTTTATTTAATCTTATAAAGGAAACCGAGCTACTAAATTAAAGATTTTAGTATCAAAACTGACAGTGGTGAAATAATTATTTAATCTATAATTAATTAAGCCTACTTTATAATTTATTATATTAGTCATTATGAGACTCTCTCGGGGTATATAAATTGAATGAATTTGATACCCAACTAAAGGAGAAAACAGAAACAAATATTTTTTTAATGCAATTTTTTGTTTTTGAACATAAGAGTAGTAATACACATATATGATATACCGTTGGAAAGCTAAAGATTTTAGAAAAAATATTATCTCAAACACAAGCTTTTAAAATTTAATAGAGAGTGATGAAATGAAGATAAAACTAACTGATTATTTTAGATAATAATATAATAGATTTTAAATAAAACACATGTTTCTATATAAATTCAATTTAATTAATTCTTTAATAGATTCACATATTTTTATCTCTAACTGTATTTGAAAATTCCTTCATTGATTTTAAAAATGGAGATAAGTGAAAGTTGTGTGTTGCCTGCACCAGATTTTTTTTTTTTTTTTTTTTGTATTTTAAATATAGCTTTGATTAAATAAAATAAAATACTACAAACAGATAAAATGTATTGTAAAATAAACTGTCAGAGAAAACACCATAACCACAAAAACTAACCTCTCCCCATTCTCTTGGACATACAGTATAGCCAATAGGAAAAGTTATAATATAAAGGATTCATAAATAACCAAATGAATAATTCATATATTTTCTTTTAGTTATATTATTAGCTCAATTATGAAAATACATATAGATGAAGTTATTTTTGACCATTGAGAATATATTATGGAGAATTCGTTTGGGGGTGCGTTCATAAAGAAAAACACACTATTAAGATAAATTTATTTTATTGTGCACCGACGTTTTGGCCTACATTATCATACATTTTAGTTCCCGTATGTAGAGGCCATTTATAAAAGTATTAATTATCACTTTTTGAGATACTCTCTCTGAGTCAGGTATTGGGTTGTAAAATAAGTATTATTGACTAAGTTCATAGCATTTTTTACCGATGATTTCAATAAAAACTTCAGATTCTTGCCAATACAATATGCTAAGCTTTTTCTCATCATTGTCGTAATTGTTCTTTTGTTTGAATATTTGTTCGATAAATATTAGGCCGTTTTACAAAAGAAATTCTTGGATATATTTTTTTAAAACAATTTATTTAATCCAGTCATTGCGACGTTTCAGCCTCTAGGGCCATTATCAAGCTTCTGTAATCAATTAAAGTTTCATTGCATTTATACATTTTCAAAAATTCAATTACAGCACATAATAAATTATTTTTAATAATTATGTCACCTACCATGCATATCCATCTTAATTATCTTTTCATTTCACCGCTTTTCAGCAGTGTCGTCATAATTTTTTTTAAATATCATTTTTCAAAAAAAAAACCTGTATTCAAAAATATCATATTATTTTTCATCATCAATTGAAAAATGGATCTATTTATTCAAAAAAGAAAAGAAACATTTTTCCCAACTTACTTAACTGTTTTCGGCCGCCTTTTAGGTGTTCTCGTGCGCGACTGAACTTGGGGTGGGGATGCCAAAGGATTTATATATTTACTCTGTCGATAGTATTTTAGCATTTATACATTTTCAAAAATTCAATTACAGCACATAATAAATTATTTTTAATAATTATGTCACCTACCATGCATATCCATCTGAATTATCTTTTCATTTCACCGCTTTTCAGCAGCGTCGTCATAACCTAAACACCTTTTATGCAAGTACTATCGACAGAGTAAATATATAAATCCTTTGGCATCCCCACCCCAAGTTCAGTCGCGCACGAGAACACCTAAAAGGCGGCCGAAAACAGTTAAGTAAGTTGGAAAAAATGTTTCTTTTCTTTTTTGAATAAATAGATCCCTTTTTCAATTGATGATGAAAAATAATATGATATTTTTGAATACAGGTTTTTTTTTTGAAAAATGATATTTAAAAAAAATTATGACGACACTGCTGAAAAGCGGTGAAATGAAAAGATAATTAAGATGGATATGCATGGTAGGTGACATAATTATTAAAAATAATTTATTATGTGCTGTAATTGAATTTTTGAAAATGTATAAATGCAATGAAACTTTAATTGATTACAGAAGCTTGATAATGGCCCTAGAGGCTGAAACGTCGCAATGACTGGATTAAATAAATTGTTTTAAAAAAATATATCCAAGAATTTCTTTTGTAAAACGGCCTAATATTTATCGAACAAATATGGTAAGCGTTTCTGTGATATCCTGTATTGTAGAATGAGGGTTGTCAGTGACCAATGCTTGAATTCGGTCATCATCAACAGCAGGAGGAAGACTGCTTTGTGTCTGCTGCACGGACGGTGCATTCTCTTAAGATATCATCGCCATACACATGGAAAATTTTTTTAACCTTCTGTGCAGTAGATTTTCCTTTATGGAAATAAAAATCATTAAATAAACAAAATGAATTTTTTTTTCTCTTCCATTTCGAGCAAGCAAAATACCACTTAAAGATAAGAAATCTCAGTTTTTTATAATATGTAAAGATTATTGACTAAGTAAAGATGATTTTATAAACATAGAGAGGATTAAATTGTAATATTCAAAAATGGTACAAACTTATTTTACAAGCCAATATTTTCTTATTGTTGTAATTGTGATTTCTTTTCACACATCACTTATCACCATTATTTCTTTCTCCCTCTTCTCCTATCCTTATCTTTTTGTGTCATATATCCAGCCTAATCACATATGATTGTTAGTTTAATATTATATTACTTCAAAATCATTCCAAAAAAAAAATGTCAAATATTACTTCAAAATTGTTCTAAAAAATACCGCCAATAACATACTACTTCAAAATTGCTCTCCTTTAAAACTTTGAATGCTCGAATTTTTTTCTTATTTTAACTTTAATTTTGAATTTTGTATGAGAATTTTGATTTAGTTAAATTGAACAACCCCGAAATTAGAAAACAATTCGCAATAGAAGTAAAAAATAGGTTTGAAGCTTTGGAATCCTTAGACGAGGAAAACCAAGATGTTAACAAACTATGGGAAGTGATCAGGGATAATATTAAAGAGGTCAGTAATTTATGTCTTGGGAAAATAGAAAATAAAAAGAACAAACATTGGTTCGACAGGGATTGTCAAAATATGTGTGAAAAAAGAAAAACCGCTAAACTGAATTCCTTAAATAATCCAAGCGATAATAATGTGGCTTACTTTCGGTTAGTAAAAAACGAAACTTCAAAATTCTTAAAAAATAATAAAAGAGAGTATCTTAAAGGCAAAATAATAGAAATAGAAAAACATAGAAGCGAAAATAACGTAAGAGAGATGTACAAAGGTATAAACAAATCGCGTAAAAGATTTGAACCGCTATTGAATGCGGTAAAAGATGCAAATAACAATATAATTGCGGATCCTTCTGAGATATTGAATAAATTTAAACAACACTTTGACGGCATATTAAAAATAATAATCAACCTTCTCTCTCTGAATATCAGAGCGCTGAACCATGGATAGACGCACCGAGTAAAGAGGAAGTCGAAATGGCGATAAGAAAATTAAAACGTTATAAAGCCGCAGGAAATGATAATATCACGAGTGAATTAATCAAGGCGTGTGGAGAAGCGGGCGTTTCCAAAATACATTTTTTAGTTAAAAAGATCTGGGAGAATGAAAAAATGCCCGAAGAATGGAAAGAATCAATACTTATTCCGTTTCACAAAAAAGGACCGAGGACGGATTGTAAAAACTATCGTGGGATCTCTCTTCTCCCAGTATGCTATAAAATATTCTCGTCAATTCTAACTAGTCGAATCACGGAATACGCTGAGGAAATTACCGGAGATTACCAATGTGGTTTTAGGCGGAATCGGCCAAATATTTTCCTTACATCAAATATTAGAGAAAAAATTGGAATACAACGGTGTAGTCCATCAACTTTATATCGATTTTAAAAAGGCTAATGATTCAATAGACCGTCAGAAGCTATATAACATCATGATTGAACAGGGAATACCTAGAAAGTTAGTAAGCCTAGTAGAGATGTGTTTGTCGGAAACATTCCATAAAGTTGGAATCGGTCATAATTACTCCAAGAGATTTGAGGTGCGATCGGGTTTGAAACAGGGTGACTCCCTTTCACTGTGTTATTTAATATAGCTTTGGAATATGTCATAAAAAAGGTGATGTGTACCGAGAAAGGTTTAAATATGGATGACAAGATTCAGGTTTTGGGGTATGCCGATGATTTGGTACAGCTAGGTGAAGACACGGAAACCATACAACTAAATACAAGTGTGTTAATAAAAACCCGTAAAGAAATAGGACTCGAATTAAATACCGATAAGACGAAATATATGATTAGTAGCAGAAACGGTGGCGATTTTGGAGATATTGATATATCAGGGCATACTTTTGAACACGTAGAGAAATTCAAGTATTGTTCCATGATAACAAGAAAAAATTAAATCCAGGAAGAAATAAAGTCCGGTTAAAGGTGGGAAATGCGTGTTATTATTCAGTTGCTAAGTTACTTAGTTCGCGGCTTCTATCTTGCGGAACTTGTATCCAATGAATATAATTGAGTTGATAGCATCGCGGAGACTCAAATGGGAGAGTAAATTTGTTGGGCTCGGTGAGGAGCGGATTCTGAGAAAGTTGGTATTCGCTGATCCGGCTGGTAGAAGTCCGAAAGGTAGGCAGAAGCGTCGATGGGAGGATTGCGTTTAGGCTGATCTCGGGGGCTTGGGCTTGAATGGTGAACATTGGACGAGTCTGTGTGGGCCGAATTAGATGGTATCGGCATCGAACCTTCGGGTTTCCATTTTACATGTATGTTTGTTTCCATTATCCTACCCAAGTTATTACTATTTTTTCTTTTAATTGTATTGGTTGTTATCATGTTTTTCTTAGCCCTGATGAAGGCCCACAATGTAGGCCGAAATGTTGACACACAATAAAAATAAATTTGTCTTTTAAGTGTGTTGTTCTTGATGACAGCACTCTCGACCAACATTTTCATCCAAAATACATATAGTTTAGAAATTGTTAAAATTAATTTATTCAATAAACAATAAAATACAAATATTATGTTAATTATGAAAATATTAATATATGACAAAAACATTGTGTGTGAACATTTATTCCACAAATTTTCACTTTTATAATAAATTATATTACCTAATTTCTTCACTGCCTTTCTGATTAATTACTTTCAATTTAGCTCTTTTAACGAGGAGCTTCAAATCAGCAATTACAAATCCAGGAGTCTTCTTTGCAATTTCCATTAATTTGTCTTCGGAAAGAATATCATCACAAAAATTATTCAGCATTTCAAAACGCTCCTCTTCATTTGGTATACCAATAAAAACCTAGAATCCAGAATACTTCGTCAAAGTTAAATATATTAATAATATATAAATGCGATAAACATTTTAAAAAGAGATTTAAATAAACAGTTGAAACAATTTTATAATAAGAGCAATAAACTGCCAAAACATGTAAGCATCCCTTTGGTTCTCTACACTGATGACTGCCCAACCTTTTGGACACATCATTTTAATTACTACTGACATCTGAATGTTACAAAAAAATTCAAAAGGAAGTAAAACATTGTTTTGTTTTTTACTTTCACTTACTATATATAGTAAGGGAAAGTATTGCGATCGTGAAAATTTTCTGATTCCAGATTTCAACCGAAATACACATTTTAGGGTCCCCTGAGTCCAAATAACCAAGTCCCGCAAAAAGATCTGTGTGTGTCCGTGAGTGGTAACTCCAGGCGGAAACTAGAAGTCTTATAAAACTGAAATTTCATATTTAAGACAAATATACGCCTGAGATGCTACAAATACTTTTTCATCAAAAATTGGCTAACCAGACGAACCACTTTATACCATGCATTTTGCACCTTTTTTCGATTTGCTCGAAAATGGTTCCGACGATTTTGATTAAACTCGCCATATCGGTGTAAAATTTAATGGGCTTTAATATCATGTAGGTTTCATTCTGATTAAAATGGTCTGACAGGGCTTAAATGCCAATATTGTATATTTTTCTTCTTCTAAAGTTCCCTTAATTTTGCAGATTCTATAAAATAACTATATTATCTTGTTACCACTAAGGAAAAACAGGTAAATATATAAATTAAATGAATTTGATACCAAACTAAAGGAAAAAAACTAAAATAATATTTGTTTAATGCAATTTTTTGTTTTTGGACATAAGAACAGTAATATACATGTGTAATATACTGTTGGAAAGCTAAAGATTTTAGAAAAAAAATATTATCTAATACACAAGATTGTAAAAGTGAATAAAGAGTGATAAAAAGCCGATAAAACTAACTGATTATTTTAGATGATAATATAATTGAGTTTTTAATAAAACACATGTTACTATAGAAATTCAATTTAATTAATTCTTTAATTGTTTTTTAAAATGGAGGTAAGTGAAAGTCGTGTGTTGCTCGCAGCAGATTTTTTCTCAATAGGAATAAACCAAGTTAAAAATATGAAGCTTTCTGAATTTTCCTCAGTGCTTTGAGAGATATGGAGAAAAAAAAAATTGTCTACTGATTTTATTATATTATTATATATTTTTATTATAATATTTTCTTAAATTAATTAGCTTTTTCTTAATCATAATTTATACCTATAACCTACATTATGATTGATTAAAGTAAGTACCCTATTATGGAATCTTGATGAAGACCTAATCAGCCTGTGAAGAAGATTAGGAGATGATGTAGTTCCGATAACAACTAAAGGCAATGATGGATCAATAGAATCCAGAAGATGTATGAATTGCGATAATATACGTCCTTGCTTGGAGCAAAATGATTCTATTCTCAACAACAATATTATGCATGGTCCTGCAATAAAATAAAATAAAATAAATTACATCATTAAAATAATTTTTTCAAAGAATATAAATGTGAAAAAATCAACTTACCTTCCTTACATAGCAATCTGGCATGTTCAAATTTTTCTTTAAGCAAGCGTTCAGTTTCTCCTGGTTGTGGTCTATTAAGCTCGGGTCCATCTATTGTTAAAACTGTCGCTTTAAAATCCAACGCTAACCTACTAATTAAAGTTTTTTTACCACAACCATCAGGACCAATAACTAAAATCTAAAGTTTTATTTACTGTTATAAAATGGCTAATTCTAAAATACTTCAAAAATAACAAGCCTCAAACTAAATGATTATAATTAATACAGATAAAAATATACATTACTACAAAAGATGAGACAATGCTTTATTAAGACTTTAAAATCAGATGACGATAGACTTTTGTTGGTACAAAGCACTAAAGTGGCTGAGAGAGACTGAATTTGTAACCGTTTAGGAGTTTTAGTTTAGTACTAAACGTTGTAGTTTAAAATATTTTTAAATTAATAAAAAAATAAACTGTACCTCTAAAATTTGGATTTGAGTTCAGTAAATGTTAGTGATTTCAACTTTTTCTAGACCAACAGGTGTGCAATGAGGTAATTATTAATTGAGGACATACCCAGCGGCCAGGATTTTTTCTAATTTGGTACCCATTTTAAGCGGCCAGATGAACCGCAGGAGAGTCATCCTATCTCAGATTCGCTCCACAGCTGAAATAACACAATAAATACTTATCCTGCCACAGCTGGGTTCAAAATAAAAAAAAATGCCCTCAATCATGATTAAATTTGATGATTTTCATTGGAATCATAATGAAAAAAAAACACACACACACAGTGATGGAAGAATTTTGATATTTTTTAATGAATACACACCATACTGCCAGGAATAAAAAGATTAATAATAAGTCTGATTTATATTTTATAAGATAAATCTAAAGGGGAGCCTGTGGATGAGTGGCTAGCCTGCTGGTCTCCCATGCCAAAGGTCGTGAGTTCGAATCCCAGTCCTGGAGGCACTTTTTCAAGTATTTAAATCAATAGGGATTCACTAACAGCCTCTCTCCCAGGTGTGTGAACCATCAGCCAACTGGTGGCCATTAAAAAAAAAATGGATGTAGGGAGTGATGACCATACCCTATAAAATTCATCGTGGAACACGAGTGTGTTCTCTTGGCAGAATACACCATGCGGCCAAGGGCCTACACGGCATGTAGCACCACTGGAAGAAGATAAATCTAAAAACAAAAGTACCAAAAAACTTCTTATTGATGCCGCCACATATTTAAGGTGGATCTCTGATTTTAAATTTGTTTCTTTAAACAGTCATTATTGATATTAATAGGATCATTTCTGTAATAAACATCACATATTTGTAAAGAAATATCAAACTATAATATTTTATTTATTTCAATAAATGTTTTGTTTAGCATTTTCAACAACAATATTTTGAAGAAATAATATAATCAAAAATAACCATACTGCTAAACATCTAATTCTTGAAGAGTAAGGAAACAGTTGTATGGAAATGGTATGATACCACAATTACAGTATGGTGACAATGAAATACACTATTCTGTTTAATCAAAACAATAGTCAACTGCCAGTCACTACAATGAGTATCAGCAAAAGTCTTATTACTTAATCCTGAGCTAATTTTGAGAATTCTAAATTTATTTTAAGGTGCCTATAATCTTCTAAGTAATATCACTTCTACAAAACTAGAAAAATTGGCTAAAAAATGTAAAAACTAACACAAAATTTTTTTGTATAAACCTTAACCATCGTATAGCAAAAACTGATAGAACCTCCTCATCCCAATCATTTTAATTTTGAAAAATAACTAAAGTTCCAAATAGATAACTTTAATAAACTACAACCAAAATATGAAATCAAATAAACGAGGGAAATATATCATTTAAATTTATTATAATACCTTCAATGATGAAATAAGATTCAAATGAGAATCTTGAGACAAAGCATTTTTCATAGAAATAAAATAATGTTTCAGTTTTTCATAAGGTCCATTTAGTCCAGCCAAACTCACATTTAGGCAGTTCTCATGAAGCTGAGAATATCTTTCATGACAAGTAATTTCGTCAATCATAATTTTAGTCGTACCAACGACTTTTCCAGCTGGTATATTACCAATATTTTTAATGACTATTGAGTGAAGACCAATTGAGTTAAGGAATTTCAAATTCGCAACGTCTATTTTTACATTGTTTACATGCACAAAAATTTGTAAAATGAGTTTTAATATTTTTTTCAAGGCATTATCTTTGTTTTCCCACTCCTTTATTCTCCAAGCCGATTCAAATATTACACACAAATGTATTGTTTTGATGTAATTGATAGTGTTAAGTATTGTTATGTTTTCATACTCTAAGGTTTCACTTTCAGGTACCCCCAACGCTTTAGGTAAACATTGGACAGTCTTATCCAATACACAAACGTTTTCTTGAAGTAAAGGATTGATACATATCCTGACAAGATACTTGTCATTGTTGCTGATAGGAATGAGTGCATATCTTCCATAATGTTCTTCAGGGATTGTATCAGAGAAATAACAACGCTGTAAGCTTGTTAATGTCTGCTTGCTAACAATAACTTTATATAACATTTAAATTTCAACTAAAATATAAATTAAACCGGATTTAACAAATAAATAATTTAAAGAATATAATGTGGAAAATAAAATAAAACTGATTGAAACCTCCGTCTTAGAAAAGTAAACAACGTGACTACCAAAGAAGTCATATTTAAGATGCAATGTACTTAAAAAACTTCAACTAATTTTATAGTTCACCTAAATACTGTAATGTTGTTGTTATGTTTTTTCGTTTTACCATATTTATGGTTAACGAAAAGTTCTTGAATCAGTGTTGAGTCTTACATAGACATGAATTTAAAAAAGTGCAAAAGGACTTTTATCATGAAATTAATTTTTAGAATTATTCGTATCATAATCGTTTTGTCGATCCTTTCGTCCTATTCCATATTTTAATTAGACAGATTAGATTAGATTAGATTTTTATTGTCTTAGGGCCTGAGGCCCTTTCTTGCAGACAAAATAATAATGTTTTACACTTATATTTGTGCCAATTACGATTATTATTAAAAAAACATATAACATTTTTTCTTTTTTAAAAGTAAACTTAAAATAAAACTATTATAAGTTGTACAATTAAGTGAAAATAAACACAGAAGGAAAAGATTAAGGAAAAATAAAGAGATTAAGTAAAACGAACAAGGGATATTAGGAAAGGGAAGGAAACATCTCCTGGTATGCTCTGAGCTTCATGGTGCACTCGACGGGTCTGCATCCAAGAATAGTCGAAGGCAAGCCTTACTGACAGAGGAAGAAAATCTGACTTCTACCGGTCGCTGGTTGAGCTCTCTCCCCGCCGCGACGTGGAAAGCATTCCTCAAGGCTTCAGTTCTGCAAGCAGGTAATTGGAATACACCCTGCAGTCTCTCGCTCCGTACCTCGACAAATTCACGTCTAAGATTTTCCGGAACTTCGGAATCTCGAATCTTACGTGCTAGGCACATAAGATTGAGGCGGCGATACTCTTTTGTTCGGCGCCAACCTAATTCCTTTATAAGCGGACTTATGTGTTCGTTCCTTTTTGTACCGAAGATTAATCTGATAGCTGCGTTGAGCGCTCTCTGGATTCTGCAGTCCTCAGCTTCCGAAATATCTATATACACGGAGTCACAGTACCATACCAGTGGGCGTACCAATGCTGAGACTATCTTTCGCCTGACCTCGGCTGGCAATAGCCGTTTCCACCGGGACAGGGAATGCATGACTCCGTGGATTCGGCTCACCACAAGTCCAGCATGATCGCTCCACGATAAGGAGTTGCTGATCATCACACCTAGAAGCTTCATCTTGTCACAACGCGGGATAACCTGACCATGAATCACCAGCGGAGGCAGCACAACGTCCTTCTCAGCCTTCACTACCAGTTTGAGGCTGCCAATCAACATCCAGCGAGTTTTCCGGCCGTTGAGGCAAAGTCTATTAGTGCAGACCCAAAGCTGAGCTTGGTTTAAGTCGTCATTAACCTTCTGTATAAAAAAAAACCCTGTACCACTACAACCCATGAAGGGTCTTGGGCTCAGTACATATAGAGATTCGTACTGTTTCTAGGCCAACGGCAGTGCAATGAGGTGATTAGGCCTTAATCGTGCTCAGCCGCCAGGTTTTTCCCCAATTAATTTGGGTACCCACTTCATAGAGGCTGGGTCTGCCCCAGGAGGGTCACAGGAGCACAGCAGACTAGCGCTCTATCCACTAGACCACGCCGCTCCCTGCGGTAACCTTCTGTATAGTGGAAGACATATCCTCAGGCAACGCTGAGGCCCAAATACATATATCATCTGCAAACATGTGCATTCTGCAGTGCCTGAGGGAGCCATCCATATCATTGACGTAACCAAGAAATAGTAGTAGTCCCAGAACGGAACCCTGTGGTACACCTGAGCAGCACTCCAACCACCCCGACGCATCACATGAAATCTTGACCTGTTGTACTCGTCTATTAAGGTATGACTTAATGGTATGATCAGATGGTATCTGTAAGGGGACCATACAGAGAGTATGGTGTGTTGAAAGATACTGTTTGTTAGCATCTACTCTCCATGGGGAAGAGATCAAAGATGAGTAGATCAGTGAAAAAGATCGGTAGACTGGTCCCTCACGAACTCACTTCTCAGCAATCAGCCACGAGGTTAAAAATTTGTGAAAATTTATTGAAAACTTCTTTTGGCATGAGATTTTACTTTAACATTGTCACCTTTCATTTAAAGTGGGTTTACTGGCGAAATACGAATAGCCGTGAGCAATGGGTAGATCGCGGTCAAACTGCTTTTCCGGTTGCTGCAAGGGGGCTATTTGAAAAAATCCATGCTTTGCGTTTTTTTTTTTTAATTTCAAAGGTATTATTCATCACAAATTCGTCCTTTTGGATGCTCTATCGATTCTGAACTCTACTGAGAAAACTTGAAAGATTGGATGGAAGCGTTATCCTGCTAAATAAACAAGATATTGCTCATCCTCACACTTTCCGTCGAACCAAAGAAAAATATTTAAAGAGTTTTATGGGACTTAACTTAAAGAGATTTCTGCCTAATCACTCATATAGTCCTGACATCGCACCGTCGGATTACTATTTGTGTCAATCTATGGTCCATTTTCTTCATGGAAAAACGTTTTATTTTTTTGCGGAAGTTTTTGTTGTGGTCCAAGAAAGAGTTTTTTTTGTCAGCCATCCCAGAGAATGGTACCAGCGAGGGATTGAGCAATTGACTAGCAGGTAGTCAATGGCAGTAGATAACAATGGACTGTACTTTAAGTATTAATTTGTATTTTATATTAAAGAAATAATAATACAAATATTTGATTGAAAGTATTTGTATACTCCCCATTAGTACATTTACTTCATCATGATAATACTGAGGACCAGAAAATTTGCATTTATACCCTCTGATTAATAATTTTTATCTGGGAGGCCTTGACTGCTTTTGGAGTGCGGCCAATGGGTAGTTTATGTAAATAATTTACAATTTATCAACAAGAGGAGTGAGGCAAGGGTATGTCCTGGCGTGCCTGTTTTTTAATATGGCTCTGGAAAAAGCAGTTGGAGACTCCAGAATACAAACCATAGGCACGGTATGGAAAAAAAAAAGCGCTAAAGTTGGCATATGTAGATGTTATAGATATTGTGGGGTGTTCCAGAAAAGCAGTAGTTGAAGCCTTCCTTGCTCTAGAAGCAGTGAAATGCATTGGACTTGTAAACAGGCCAAGGCCAAGTAAATGATTTCAGATGAGGCTCCAAGAAAAATAGGTATGAACGTTGTTTTTGGACAGTATATGTTTGAACATGTCTCCTAAGTCGGACAATCAGATGGGGGAAAAAAGAAAGAAAATGTTTCATATACATTCTTACTTTTTATGTCTCTCTCTCTCTATTTTTTTGTCTTTTTTTCTCTTTCGGTGTGTGTGGTATATTAAAACATAAAGCATCTAGCTATTTTGGTGGATCTACAAGAGCAGGATGGAGGAGAGCAAAGGACATTTTTGTCCTAATATTACCATTAAAAAAAAAAAAAATAATAGATAAAACAAAATAATTCAACATGTACTGAGCTCTTGAGTACCAATAATTGGGAGTAACTATAATATTATGAGCTTGCAAAAACTGCAAGTTGGTAAACCATCGGCTACGGTCAGCCCTGATGAAGGTCTGAAATTTGGGCTGAAACTTCTGCTAACTTTAAAACTTTTTTATAGTTTCATGTTCAATGACCTAATTCCCAACCAAGCTCTTGGATAACTTCTATGGTCAATTATACTTTCAACATTAAAAAAGTTGGAGGCTATAATTTTACATCACCTCTTTTATAAAAAAAAAAATACAGCCTCCAATTTTATATTGAATTCTTGGCCTTCACCTTGAATTATCAACATTCACTTTCAACATTATTTAATTAAGATTGACAAATCTGATGTGTGCATCAGAAAATTTTCACTTACTTCAAACAAATTTTATAAGTTTATATTTAGTTTCTATCAACAAACTTCTTGTAAGTTAAATAACCTCACTATAGAAATTCTTCTTCTTCTATTGGCTCAACAGGCGCATGAGGCTGCCCCTGGCCTGCTCAACAGTGACCAACCATCCTTCTCGTTCTACAGCTCCTCTCAGAGAGATCCCGAGCTGTCTAAGATCCTTCCATCGACCCTTCGGCCTGCCACGCCGGCGCTGGCCGTCCGGAACATTCCTGAATACCCTACTTGCCACCCTGTCACAGTTCATCCTCATCACGTGCCCAATCCATTTTATCCTCTGTATCTTAATATGAGAGGAGATACTGATATCCTGGTAGAGCTGATACAATTCCCTGTTTTTCCTTCGCCACCATCCTCAAACACGGCTCCCAGGATTCTACTTAGGGCTACCCGTTCAAACCTAAGGATAGATAGAAATTACCATCTATAATAATACGTTAAGTTTGTGTATTCTTTGTCATTCTACATCACTTTATTATAACTTTGTGCCTTCCTAATGTAATGGTATGTAATTTAGGAACTTTGCTTCAATTTGTGAAAATATTTGTCCATTTTTCATCCCTTTTAAGAATATATGACATTGATTAATTTCAAATTCAAAAGAAAAAGTACGATTCTCACCAAGTGAGTACAGTTGCTTGCCAACGCAGGCGATATAGATATCATAGCAAGATCACAGGACTTAAAAAAAGTGTTCTTAGTCGTAAAGGTAGCAGGTCAGAAAATAAATAAACATAAAACAGACTATATGATTGCCAATCTTTTAAGATCAACATCCACTATCACATTTGTAGAATACATATTTGAAAGTGACAACAGCTTAGTGTATCTCGGGCGACTTGTTTGTTCGGACAATATGTGCCCAGTCAGGAAGTGATGAAAAGAAACCCGACAGAAAACAGGTGTTACTTTGGCCTTGCCAAATCAATAAGAAGCCATCTCCTGTTATTAGGCACAAAGATCACCCTCTACAAGGCATTAAACCTTTAGTGTCCGTGAACTACTATAGTAGTCTCAGCGCTCCATGCTCTATGGACCGTGGACTACTATAGTACCTTTGCTTCTCTAGTGTTTCAAGTCCATTAGCTGCTGTTGTAGCTTGTAGCTCTGTTTCTAGAGCCATCTAGTGGTCTGGTTGACAATGTGAAGAACGCTTCCTTGACAACAGATATTGTATGGCTTTTGGCTATATTATTGAGGTTGAGGCTGTAATACTCTGCAGATTTCTATGCCATTGCATATTTTGTTTAGAGCCTCTGAGCACCCCCGAAATCAATTTCCTATCTGAATTATATATCTAGGATACTACTGGTTAAACTTTATATTGGATATTTGAAGAATTTTGCATACATTTAATAAATTAAAAAAAAAAATTTAATTAAAATTTTTAAATCCACCTGTGCTGGTCCAATGTCCAAATCAAAAAGGATGTTGGGAAACTGTAAGGTATTAATGAAAATAGTGGAGTCAAAAAGTAGTCAGTCCAGCGGGCACAGTAGCCTTCACTACCAGTCGATCCAGCAAGCCTGCTCTACCTCCCCAGTAGTCGGACTCTAAAGGGTTAACAAGACCTATACTGACATACGCATCAGAGACGTGGCCCCTATCACGGACTCACAGATGGGAGGAGAAAGAGAGAACGGTCATGACTGAGATGGTCAAATAAGGTGGAGGCTGTGATGCAAAAAATCTTCTAAACACCAGAGCTTGGCAGACCCTGGCGCAGGAAAGGGATCAATGGAGGCGACTTCTTTATGAGGCGAAGACCTGTATCGGGTTGTACAGCCCGTGATGATGATTTCAATTTAAGAAGATTAAGTGTAATGGAGAATGATTTGGGTGTAGATAAATTAATGATAATCAAAAATAACCAAAGCAAATGGTGGTCTCAAAGTGTCCTTAAATTTAACTTGTTTAAAAAAAATATATCTCAATTAAACTGTAGCAAGAGATTCTTACAAGAAACAAAACTTTCAAAATATTTTATTACTTTATTTATGTATATATTCACAATATTTTAGATTATTTACACTAATATAAATATAAAAAATATAAAATAGCTTATAAATAAACAATAAAACAAAATCATATAATATCAACTTAAATTTTAAGATTTACAAATATCAAATACAAAAAATTTAAATATTACAAATAAATTGATTTAATCATAATTGTAAAAACTAATTTTCTAAAATACATCAATATATATATATTTAGATTTTGTGTAATATACTTTTAATTTAAAGGAGTTTACAACCATATTTTATTCATCAATAAGCTCAAATATGTTCTATATAAATTATTTTACAATATTTCTAGCCAGAAAAGAATGAAATAAAGAATTATTTTTAGACAGCTTTGTTGCTGATAATTTGAATTACAATTTATAACACAAATTAATACAGAGTTTTATCACACAAACTAACAGAGGTAACTTTCTTTGTATACAAATAAAACAAATCAAGGTAGAATAAAATAATTAATAAAAAAAAAAATAAAAGTGATGTCCATTTTGATTAATACATTTCAAATATTGAATGTCAGTTTTAATGTTGACATTTCATTACTAACAAGGATTAAAATTAAATATATATTTATAAAATTATAGATGCACAGAGAAAAAAAACAACATTCCTTTTCCAATAATCTGAACAAAAAATATGTGAAGCTTATTTTAATTAAATGATTATTAATTAATTTTCCTTAAAGACAAAATTAGAGTTTTATGGTGATTTAGGACAACACAAATCACCATTTTTCAGTATCTGTATTAAAACATATGAGATTCATACGAATGTAGGACTTGAATTAAAATATAAAAACAATTATAAAAAAAAAAAAAGAAAAAAGAAAATGGGTCCTGAATCTTATTCAATAATAAACTTTTTATTTATTAATCAAAGATACCATTTCAACTGATAAACGGAATAAATGTAATTTTAGATTTTTTAATAATGACAGTTCAAAACAATATAAACACTGAATTAAAGGTTATGAAATAAATATTTTTCAAAACTGTTACCTGAGAATTTCAAATTTTTGAGACATACTCTCCCTCGAAAATCGACATCATTATAATTCCATCCAAAAACTCGTATATTTACTAATTTTTATTTGTTTTGGAGGAAAGTAATAAAATGTATTTATTTACGCAAAAGCATTTTAAAGACATATCTAAAACTGCATATAAATTTACATATTTTAATTTTTCTAAAAATTTTCATTTTTTGAGCTTAAAAGCTTGTACAGTTAAAGTGCATTTATAGAAATTCAGTTACACACATTAACATTACAATCTATCAGTCCTATATGAATAATTAAGCATACGTTTATCGTTAATTTTACGCTAGAAGGCAAAATGGTAGCCAGAATTTGTTGTTTCCCTCATATTACTGGGAGATGCAACATTCAATTTTTGTAATATTTTTTAATATATCACAATTACTTCACAATTTGGAACATGCTAAATATCACAATTTATAAGCCCCATATATTATCAACAAATATTTCATTAAATGTCAGTCGATATACTACAGATCAATTTAAAAAAAAAATTTGATAATCATAGAGTATTCGCAAACTAGTATGTTCCTTTTAAGTTTTTTTTTAAATTTATTTTTCTTACATATATATAAATATTTACAAATATAAAAAACAATGACGGAACTTATGTAAGGATCCATGCCACTCTGGGCTCAAAAGTTGTTTTCAGTCTTTAATCCCTAAAAAAGAATTGTGCTGATCCTAAGAAATCATATTCGGTGAGAGATTTTCAGTGTACAATATTTTATGAACACATAGCAATGAAAGGGATTAAAAAACGTATCACGTGGACTGTTTCTAGCGTTGTAACTACATTAAATAATTTAACACATATTTTATGATATATTAGGGATACTCACTACGGTTGCTATAGCATGCTATTTGTGTTATTTTGCTTAGCCCGTCGAGTTTCTACAGTTATTTCCTGTATAAAATTGATGGGTTTAGCACAATAGCACAAATAGCATGCTATAGCAAACGTAGTGAGTACCCCTATTATCCCAAATACTTATACAAATATGCTTAATTAACTTTATTGGAGTATTTGATTTCTTACTTTATATGATTTGATGATATCTACAATAATATAAAACAAAATAAACATTCTTCTAGCTCTACAATGAATGCAGCCTGCACTTGGGGTAACTTAAATAATTTATCAAGTCTGAGATTTTGTAGATTCAATCGAATTTGAGCTAAAGTTATTCAAGAGAATGGATCCAAATTCAGTGTTTTGTCTATGATAAGATATGATTTTATTTTTTATGATCAGGCAAATTTTCTTTGAGGTTTCTATCTAATATTAAAGTGGCTGTAGGGTATCTGCCAATGCAATCTATTCATGGGGGAAAAAAAACTTTCTATTATATTCAGAATTGTCACAAAAAAAAAAAAAAGCTGTTGCTTATTTTTTCAACCAATCCTATCTCTTTTTAAAGATGTATTGAAAAAAATAAAATATATTGTAATATACCATTTTTTTAAATTTACAACTGTACTTCAATGTACAACAAGTAAATAAGTAAAATTAAAATTGAAATTAAAAAATCCAATTTGGATGTTTGTTTCCCAACATAGCAGCCATTTTGGTCTAAAAAAAAAAAAAAAAAAAAAAAAAAAAAAAAGTTAGTCAGTTCGGCCTGGACTGTTAAAAGGCAGCACTACATGGTGAGAAACAGGGTATGTGTAGGTGAGGTGAAAGCAGGTCTTGTGAGAGTTCACGAAAGTAGCAGGAGAGAGGAAATGCTTATTTAAAAAAAAAAAAAAAAAATTAGATAATGATAATCATTAAATATAATTTTTTTAAAAAGATAAAACTGAATGATAAAGTTATATCAAAACAAACAAGTGTAATTTACAGGGTTTTTTTAGTGTAGAAACTTGATTTTAATAAATTAAACATTGTTTATAATATAAGATAAATAAAGATAACTGATGAAATAATATAGAAAATTCTGTAATTATATATTTATTATAATATGTTGAAAGTATGTGAGAATTTATGATAATTCACTTTCACTAAATATCACAAATTTCACCTCAGCTACACATACACTAATTCTCACCGTGCAGCGTTGCCTAAAGGGTGAGGACTGGATGAAGAAATGCTGCTCAAGAAAGATTGTTAGCTTGACTATTATTGTATGATTTTTTTAAGTTTAGTTATAAATAAAAATTGAGACTGATTGTAAAGAACCCATACCCTTAGAGTCACTAAATTTTATTTTAGTAAAAATTGTTTTTATTAATTAATATATATATAAACATAACAAGTTACTCTTAAAATCAGCATAATGTATTCTCAAAGTGCATACTTTGCTTGGTTTGTTGATATTGAATTATTTGTAGTCTGGATTTTTACCAAAGAGACTTGAAACAGCATTTTTTTTTTTTAGTATGACCCACGAATCATAAATTTATTCTAATGTGAAAAATGTAATGTACACATATATTTTAAAAAGTTATCTGGCTTTTATTTTATCAAAAAAAGCAAATAATTTCCTTTTTCCATTGTATCTCCATGAATTTTTTTTTTTATATAATAAGATTGTTAGCTTGACTATTATTGTATGATTTTTTTAAGTTTAGTTATAAATAAAAATTGAGACTGATTGTAAAGAACCCATACCCTTAGAGTCACTAAATTTTATTTTAGTAAAAATTGTTTTTATTAATTAATATATATATATAAACATAACAAGTTACTCTTAAAATCAGCATAATGTATTCTCAAAGTGCATACTTTGCTTGGTTTGTTGATATTGAATTATTTGTAGTCTGGATTTTTACCAAAGAGACTTGAAACAGCATTTTTTTTTTTTTAGTATGACCCACGAATCATAAATTTATTCTAATGTGAAAAATGTAATGTACACATATATTTTAAAAAGTTATCTGGCTTTTATTTTATCAAAAAAAGCAAATAATTTCCTTTTTCCGTTGTATCTCCATGAATTTTTTTTTTTATATAATGACATTCTAAGGGCACATATTTTGAGTCTTATCAGCCCATGACCCCATGTGCAGGCATCTACAAATATCACTAAATATAAATATCATCAATATAATAATTTTTCTAATTTTAATATAATTTATCAAGTAGATAAAAAACATCTATATATTAATTACACAACAACATGATATAATACAATAAGCTATTAATCCATTTTATAGGATAGGTTTTAGCTGAGTTGCTAAGAACCGTATTTAAATATTTAAACAGTTAATTTAAAAAAAAAAAGAAGTAGAAAGAATCCTAATTCTTTACATTAGAAATTTTAATAAATTCCATTTAACATATCTGAAGTGAGTTGAGATCATACAAAGTATGCCAAAATAAAACTGTTAACTATTGAAATCTATTATACAAAATAAAATAATAGCGCTATAAATTGTTCATATATAGAAAAGTTAGGCCATTTATTAAATATCACTTCTTTTTTTATGGACTATCCACACTTCAAAATTCATTCTGAGTATATTATTTTTAGTTTAAGAAATAATACATTATGTTCAATAAATGTCTTAAATATGAACGTGATTTTCATAACATTCTATTATTAACGGCTATTCTATTAGCGATAGCTATTAAGAGAATTGTTATCCAGGCCATGGGCGAAGTTAGGTTGGCTCCTGAAGGTTCTTTATCGTGACCGTGTTTTATCTTCGGTCTGTTGGTTGGAATGTCATTCGGTCTCGGACGATTTTCTGGCTTGGAAGGGCAACGCATCCAAAATTCTGAGGATTCTATCGGCTCGTCGATTATCCTCATTAATTTGTCATTGAATCTCCAAAACTTGGTTCCTTTGAAGAAATACGTAACTCCTGTAAATAAATTATGAATTAGTAAAGTTTAAAACATTAACCCAAGAGCACTAAACCAAACAAAAATGATTTAAAAAAAAAAAAATTGAATTTGAGGCTAATAATTATACTTCATCACTATTTTATTTAATTATGGTGCACTATGTTTCGGCTATAATGATATCTTCTGATGCAAGAACAATTTTTACTTTCACTTACCTAAATATATATAATATATAGTAGGGAAAGTATTGAGATCGTGAAAATTTTCTATTCCAGTTTTCAACAGAACGTTTTAGGGTCCCATGAGTCCAAATGACCAAGTTCTGCAAAAAGGTTGTGTGTGTGTGGTAAGCCCAGTGCATAAAGAAAAAGTCCTATGAAACTGGATTTTCATATTTAGGACAAATATGATGTTCGAGATGTTACAGGGACTTTTTTTACCAAAATCAGCTAACAAGAAGAGGCACTTTATACCATGCATTTTGCACCTATTTACGATTTTCTCGAAAACGGCTCAAACGGTTTTGATTAAACTCGCTATATCAGTGTAGAATTAGACGTGTTTTAATATCATGTAGGTTTCATGCTGATTGAAATAGTCTGACAGGACTTAAATGCTGATATTTCAAAATTTTTTCCTCTAAAGTACCTTCAATTTTGTAGTTTTTATGAAATTGACCATATCATCTGATTAGTAAATTTAAAAAAGCAGGTAAATATATAAGTCAGATGAGTTGATAACCAACTAAAGGAGATAACTGCAAAAATATTTTTTTAATCCAATTTTATGTTTTTGAACTTAAGAACAATATTATACATGAATAATATACCATTGGAATGCTAAAGATTTTAGAAAAAATATTATCTTATACATACTATTGTAAAAGTTAATGGAGAGAGATGAAAAGTCGATAAAATAAACTGGTTGTCGTAGATAATAATATAATAGATTATTTAATAAAACACATGTTTCTATTAAAATGTAAATATTTCTTTAACAATTTTTTTCCTTTCTAAATTTGTTTAAAAATTCTTAAATTGATATATCGTAAATAACAGAGGTAAGTGAAAGTAGTGTGTTGCGCGCACCAGATTTTTAAATATTGAAACAATGAAAGTGATTATTATTTGTTTCCTATTAATGCTCCATTAATACTCTCTAAATTGATATGTTAATTAGATTTTGCTTGATGAAATGAAAAAGTAATTTTTAAATGTTTTTAAAGAAAATCCTAATGTTTTTCATAAATCAGAGAGCAATTCTATAACATAATTGAATTGTGAATTTCAGGATATCAAGAAACTGATTACACTAGATCTACTATGATTATTATATAAATTAGCTGCCGATTTAATAATCATACGATCATTTATGGTAATGATTTCAAATAATATGAGATATAAAAATAATTTACCATCTTTCCATTGGAATGCTGTATCTATATCATATTCAACACCTTTCCAGACTCTTTGAATGTCTCTTGGGTAATCCAATTCAACTTTTCCTGAATCTTCATCAAGCTTCCAGTACATTGTGCCTGTGGGCAAAAATTAAATTAGACATAACAAATATTTATACATTATAACTATGCAGGTTACAGTTTACTCGCAATAATTTCATTTTATAGAAAGGAATAAGTGCGGGTGGCAATCAATAAAAAAATAAAATAGATTTGGAAGAAAAAATGTGTCCTATTTTAATATGAATAAAAATTAACATAAACCTGTTTATAAAATGTTTGTGACTTAAGATATTGTATTGATATTTTTGCTCATCATCTCAAGTCATAATTTGTTCTGTAAATCATATTCATTAGTACACTAAGGTCTATAATTAATTATAGTAACTATAATTTAATTAATCGATTTCTTTACCCATCTATTTCTATTTTTAGTTAAAACTATTTAACTGTTTCCTTTACTGACTGCCACCTGGAATAATTCCTTCCTCTAATTCTCAACAGACAACTACAGTGAGTGTCAAAAGTATTCGGAATTCGTATTTCTTTTTGTTTAATTAGTATATTTCACAACTATTAATTTATATAATTCTTTTTTACTCCCAAATCTTTAAAAGAGACTCCCATAAAGGAAAATCACTGACCAGATAACCGAAAAGTTTATTGTCTTTGAAAATATCTGATTAATTATGTAAAATCAGAAGATCCGTGTCAAAAGTATTCGGAAATTGTAATAGCCTGTTGTTTAATGGTTTTAAATTTTAATATTCTCACCAATTTCCGACATAATTTTGTGTTCTAAACAATTCTCCTCTCTCATGTAATATATACCCAACCATTAAAAGATTTTTTTTTTTTTTAATATGGCCCTAAAATAAAAACGCAACAATCGTACAACGCCCTCAAATAATTTTTAACACGTTCACACGTTAACACTAAAGAGAAATAGTTGAGATGTTGAAAAAAAAAAAAAATGAGAATATATGGATGGCTATGTACAGTGAAGGTAATATAGTAATAAAATATAAAAGCAAAAAAGTAAGTGTCTAAAAAATATTAAATGTTAAAACTGAAAGACTGATAATTTATCAAATAAGAAAACAATACCTCAAATGAGTAAGCCTTAGCTTCTTTATGAATTTTTCAGAAATTCTCGATACAAAATAAGTTTTTCAACTATTCGCCACGTTCTAAAAAAATTTTACGAAAAGGAAAACATGGTACAAGAAGTACGGAAAACGTCTATCAGCAGGCAAGGAAATAAGAGAATAGGCTGAATGTTTGTAAAATTTTTTAAAGAGAAGGTTTGTGTATTAAAATGTTTACAGATGACTCCCATACTAAAATACATGGTTCTTATGAAAAGATTATGGTTTGGAGAAAACCAAATAAAGAATTTAGTATGCCATAGTAAAACACCTTGAGTGGTCAATGATAGTTATGCACGTTTTTCTTTGAAAAAGTTTGATAATTTTGGATTCATGGACATAATTATTGATAGGTTAGTGTATTATTTAAGTATGAAAAGCCAGAATTAAAAGTAGAAGAAAAATTTAGGAATAAATCAAATTATTAACATACGCGCGACCATGACTCTGGACACCTATACGTTATCTATTCATATTTAGTTGATGCAAAATTTTCAAAAAGTTATCGAAATCCCTCTTCCATTATTTCTTTGAAATTTAATTAAATATTTTTGGGTCTTACTAAAAAGGAAAATCAGGAAATACTATATTCAAAATGAAAATGGTCTCAATATACAATAAGTGTTTGGGTGGGGTAATATTTCACACTAAACAATTAATTAATTAGTAAGATCAATTCATAGTTGCCTAAAATCTATAATTATATAAAAGTTTTTACCAACAGGATGCTTATTTATGACCACTGCACTAATATAACTAGGAAACCACGAAATTCCGAATACTTTTGACACCATTAACATACACTATTTTTAATTTTTTCGTAAATAAACGTTCAATACGTTAATAATAAAATGATTGTTGTCGTAATTTTTGGTTTTAGCTGTTGTATATCTTCCTTATAACATTATAAAGTTGTTAACAACTCTTTAAAAATATAAAAAATAAGTTAAAAACAAGTGAATTACAGAATAGTAGTGAATTCTGAATACTTTTGACACTCACTGTAATTAAATCCATCATAATTTCATTTCATGTTAATTCATATACATTTAATGATAAGGGTAACAATGATAAATAGAATTTAACTATCAGTTAATCAGTTATTGTTCAACTATTTTTATGCACAACAGATAAAGTGTTATTATTTACTTTCCCATCTTAATATAATTTTGTCAAATATTGGGTTGTAAAATAAGTTTGTAGTGTTTTTGAATATTTCAATTTAATTCTCTCTGTGTTTATAAAAGTATGTTTACTTCATCAAAATTCCTTATCTTTAAGTGGTATTTTGCTTGCTCAAAATGGAAGACAAAAAATTAATTTTTGTCAATTAATGATTTTTTTATTTCCATAAAGGAAAGTCCGCTGCACAAGGATTAACTAAATTAGCAGTCGTGATGATGCCTTAGCAGAAAGCACCATCCATAAGTGGTTTGCTAGGTTCAGAACGAGAAATTTTGACTTGGAAGATGCAAAGCACTCGGGTCCTCCTTCAATTGAGACGTTGATTTCCAAAAGGTACTATATCTATTTTAGGAAATTTTACAGGAAGCGCGAAAATCTCTCATTACTATATTATTAAATCAGCTAATTTGGGTCTCTTTGCATTAAAATTTAGAATTATTTTTTTACTATAATAATAACATTATATTAAAGTTATGAAATGAATTTTTTTAGAATGATTTCGAACGAAAATTAATGCGTAATTAGTACATTAAGAAAATGACCGTATTTCTAAATCACGTTTTTTAAGGACTTGAGAGTTCATTAGATAACATCAAATAGAATATTTAGATAAAACTATATGATGAGAATACAAATGTGCAAAAAAATCAATTTCGTAAAAAATGTCCTTTAGTACCTTTTGGAAATCAACGTCTCAATTGTTGATGATGACCAAATTCAAGAATTGTCACAGATAACCCTAATATATAATATATTAAAAATATTTACAAGAATCTGAAGTTGTTATTGAAATCAATGGGAAAAAATGCTATAAGCTAATTATACAAACCAATATAATGATATATGATGAGGGTATATAGTCATACCCGTAGTTATTAAACAAGTTTTAGTTTTTTAAAAATTTAATTGTTATGTATCATCACAACTCATGGGTGAAGCTTTTCACCTTAAAAAACCACAATGTGTTGTTAAGTTTTAAAGAGAGTAAAAAATCCTTTGTTACGTTAGGTTGTAAAATGAGCTCATAGCTTTTTTCCTGGTGATTTCAATAACAAGTTCAGATTCTTGTAAATATTTTTAATCAATTATATATGACTTATTTTGATCTATTACATGTTGCTATGCTTCAGGTAATTTTAGGGATTTGAGCGCTTTGTGTTTTCCAAGTCAAAATTTCCAGTTCTGAACTGAGGAAATCACTTATGAACGGTGCTTTCTGCTAAGGTATCATCACCATACACAATGCAAATATAGTTAATCCTCTGTGCAACAGATTTTTCTTCAGAAAATAAAAAAAATCATTAAATTACGACAATGAATTGTTTTTCTCTTTCATTTTTAGCAAATGAAATACCAATTAAAGATAAGGAATCTAGGTTGAAACTGATGTATAAAAGCACCTTAACTAATCCTTTTAAAGAATATGTAAACATTATTGACTGAGTAAACATGATTTTATTAACACAGAGAGGATTAACGTCCTCTCCGAAGGGCGGCATAACTAAGGATTTTCTACTCCCATTAAAAAATCCTAGGACCACCTGGGGGTTTGAACCCGTGCTAACCACCAAGCTACAGGTAACCCACTTAAAAAGTGGTCATCAGACAGTGTGATTTCAGATACTCGTTAAAGGTCCCTATGCTACTTAAACCTGAATAGATAAAATTTAGGTTTTTCAATGCAGAATTGCCCGGTTAGCCACAGTAGCATAATGCGATGTTAAATGAGTAAACAAACAAATATAGATTAAATAAAATGGGAAAATAATAACAAACCTGAAAATAGTAGGTTTTGGAGTTGTGACTCCATATCATAGCAGCATCAATTTTAGTTAAAGAAGCTGGAAGACCAAGATGGGTCAATGGTTTGGGATATCCATATTCTAAGATGTTTCCTTGGAAGATATAATAGTACTTTCCTGAAAATATAACAACAATTAATTAAGATTTTGGTTAATTTTTGGTTAATTTTTTGCAGGTTTAAAATTTTTTAAATGATAATTACCTATGAAAAAAAACGATCTTCTTATCCAAGCGTTCATAAACTGCATCGATGGCAGTAAAGTTCTTGGGGAGCGAAGACCAAATCCTATCAGCCAAGGCAGGATAATCTTTGTGGACTCCTTTATCCCCCACTCGCCATAGATACTGAAATAAATGAAATCAATCACATTATTAGGAAACTATAGGATTGAGAGAGCCGATAGCCTCACAAGGAGGGGCTCTCCTCAGCTACCCTCTACATAAGAACCTATGTGTGGAATAAGCCTCAGCTATGCTAAAGCTTTGATCAAGGTGGCTGCTGGCAATAGATCCAGGCAATACTGGAGGGATACTGGAAAGCAGCAACACTCTAAGATGTTTTTGGAAAGTCCATGCAAAGAGAGAAGTTGTACCACTACTCTCAATTAGGGATTGCAATCCGGAAAACCGTATCTGGTAATCGGCGGATCCGGCATCATCATACGTTAACCGGATCTGGCAATAATATACCGGATCCTATTATAGCCATTTTTTGCCAAAAATAGTGCAGTTTAATAAAAAAAGTACTTTAAATGCATTACATTTGGTGTACATTTGTGGTGGTGTCGTTCGACGCCAAATTACATCATGCCATTTATTCAGTTCGGCATCATTTTTTCGCCTTTCGCGAGACAATACATGTGTTTTTGTTTTGTCGGTGCTTCACCTAAATGTAAATAAACAGATATTATTATCATGGATATACGCGAGCTATAGAATCCTATAAGTTAGCTGTAGAGGAATTTCTGAAACAACTCTCACATTTTTTTTTAGAGAAATTGCTCACTCAACTGTTATGCTACTGAATTATATGAAAAACTGCTTAATAATCTATTGAAATCTAGGAAGACTGAGCTACGTTACTGGTCACGTCTTCCCATACTTCACTTTCTCAGATAGTTCAATTAATTTACTAAGTTACTTTATAAAATCTCATATAATTATCCCTACGTAATTACCTGAGATGGGAATTGTGATAAAAATAATTTTAGATAACTCTGAGAAAGGTGACAGGACCAAATACAGGACACTGTCAGCTTAATAAACATCTCCAAAATATGGGGTTAGTGGCTTCACCAACTTGCAGATTCTGCAAGAAGGAAGATGAAACTAACAGAAGAATGGAGAGCGCACAATAAGCCTAATAAGAGGCTGCAGTGAATTGGATAAGCCGAAAAAATAAAATAAATAAAAAAATAGAATGTATAATATTATTTAGTAGATGCTAGGTGATAACACAATAACGATTAGGAAAACAATAGAGTTTCTACATAGTTGAGGATATATAGTCGACTGTAGAAACTATTATAGGTGGAAATAATTGGGAGTCAGTCTTTTTTTAAATATTTAATTTTGCCAACGTTTCGGCTCAAGCTTGTGAGCCATCATCAGGCCTAAATAAGGCCTGAGCCATGTCCATGCATAAACTCAATGACCTGATGATGGCTCACAAGCTTGAGCCGAAACGTTGGTAAAATTAAATATTTAAAGAAGACTGAATCCCAATTATTTCCACCATTGTTTCTACAAAGATTTCATCTGTTTAAAGAAAGTTAGTGCAATAAAACAAGAGAAAAAAATATTGGAAAAGACCAAGAGGCAGGCCAAGGATCTCGTGGTTAGATAATGTGGTGAGAAAAGAGTGAAGGTTGTTCTTAGAACATATCTTTCTGGGAAAAAATCATAAAATCCTTGAATACTTGGGCAATGTATTGGTTTGGAATTTTAAAATGGACCAATATTGACCTAGATGCTTTAGATTCCTGTCTAAGAATGAAAATTGTAAATTTAAGAAAGCTTCATCCCAAATCATCAGTGGTCAGAAGGTATCTTTCATCAAAAGTAGGAGGTCGAAGCCTCACATGTTGTGATTGGACCAAATATTTTATACATAATCTTATTTTGGAAAACCGTAAGGCTTTGTTTATCTTTCAAACTAAGCAACCACATTTCACATCCGTAAAGAACCATCGGTAGTTTTATAAATTCTAACCTTTAAGTTTTTATATAGAAGCCACAAGCTAAGTAATTTCATAACTGAAAAATAATACGCAATTCCTGCGACTTTATTTCATCCTGGATTTCATTTTTTCTTGTTATCATTGAACCTGAATACATAAATTTCTCTATATGTTGAAACGTATGTCCTGATATATCAATATCACTAAGATCATCACCATTTCTGCTACTAATCATATATTTCATCTTATCTGTATTTATTTCAAGCCTTATATCTTTATTAACGTAAGGTTTTCATTAATGTACTTGATTTAGAAGTACAGTTTCCGTGTCTTTGCTTAGCAGTACCAGATTATCGGCTATCCCAGAACAGATATTATATAATATATATATATATATATATATATTAAAAATATATTTATTCTATTACCCTTCCTTTAAAGATGAAGACCTCTCCCCTGATAAGAGCTATTGCATCATAGGAGGTGTTGCAAGTGTTGGGCGCTTCAGGAACTTCCCTTGTTGTCGGTGGTGGAGGTCTGGTCGGTCGCGGCCTTGGTGTTGTCGTGGTGGTAGTGGTCGTAGTCGGGATGGGCCTCGCCCCTGGTTGCGTTTGCCACCTGTGAAACGGTCTGTCTCCTCCATTCTTTCCCCATTGCTTTTCCTTCACTCCTAATAACAATAAATTAGAAATAAGGAGCAAGTTTATTATGAAATTAATAAAATAAATATATTATTACATTTTAAATAATTTCCGTTTCCTTTCCGTTAAAGGTTTTATAATGAGGGTGTAAGATCGATAGTTGAGATGATATTAGACAGAAATAATCTCTAATGTTAAGGTTTTTTACATCAATCTCCTCCTCATTTTTACATACCACCTATTGTATTCTGTTTTCTCTTTCAGTTTATGCTTGGCATTCCTTGTTACCTGTATGAAATTTTGTCCTCACTGAGGAATTTCACCAATACTTAAACATTGTAGTTATACTTTGAATACTTTGGAGGATTTGTGTGAGAATATTGAAAATTTGAAGGAGTATTATTGTAAACAGTAGCAATAGAATAATAACAAGTCTGGTGTGTCGTCTAGCAATGTTTTGGTCTTGGCACCACTAAGCTATAGTAAGTTTTTACTCTCATGGAAAAACTGTGGTCAATCTTCCAAAGTAGGTTAACAAAGAAAATTACAAGAAAGGAATATAAGTATTGTTATGTATTGAGGATACTGAGGGGAGTTAATTCATTATTAGATTATTTTAATATTAATCAAATAAATATTTATAAAATCTGGTGGCAAAAGTTCAAAAGGCTACCTACCCACCTTGGGTTCCCCATTGGTCTGGCCCTCATGGTACCTCGGGAACTTCTTAGACCCCAATTAACAGCTGACAAGAGTATTAAGGGCCAGTTGCACCAACCCAGGTCAAAGTGTGGTATGGGTAACCTCTGTTGAAGTCAGCCATTGCCTGTTGCAATATCTAGAGTAGAGATGCTAAATCCACAGTAAACTTTACTGGGCAAGGCTCACGTTTAACCACCAGTAAAGGTAACCATCCTGGGACTTTTGAAATAGTATCACTTTTTTTATGTAATTGTTTTATCTGCTACTATTTCAAAGAAATGGATTTGATTAACATTGAACACTTGACAGATGACGAAGAATATCTTATTAATTTGTTATTAATTAATTAATTTGTAGTTATTATTTACTTAAGATATTTTAATTTTTGTTTTATTTCCATAAAATTTTAATGATCATTTTCGTTTTATAATTATAGTTTTATTATTCCATTGAAATAGATCCTCTCTAAATAACTGACAATGTTTGGTTTTGTAAATATAAGATATTTAAGTTGTTATAATTATTAATAGTTCTTTAGTGATTCCTAGGTCATTAACTTTTTTAAGTCAGTTAAAAATTTCACTATATTCCTGTTAAAAACAAGTTGTCTAGATTCTTTATCTGGAGGAAGATTTTCAGTAGGTTCCAAATCAGTTTTTGAAAATTTTGAACACAAATGATTGATTTTTCATTAACCAATTAATTTTATTATTAATGCATTTAAATGTAGACTAGAGACAAATATCTCCTAATTTTGTACAAAATGTTCAATAGTATGTTTTATATAATTAGGGTTTTAATTTTCAACTGACAAGAGGGGGTATGTTGTTAATTTTATTCTTAGGACTCCATATGAAATTACAAAAGTGACTAAAAACCAAAATAGATGATATTTTGTTGGCTTATAAACTGATTGCTGTGGAATGAAAGTAAAAAAAAAAAAAATATATATATATATATATATATATAGATATATATATATATATATATATATAAAAAACAATGTATCCACATTCAGGAAACAAATAATAAATTCACTGCCTTTAATTTCCCGCGTGATAGTAGTATATGTAAACGCCATACCAACAACGCTCCCTGCTGAAATCGGCGGTAAACTATCTACCGTAGTTTTACCTGAGGTAAGCTTACCTTAGGTTGAACCGAGGCTGGTGCAACTGACCCTAAAGGGCATATCCTTTAGTATCTACAACGGCTGAACTGCCGACCTCGGGCATTCCCATATGAACTCCACCCCTCCTCCCCCTTTGTCATGACCACCAATAGGAGATTGGTAGGGGCGTAAATTTCCAAAATATAGTGTTTTTAAAAAGAAGAGGGGGTAGAGGTGAGGGTGAGAATTGAGTCAGAGGTCAGTTGAAGTCCGTCGACAGAGGACTGTTATATTACAGAGACAGAAGAGATGGAGTCTATCTATGGGGAAAAGTCCATCAGGGGTTGGAGGGCAACTAGAGAGTCGAGTCAGATGTTGGGAGATGAAAACCAAGGACACCTAGGATGGATTCCACCTTCACGAGCCAACTAAGTGTTTTAAAGTACCTCTCTTTTTGTAATATTGTTTGACAAAGTTAACAGTAATGAGTCCCTCAGTATTCTAATCAATTTTTTTTTTTTTTTTTTTTTTTTAGGCTGGCATAGGGTTAGCACTGCAACCAATCGGTCTATTGTGCGCCATAGAGTCAAAAAGTGGTGATTTTAAAACATGAATTTTGTTGCAATAGCAAACCTCAGAAGGCTATTTGGATTGACTAGTTTGTTGTTCATAGGGTGTTCTAAGCGGACTTCACCAAATAGAGTGAACCTTAACTTTGCTAGCCTGTCACAGTGGCAGACTATGTGGAATGATGTTTCATTTTCCTGTCCACATAGTCTACATAAAGGGGAATTAGAGATACCAAATTTGAACATGTGGTAGTTGAGTTTTCTGTGTCCTGTGTAGATAGCAGTTATGGTTTTTAGGCATCGTCTACTCATACTAAGTAGACATTTCCTTCTAATAATACTAGCACCGTCTAAAAATTTAAGTGAGTGTTTAAGTCCCTTATTGAACCACAGTTGTTTAAATTTGATTAAGTAGGATTGTTTAATAGTCCTAAAGGCAGAACTTAAACTGATTCCACATAGGGGTTCTGGTGTGGTGGGAATTGTTGCTGATCGCTTCTCATTCTCATTCTCATCCATAGTTCTAAGCGTTGTATAAATATAATGGATATGTATCATCTAATTTTAATAATTATGTCATTTATTGAAACCTATTTAATTTAATCTCCCCCTGCATGCCACCTATTGAGATCAGTAAAAACGAAAGAACTCCTTTGAAAAGAACCCTTTGAAAAGAACTCCAACGATTCCAGATAATATAGTCTATACATACATTGAATATAATTAATTACTGCTGTTTTTTAAGCTACCGCTGCCTTAGAAAAGAAGCCGGTCAAAAACATAGCAGTATTAATTATACTGTAAACTATCCTTTATTCAAGGGAATATAATTACTCACCATACAGTTGTTGAATGGCCATCTTGTCATCATCGTGGAGCTCTATGCTGCCGAAGCCCTGATACCAGGGGTACATGAGGGCGCCGGGGACTGAGCTGTGAGCCAGTCCGAGGGAATGTCCGAACTCATGGGCTGCCACTGACAGCAGGCTTGTTTCTGAAATGGTAAAAATTCATTAAGTAATATTTATTTATTTAAGTTGAATGTGATCCTAATAATAATAATTAAAACTTCCTAACACTGAGGAAACTAGAAATATATTAATGATGGAGTTTTTTTTTACCGTTGAGAAATTAGATGAGGATGATGGTTGGGGGTGCGGTCATAAATTAGAAACACGCATTTAAAACAAGTGCTATTTTAATTATGTGCCGACATTTCGGCCTACAATGTGGGCCTTCATCAGGGCTAAAAGAAACAAGATAACAACCAATGTAATTATAGACTTAATAATGCGTTAGGTATATAATAATAATATGACAGTAATATAATATGGGAACATAAATAAAATTAAATGTAAAAATGATATTAAAATGACAGTTATAAAGCATGGAAATAAACAAAATTAAGATGATAGTTATAAGTATGGAAGTATAACTATCATCTTATTTTGTTTATTTCCATACTTTATAACTGTCATTTTAATATCATTTTTACATTTAATTTTATTTATGTTCCCATATTATATTACTGTCATATTATTATTATATACCTAACGCATTATTAAGTCTATAATTACATTGGTTGTTATCTTGTTTCTTTTAGCCCTGATGAAGGCCCACATTGTAGGCCGAAACGTCGGCACATAATTAAAATAGCACTTGTTTTTAAATGTGTGTTTCTAATTTATGA
This sequence comes from Piezodorus guildinii, assembly GCA_023052935.1. NCBI lineage: Eukaryota > Metazoa > Arthropoda > Insecta > Hemiptera > Pentatomidae > Piezodorus > Piezodorus guildinii. The sequence continues at coordinate 139,306,810 of CM041297.1, read as the reverse complement.
CCGCACCCCCAGCCATCATCCTCATCTAGAATTAAATTAATTCCATAATATACTGAACACAAAAACAGAATAATAAAAACACTGTTAATTATTACCCAATGGTTCATTATTTCATTATTTAGGGTATAATTGTTTATATAGCTGTTTAAAGGCCATTAACTAATGAAAAGAAATATACGTCTGCTGTTTCTTAACCGATTTTGATGATTATTTTTTCGTTTTGTTGAAAATTTTATTCTCTATCAAATAGCACTAACAATTAAAACTTGGTATTTATTAATTTATATTTATTCATTTATCTTTAAAGTAACTTTTCTTTTAAAAACTTTTTACTTTTAGAATTTTGAGCTTTGGAAGCAATCCCTCACATCACATGTATAAATAAAATATAATATAGCTTACTTTCTCCATTGCTGTCCTCATCTCCACTCAGATGCCATGACTCTTCGATGTCGAAGTGGACATCACCTCCACGACCGGTGCCTGGGAAGAAAGCATGAGCAAGGACTTGTCCTTTCCCATCAAATGGGTAGCCGTCTCCGTGGTAACCTCTGTTAACAACCATACAGTTAATAAATTTATTTAAATACGAATTAAATAAGATTATTTAACTAAATATATTTAAGTAACAAATATACTAGTATACAGCTATTTATTTAAATATGACCTCTTGCAAATAATAGCCAATGTTTTTGATAAATATTCTTTCAAAGGTTTGCTTTATATCCGCAACAGATGGAATTGCACCAGTATCTATCAAATATTAAATACCAGAAAATTGATTGCATTTTGTTTAATGTTCAATAAATTATATCCACTTTAAAAAAGGCTGCAAATTATTACACAATGGTTAATCATTTCCAAAATACCATATTATGGTATAGCTGCTCATAGGTAATTAACTAATACGTAAAGCAATAAACAATAAAATGGTCTGTCACTACTGCTGATTTCAAAACACTATTTCTGCACTGATTTCAATGATTCTTTTTTAGTTTTGCAGGAAATTTAATTCTCTATTGAATAACAATAACAAAAAATTGTAGGTATTTATTTATCAATTCGTACGCAGGACAAATGATTTTTTTTTTTTCTTAAATTCATTATTTGGGTTCAACTTATCTTATAATGTAAGCCCTCAAATCGGGATCAAATGTAGCTGGGTGGCTAGCATAACAGCCCAAGGTTCCAACCTGCAGGTGGCCTTAGGATTTTTAAATGGGAGTTGAAAATCCTTAGTTATGCCATCCTTCGGAGGGAACATAAAAAGGTGGTCCCGAACCTTTGCGATGCCAGTTACTCGTTATAGATCCCTATAATAATTAAACCTGGATATTTAAAATTTATGACTCCCACTGTAGCATCGTCCGATTAGCCATGGTAGCACAAAGTGATGTTAAATGAACAAACAAATCCTCAGATTTTGAGGGAAGGGGGCAACATTTTTTTAACTCCTTTGGCTAATGGAAACTTGACGATTTTGGATGTGAATAATTGGTGACTAGTTATTTTATATACAATAAAACCGTTTTTCCCTGGGATTTTCCCACTATTGGATTCTTTATTCAAAACTAAAAAAAAAAAAAAGGTTTGAAAATAAATTTAATTAAAAAAATAAAAAACTAACAATTGGGGGGGGGGAGGGTGAAGAGGGGAAAGCGTAGGCCTGTTTTTTCTAAACTATTTTGAATGCTATCCACTTTAATTACTCCAGATCGGCTTTCTCTTATAGAATGTTGTTAACGAAAGAATTTAACTATTAGTGAATTTCATTTTAATACGTAAATAACATCAGAAGTACTGATATATTGTTTCTTATTTTGTTATTGATTATTATTTATATTGAAAGATTAAAGATTAATTATTTCAACAAACACAGACTCCACGGACGGTCAATAGACCATGTAGTGTGTCTAATTTGTATTATTGTATTTCGTAATTTGTAAATTGTTTATTTTCTTTATTTTATACTTGCTCTAATTTTGAAAAATAAAAAGACTTTTCTATTTATCTATCTATCTCTATCTAAAACTGGAATTCGAAAATTTTCACGATCGCAATACTTTCCCTTACTATATATTTCATATATAGATAAGTGAAAGTAAAAATGTTTCGATTAACGTCAATGTATTCAGGATAACACCCGGACATCTAAATCCTGCTTTGTTATATTAAATCTTATTCCTAAATCAATATTTTTCTAGGACAAGAATCTAAAAGGATTGACAAAACAGCTCGTGTAATTTTCTTTTGGAATGGAAGGCCTTGGATATTGGGCCCTCGATGGAATTGACTATAGAGGATTCCTCCCCATTATGAAGGCTAAATATTAAATAAGAATCAATGACGTTGCGTGCTGGTGCGGGCCCGTCAGGACGGAATGAGTAATAAGAATTCTCTTCGCGTGGTTGTCCGAGTTCTCTATAGCTAGTGGTATTGGCTTGTTTCACATGAAATGTCCGTTTTTATAGTTTCTGAAATACATAAAGGATTTTGCTGGTCTCTGTTGTTTTCTTCCGAATGTTTACATATTTAAAGTAAACAGTTACTAATCCTCTACCTTTGTATTATAAACATTAGCTTCCCAATCAATTACCCACTTTTTAGTATACCTCCAAATATGAACATGGAAACACGCGATTTTCGAGTAATATTTTTGTACGAGTTTAAACTCGGCCATTCAGCAGCTGAGGCCGCTAGAAATATTTGGAAGGCGTTTGGGGAAGGGAGTATTAATGAACAGATCATTCGCCATTGGTTTGCCAAGTTTTCAGCTAGGGATACCGACTTGAAAAACCTTCCCCGAGGAAGATGTCCTCAAACATACAGTAGAAGGAAAGCCCCACCAAACAGTTAAAGGACTCTCAGCACAGCCAAATGCAAGTGCATCTACCGTTTTCAGACATTTAAAGTGTATTGGGAAAGTAAAAAAGCTCGATACATGGGTACCTCATGATCTCACTGAGCGGCAGCAAGACTCCATGTTTCAAAACATACCGTGCAAAAATTAAGAGAACTGGGCTACGAAGTTCTTCCGCACCCACCATTTTCTCCCGACTTGTCTCCAACAGATTACCACCTATTCAGGAATTTAGACAACTTCGTCAAAGGAAAACTTTTTGAAAATGATGATAAAGTGAAAAGTGAGTTTTTCAGTTCGGGAATAAAAAAGTTGGTGTCACGTTGACAAAAATGTGTTGGAAAAAGAAGGTAAATAATTCGAATAAAATTATCTTGTTTTCGTATCATATTTTTAATAAAAATCCTTTACCTTGAAAACGGACATTTCATGTGAAACAACCCAATAGTATTGATAAAAGAAAGGAAATTTCAGAACTATGGAAATATTATTTTATATTTAATTCATATATGTGGGGCAATCCATTCAAAATCGTCCAGATATTGCCGCCAAAAATAATTAACCGAATAAAATCGGAATAGTTGTTACTTTAACTCACCTATATATTTCATGTATAGTAAGGGAAAGTATTGCGATCGTGAAAATTTTCGTATTCTAGTTTTCAACGTAAATACACGTTTTAGCGTTTATTGAGTCCAAGTGTATGTGTGTCTGTGCGCGATGACTCCCGGGCGGTAACGGTAGTCCTATGAAACTGAAATTTCATATTTAAGACAAATATACGCCCGAGACGTGACAAAACCTTTTTTATCAAAATGAGCTAACCACAAGAGCCACTTTATACCATGCATATTGTACCTTTTTATGATTTTCTCAAAAACGGTTCTGACGATTTTGATTAAACTCGCTATATCGATGTAAAATTTAATGGGCTTTAATATCATGTAGGTTTCATTCTGATTAAGATGGTCTGACAGGGCTTAAATGCCGATATTTTAAATGTTCTTCCCAAAAAGTACCTTTAATTTTGTAGATTCAATAAAAATAACTATATTATCTTGTTAACGCTGATGAAAAACAGGTAAATATATAAATTGAATAAATTCGATACCCAACTAAAGGAGAAAACAGAAAAAATATTTTTTTAATGTGATTTTTCGTTTTTGAACATAAGAACAGTAATATACATGTGTAATATACTGTTGGAAAGCTAATGATTTTAGAAAAACATTTCATTACCCAATACACAAGCTTGTAGAAGTTAATAAAGAGTGATGAAGAGCCGGTAACACTAACTGATTATTTTAGATGATAATATAATTGATTTTTCAATAAAACACATGTTTCTATAGAAATTCCATTTAACTAATTCTTTAATGGTTTCACTCATTTTCATCTCTTACTGTTTTTGAAAATTCTTTAATCGATTCTAAAAACGGAGGTAAGTGAAAGTCTCGTATTGCCCGTAGCAGATTTTTTACATAAATAAAGGTTATTATTATCAAGTTATTACTGTCAAGTTTACTTAGATATGTAATACACCGCTACTACAATACACGTGTAGCCTACTATCGCGACAGTGAGCCGTGACAGTAGACAGAAGTAAGACGGAGGCCATCCAATCTCCACGGCTATCTCACACTGCCTTCGCCTTGATTAGATTGCCCAGCCAATGGCTCTATTTTGGTCTATGTCTTCTCTATTTAGCAGAATTGCAATAAATAAACCAGGCACTTATCTTCTTTAAACTCATATTGTTCTTGAGAAAGATGATAATTTCCAAGTAGTTTATTACTATATAAATATTAAACAACACACACACACATATATATATATATATATATATATATTGTTGATAATATCACGAGTGAATTAATTAAGGCGTGAGGAGAAGTGGGCGTTTCCAAATTACATGTTTTAGTTAAAAAGATGAAAAAATGCCCGAAGAATGGAAAGAATCAATACTTATTCCGATTCACAAAAAAGGACCGAGGACGGATTGTAACAACTATCGTGGGATCTCTCTTCTCCCAGTATGCTATAAAATATTATCGTCAATACTAACTAGCCGAATCACGGAATACGCTGAGGAAATTATCGGAGACTACCAATGTGGTTTTAGTTGGAATCGCTCGACTATTGATCAAATATTTTCCTTACGTCAAATATTAGAGAAAAATTGGAATACAACGGTGTAGTCCATCAACTTTTTATCGATTTTAAAAAGGCGTATGATTCAATAGACCGTCAGAAGCTATATAACATCATGATTGAGCAGGGAATACCTAGAAAGTTAGTAAACCTAGTAGAGATGTGTTTGTCGGAAACATTTCATAAAGTTAGAATCGGTCATAATTACTCCGAGAGATTTGAGGTGCGATCGGGTTTGAAACAGGGTGACTCCCTTTCACCTGTTTTGTTTAATATAGCTTTAGAATATGTCATAGAAAAGGTGATGTGTACCGAGAAAGGCTTAAATATGGGTGACAAGATTCCGGTTTTGGGGTATGCCGATGATTTGGTACTGCTAGGTGAAGACACGGAATCCATACAACTAAATACAAGTGTGTTAATAAAAACCGGTAAAGAAATAGGACTCGAATCAAATACCGATAAGACGAAATATATGATTAGTAGCAGAAACGGTGGCGATCTTGGTGATATTGATATATCACGGCATACGTCTGTGCAGGCGAAGTTTGGTGGTATCAGCATCGAACCTTCGGGTTCGGTAAGCCTATTATTATTATTATTATATATTGTTGATTTCAATTCATTTAACGCCACTTCAAGGTAATATGGGTAATCGGGAGATGCTACACCCTGAATTTTGTCTGCCCAGGTTTAACTAGCATAGGGGTAAAGATCCTAATGGTCAAAGAACGAATACCTGAAATCGCACACCCTCGGGACCACCTTTCTACGTCCCTTCCAAAGGACAGCATTAATAAGGATTTTTTACTCCCATTTAAAATCCAATGACCATTTGCCAGGTTGGAATCCGCGACCTTGGACATAGAAAGATGTTATGATAGCCACTACTCCACAATGTATGTAGTTAAGCCCGAAAATGATAAGTTATATTTTTTATTTATTTATATTTTATTGAATTTTACAACTGCATATTACATAAATACAATAAGTAAAAGTGATGAATTATAATAAAAGGCGTAAAAGACTTAAGAAGAAACTACCCAGCGGTAGTACGTCGATGTTTATATAAGTAAGTAGATCTTTTCAATCGCCTCGGAGGGTTGTCAGGAATATGTGAGGTTGATAGGTTGCGGATAAGAGAGTTTATATGGGTGGGGAGTTTGGAATTAAAAGTGGTATATCTGGTACGAGAAAGGTCTGCCACAAATGGGATATTAAGGTCGTTATGGATGATTTTATTTGTGACGAAATAAGGAGCATTTATGATTTTGGATTGTAAGGATTGTATGCGGGGGGAATTATTGGGTTGATGCAAAATTAATGCAGGTTTCCTCTATTGCAATATCTTAATTCCAATTGTGTAAACAAAGCTAATCCTAACATTGATCATTATTATACCAAAACAAACCTTATCTAATACCCTCTCTTTCACCATGAATTTTTTTAGTAAAATCGTTTTGTTCAGTGTGTTCAAAGGTCTTGAATCGAAAATGTCAAAGTGCGATTTTCGTCAAATTTATTTTTACGAATTTAAATTAGGGCGCAGCGCTGCGGTCAGGGGGTCAGGGGGCTATTAATGAGTGCACGGCGCAGCGTTGGTTCCAGAAGTTTCGCAGAGGAGATTTCGACCTCGAAGACAAGGAAGGTCGGGGCCGTCATCTTGCTCTGGACAACGACCAGCTGAGGTCAAAAGTGGAAGAAGACCCAACCAAAACCACACGAGAAATGGCGGCGGAACTCGGAACTCAAAAATTGCAACGTCTTTGCCCAGCATTGATGAATCGGAAGGGGCCGATCCTGCTCCACGATAACGCCAGACCACACGTTGCACAACCAACGCTTCGACGACTGCACGAGTTGGGCTACGAAGTTCTCCAACATCCGCCTTATTCACCTGACCTCTCTCCTATAGACTTCCACTTTTTCAGGCATCTGGACAACTTTTTGAGGGAGAAAAATTTTCAAAACCAGGACGACATTGAAAATTCTTTTCGTGATTTCATTGAGTCCAGGGATTCGGATTTTTTTTCTGGTGGAATAAGAAAGCTTGTTGAACGTTGGCAAAAGTGCATTGATTCAGATGGAAATTATTTTGATTAAATATATATGGTTAAAGTAAAGATATGGCGTATTTACAATACCTACTAAAAACCTGCATTAATTTTGCATTAACCCAATAGATGGCTTAGTAGGGCCCCAATGCTCGATTCCATATGTCCAGATGGGTCTGATGACAGTAATATAAATGAGCTTTTTGTAGTAAATTGGAAGTTTTGAACGTTTGTCGAGTAAGTGTTGTAGTAATCGGCATCTACGGGCAGTTTCTTGTCGTTTTAGTCTCGTGCGAGGGTATAAGTTATATATAAAACTGCAATTTGGAATTTTAGGAGCATATATGCCTGAGATCTTACAACAACTTTTTCAACAAAATCATCTTAAACGATTCTTATTAAACTCGCTATATCAATGTAAAATTTAATAGACTTTGATATCATATAGGTTTCATTCTGATTGAAATAGTCCAAGAGGGCTTAAATGCCGATATTATAATTTGTTTTATCTCTAAATTACCTTTAATTTTGTAGATTCGAAAAAAAAAAAACTATTTAATCTTGTTAGCATAAATAAAGGCTGAAATTTCATATAATAAGTAATCCTTGTAGATAATAATATAATATATTATTTATTGATCAAACATCTTTCACCTTTTTTAATCTCTAACTTTATTTAAAAGTTTGCAAGTTGGTTTTAACTTTGAGGTAAGTGAAAGTCGTGTGTAGCGTGCAACAGTATTTTTAACAATGTATATAGTAAGAGAAACGGTGATAGTGCAAAATTTAAAATTCGAGTTTTCAAATGAAATACAAATAGAACAAAAAAAAAAAAAAAAAATATTCTGGGACCGGGTCCCTTAAGAATAACATTTATGTACAATAGAATATAAGATGTCTGGCCAATAGACAAAAGAAAAATAAATATCTTAAAAACAAAATTAAAATTTAGGGATTACTCATTTTTTTTTTTTTTTAATGTTTTGATGTTACATATATAGGATTGAAATATCAAAATTGCTGATCGTTTATTTGGGATGACAGAAGGTAATGGAAAAGTTGGGATTTGAAAGAGGATCTGAGAAGCAGCTTGGCGGATACGGGTTAGTAGATAATTCCAAAGGGTATAGCAGACAATAAAGGATTCATCAAAATTTTTAGTTCTGTGGGTAGGGACGTAAAATTCAAAATGTCGCGATCTAGTTTCAACTGAGTGGCCTGAGGATTTATATAGGCAGGATGTTGTGAGTTAATAGTTTATTAAGAGTATGATCCTAGGAAATATGGTGTGCGGGTGGAGGGAAGAGTCACTCCAATTCGCTGTACAGGAGGGTAACATAAGACCTGCTTGAATTGCAGAAGACAAATCTTAAAAAAATGTTCACTGGTAGAAGTAATCTTGAGTCAGACTTTTTTAATATTTTAATTTTGCCGACGTTTAGACTCAAACTGGTGAGCCATCATCAGGGCATTCTGAGAAATGTCAAACATAAAGTCAATAACCGACTATACATATTCAATATAAAAAAATGATCGAAATTAGATTCAGTCTGTCTCAGCCCCGTTGAGAGGCAGCCATGCACCACACAGAAATAGTCTAAGTGAGAAAAGAGGAGTGAGGGTACAATAAGCTTGCGGGTGGATAGGGGAAGGAGTTGATGGGGGGCGATGAGTTTACGAAGGATTCGAATGTTCAATTTTTACAAGAGAGTATGTGAGGTAAGTTAAGATATATCATAATTCCACTCCATTTGATCCTACAGTTGTTGTTTAAAACATATTAAAACAATTCCGAAATTTTAAAATGGTATTCTAGGATAATAATTATAGGATAACTGATATGAAATGCATGGATGCAACATGACATATCTCTGATGACCTTTGAAAGTGGTTATCTCCGGGGAAAATGCGAGTAAAAAAAGGTCGCAAATGCCCACTTTCTTTAATTAAACGATGAGGAGGGACTTTAATGATCCATTTTGTAAATTAGACCTTCGTGCTATGTCGTCGTTATTGAGATCCTATCTACTGCTTCACTTGGTCTCGATGCGCTTCTTCGCTAACCAACTATCAATATACTTTCACCTACTTATAAATGAAATATAAGGTAATCGAAAGTATTGCGATCGTGAAAATTTTTGAATTCCAGTTTTCAACGGAAATACACATTTCAGGGTCCCTTGAGTCCAAATAACCAAGTCCTGAAGAATGGTCTGTGTGTGTGTGTGGGTGTGGTAAGTCCACCGCGAATACAAAGAGCGCTATAAAACTGAAACTACTTATTTAAGATGACAATACGTCCGAGATATTACAGAAACTTTATCATGAAAATCCAAAGATATCGATTAAAGAATTTTCAAATACAGTTAGAAGAATATTCAAATGAATTTCTATAGAAACATGTGTTTTATTAAAAAATCTATTGTATTATTATCTAAAATAATCAGTTAGTTTTATCGGCTTTTCATCACTCTCTATTAACTTTTAAAAGCTTGTCTATGAGATAATACTTTTTCTAAAATCTTTAGCTTTCCAACGGTATATCATACATGTATATTACTGTTCTTTACTTTAAAAAAACAAAAATTGCATTAAAAAATATTTTTTTCTGTTTTCTACTTTAGTTGGGTATCGAATTCATTCAATTTATATATTTACCTGTTTTTCATCAGTGGTAACAAGATAATATAGTTATTTTTATAGAATCAACAAAATTAAAGGTACTTTAGAGAAAGAAAATTTAAAATATCGGCATTTAAGCCCTGTCTGACCATTTTAATCAAAATGAAACCTACATGATATTAAAGCTCATTAAATTTTACATCGATATAGCGAGTTTAATCAAAATCGTCGGAACCGTTTTTGAGAAAATCATAAAAAGGTGCAATATGCATGGTATAATGTGGCTCTTCTGATTAGCCGATTTTGATGGAAAAGTTTTTGTAACATCTTTGGGCAAAATAAAATTTCAGTTTCATAGGACTTTCTGTTTACGCCCGGGAGTTACCACACACACACACACAGACCTTTTAGCGGGACTTGGTAATTTGGACCCAGGGGACCCTAAAACGTGTATTTCCGTTGAAAAATGGAATTCGAAAATTTTCACGATCGCAATACTTTCCCTTACTATATATAGTAAGTGAAAGTAAAAATTCTGAAAAATTAAGAGCCAACGGTTATAGAGAGTAAAAAAAAAAAAATCAAAAGATGAATGATTAATAGTTCATTTCCTGGATCTGTTCTCCTCAACCTTACCAATACTAGTACCCGTCATATCGAATTACAAGACGAAAATTATGTATGATGAAAAATAATGTCGTTCGGTATGAATATATTGATGGGGGCTGTCTTTAAAGCAATGCCAAAGGGGATCTTAATTGAAAAAGTTCGGACCTTGATTAAACCCTTGTTTTCACATTTTTCACTTTTCAAAAGTCATATCAGTTGATGAAGGTGAAGTTTTTCACCATTATATTCAAAAATTCTAAACAGTCTCTTCAGAAACCACATACATACCAACATGCATTATAGAATCAGAATTAATGAGAACAGAAATAAAAATAAGAACGTTATAATTTTTTCAGTCAAATTCATAATTTTTTCAATCGATTTCATAATTTCTTGAATCCGTTTTATACAGTTAATTTAATGAGAAATACTGAAGCCCATCTGGACCTACGGACTTGAACTGTGGGGGACAGCTAAACGTTCTAACATCAAACGCATTCAATCCTTTCAATCCAAAGTCCTCCGTACAATAGTAAATGCTCCTTATTATGTCTCCAATTATACCTTGCACCACGACCTTAATGTTCCATTTATTTCAGACCTAATTCCATCCAAATTTTCCAAATTCCACCAGAACCTCATTCATCATCCTAATCCTTTAGCTCAATCCCTATCCAGCTCCACTCATCCATACAACCCACCTAGAAGGTTGAAACGGCAGTGGCCCCGCGACCTTTTGTAAATATATTGGAGTTCTAGCACTGGCTAGATTCTCCACTCAATGTGATGTATGTATGAGTGTGTGTATGTGTATATAGGTATAAGTGAATTATTGACTTTTGTATTGATTCATTGTTGTGTATATATTTTATTGTAATTTTATGTTGTGTAAATATTGTATGAATGTGGTATGTTTGATATCATTCAGCAATACTATTAATGTCCAAATTGGGACAGATTGTAAAATTTTCTCAATAAAAAATTGTTATTACTAAAAAAAAAAATTTAATGAGATTTTCCTATCAAGAACTGAATCTTTTTATTAAGGCAAGCTGTTTTTATTAAATCATGTTATCTTATTTTAAAACATGTTCATTTAACGTCAATCTGGCTAATCCGACATCCGATAGCGGGAACCAGTAAAAAATGTTTTAAGGGATAAAAAAATCTCTATCCATACCGTCCTTCGGAAGGGACGTAAAATTGGTCTCGAACCTGTGCAATGTCAAGAAATCGGTAATCGGAAGGTGCTACAATGGGAGCCCTAAATTTTGTCAGCAATAGCAAGGATTTTTAACGATTTCTTGACATTTCACAGGTTCGAGACCCATTTTAGAGACCCCTCCGAAGGACGGCATAGCCAGAGATTTTTTTAATACCCCAAAACATTTTTTTACTGGCTCTCGCTGTAGCACCTTCGGATTAGCCAGATTAACATAAAGTGACGTTAACTAAATAAACAACATAATTTACAAAAAATATTTAGTTCTTGATAGGAGAACCTCTTTAATTAACCGTATAGAATTGGTTAAAAAAACTATGAAATTGATTGAAATAAAAAAAAAAAAATGATTTTGATCGAAAAAATCATGAATTTGACTGAAAAAAAAAATATGAGTTTGATTGGAAAAATTATGAATTAGACTGAAAATATTATGAATTGGAATTCATAAATGACAAATGGAAATGAGAACGTTATTATGCACCTACATGTAATTATTAGATATTTGAGTTCAGATGACATAAAACAGGCAAAAGATTTTATGAGTGTGTGAGTGGTAACATTAGATAAGAATTAAAGAGAAAAACGAAAACGAAGAGGCCACGCTCAAAACGGCAAGTATGAAAAAGTTAGATATGTCGACTTGTATGATGTTGATAAATCATAAGATCATACACTTTCATAATATTATGATGAATATACAAAACTCTTATTTTCTATATAACTTTACCATTTGTTTGTTCTAACTTTTATTATAAATGGTGTGCACGAACACGAAAACACGAACATTTTCACGATTGCAATTATTTATTTATTATTTAATGACATTACAACCCTTAAGGTCTTAGCCTCCTCAAGGAGCCTTCGCCTGCTGACCACTATCTAATGCAGTCGCCCTCCAGTCAAGGATGTTCAAGATATTCCTCGCATCTTGAGCCACAGCATACGACCATGGCAGTCTCGATCGTCCTCTTCCTCTGCTACGGTCCAACTTTCCCTCGAGCAATCTCTTAACAGGATCATTGCTACTCATTCTCGCCACATGCCCGGCCCATCTGAGTCTGTTCATCTTCATCCAGGAAACTATATCAGGCTCCCAAAACATTTCGTACACTTCTTTGTTGGTACGTCTTCTCCATTGGCCGTTCACATTAATTCCTCCGAAAATCCTTCGTAATATCATTCTTTCAAAGACCCCCATGTCTTTTTCTTTGGTCTTTGATACGGTCCATGTTTCGGAGGCATGCGTCAATACTGGCCTAATGAGGGTCTTATACAACATTATTTTATTTTATATCAATTACTATTATAGAAGAGTAATTTAGGATATGATTATATCAATTGGAACAATCTCTTCTAATTTTGTTTATATGTATTTATTTATCAAAACATGTCAATAATAAATCTTATTACGTTTCGAGGTATCCCATGCCTCATCTTCAGATGTTCAATATTATATTTATTTCCATATTGTATCTCAATATAGGTCATTTAATATTATAATTTATTCACATTAAGTTCATAAATATATGAATAGTAATTCTATCAAATTTTAACTTTTCACTATCACATATTAATTTTTCTTGTGCACTTGCAACTATCATGTGTACTGAACTCATATAAACAAAATTAGAAGAGATTGTTCCAATTGATATAATCATAACATTATTTTAGTTTGCTTGGATAAAAATGAGCTCCCCAGATGTCTCCGCAACCCAAAATAGCATCTTTTGGCATTGAATATTATTTTCTTTATTTCGAGGGCCACATCATTAGAAGCGCTTCACTTCCTCGATAAGTGAAACTATCCACTTTCTGAAATTTATCAGGACCCATTACTACAAACTACTGGATTCCATTATTTGTAGACTCACCAGTTCTAATTTATTTAGTTTTCTCTTCGTTGATGCACAGTCCCATTTCATCTGCCGCCTCCATCAATGATAAAAATGCTTCCTGCAATGCTGAAAATGAACGCCCGACAATAACGATCGCAATACTTTCCTTTATTCCTAATGCCTATTCCACTACTTTCGTGAACTCTCACGAGCACTCCCTTTCAAGTATTTTCACAATTGTGATTGATGTAATTAATAATTTCATTGGGATCACTTGTAGCTGGGTGGCTAGCGAAACAGCCTCCCATGCCAAAGATCACGGGTTCAAACCCGCAGGTAGTCCTAGGATTTTTTAATGGGAGTAAAAAATCCTTAGTTACGCCGTCCTTCGGAGGGGACGTTAAAAGGTGGTCCCGAGCCTGTGCGATGTCAGGTACTCGTTAAAGATCCCTATCCTAATAAAACCTGGATAGGCAAAATTTAGGACTCCCACTGTAGCATCGTCCGATTAGCCATAGTAGCATAAAAGGACGTTAAATAAATGAATAATAATTTCATTTCTTCATAAAATCAGATGTTTCCAGGGAAACTAAATGTAACGGTTTTATAATTCATTTCAAGTTGACAGTTTAAATAATTTATGTATATATATATATCGGTATAAGATATTGTGATTTTGGAATATCTAGTAATGATTCTAAGTGAGAAACAATCAAGAAAGATCGGTTTTAAATATTATCAAAATCAAATAATTTTAAAGCTATGATTTTAATCATAGCCCCACAAAAAAAAGCAAAATTATGTCAATTAATTTGATGCTGATTTTAATATTTAAACACTTGTTTGGCTTATGTTTTTACATTGTCATCTCAATTGAACGAGAGCTTCTTTACAGAAATTATGAAGAAATAATTCGTATTTAAGATATAAAAATCTCGTGTCACTGTGTTTGTGGTCGTACTCCGAAACGGTCCGACCGATGTTTATAATTTTTTTATGTATATTTGGTAGGTATGAGAATAGGTCCTGAAGTACATTTCATACCGCTTGGTGATTTAGGTGTCTCTATCCATACCAATTGTTTTTTTTGTTTTGTTTTTTAAACAAAACGTTTTGTTTGTTTATTTGACGTCACTTTATGCTACTAAGGCTAATCGGACGATGCTACAGTGGGAGTCCTAAATTTTGCCTATACGGGTTTTGTTAGGATAGGGATCTTTAACGAGTACTATAGCTGACATCGCACAGGCTCGGGACCACCTTTTAACGTCCCCTCCGAAGGACGGCATAACTAAGGATTTTTTACTCCCATTAAAAAATCCTAGGACCGGTTGCGGGTTTGAACTCGTGATCTTTGGCATAGGAGGCTGTTATGCTAGCCATCTAGCATTAAAAGATATCTATAACCCCACCTGTTCACCCTCCTTTCCATACTGTCGCATTTTTTTAGTCGTAATTTTAGTACTTTAGTAAGCACTGTCTTTTGTGTTACAAAAATCTGGTGCGGACAACACACGACTTTCTCTTATATTGGCTATTAAAATCAATTTAAGAACTATTAAGAAGTTTAAAGTTAATTAAAATAAATAGTTCATTCAGTTTTGGTTGAAACATATGATTTAGAATAAATAATATATTATTTATTTATTTATTTAACGTCACTTTATGCTACTATGGCTAATCGGACGATGCTACAGTGGGAGTCCTAAATTTTGCCTATCCAGGTTTTATTAGGATAGGGATCTTTAACGAGTACCTGACATCGCACAGGCTCGGGACCACCTTTTAACGTCCCCTCCGAAGGACGGCGTAACTAAGGATTTTTTACTCCCATTAAAAAATCCTAGGACCACCTGCGGGTTTGAACCCGTGACCTTTAGCATGGGAGGCTGTTACGCTAGCCACCCAGCTACAAGTGATCCCTGTGTAGAATAGTCAGTAATAAGCTAAAGCTCGGTTCGTCATTTTACATTATTTCTAACAAATTTGTATAAGAGATGATATATTTTCTAAAATCTTTAGCTTTCCAGCGGTATATCATACGTCTATATTACTGTTCTTATGTTCAAAAAACCGAAAATCACATTAAAAATATATGTTTTTTTTTTCTTCTTTAGTTGGTAATCAAATTCTTTCACATTTTTTTTTTTATCAATCCTAATAAGATGATATGGTTACGTACGGTGGAGAAACGTGGATCCTCAACAACAAAAATGTGGACCTGCTTGATAGGTTTGAACGGGTAATTCTAAGGAGAATCCTGGGAGCCGTATTTGAGGATGGTCAATGGCGGCGGAGGAAAAATAAGGAATTGTTTCAGCTCTACCAGGATATCAGTATCTCCTCTCATATTAAGATACAGAGGTTAAAATGGATTGGGCACGTGATGAGGATGAATTGTGACAGGGTTGGAAGTAGAGTGTTCAGGAATGTTCCGGATGGCCGGCGCCAGCGTGGCAGGCCGAAGGGTCGATGGAAGGATGGTGTAGGGAAGGATCTTAGACAGCTCGGGATCTCTCTGAGAGGAGCTGAGGATCGAGAACGATGGTTGGCGACTGTTGAGCAGACCAAGGGCGGCCTCATGCGCCTGTTGAGCCAGTAGAAGAAGAAGAATAAGATGATATGGTTAATTTTTTGAATCGGCAAAACTAAAGGTACTTTACAGGGAAAAAAATATAGGCATTTAAGCCCTGCCAGACTGTTTCAATCCGAATGAAACCTGCATCATATTAAAGTCCATTAAATTATACTTAAAAAAGAGGCAAATCATTTATATGGCAGAACAACGTTTTTTGTGTTAGCTAGTGTATAAATAAATTAATTATAAAATAATAAATAAACTCCAAGACCTTCGTGGCTCAATAAGGTGAGGCATTCTCTGGTCATAAATGGCTCCGGTTCAAATCCGGCCTGTAACAATTGAGTTTTGTTCTAGGCCGCCTCAAACAGGGATTAAGGAAATTAGAGGATCCTTACCAATGACAAGCTCCTGGCCCCTTTCAATTCGACACTTTATTTTATGAACCAAAATGAAAGCCGAATGTAGTAAACTATGGAGTTAATATGTAGTTTGTGATTTGAGCCCATTACGTGTGTGTATGGGCTTCTCGACTATTCGGTTAAATAAATTTTGCACTGCCTGAAGGTGAAACATTAAAACATTCCAAACGAAGAGTAAATTTATGACTGAACTTTTTTTGCTTAATATATTAATTTATTGAAATTTACAACTGTATTAGTAAATACATCAAGTAAATTGGCTGATAATATATATAGTAATATACATGAAAAGGCATGAAGAGAATATCCACATTGGCAACACTCCACTAGTAATCTAAACTAGAAGGTATCGAGGCCGTCTTCTTTTCAGACGCCTCGGAGGATTGTCAGGAATTGAAGAGGAAGCAAGGTTTAAAACTAGTAGGTTAATGCGGGAGTGGAGTTTGTCATGGAAGGAATGATATCTCAAACGGGCCAAATCAGCGACATATGGGACATTAAGGTCTTTATGGATGAGTTTGTTGGTCACAAAGTAAGGAGCATTGAGGATTTTTTGAAGGATTTTGGATTGTAAGGATTGAATACGGGAAAATTTGATGGTTTAGTAGACACAAGAAACTGCCCGCCGTTTTCGTTTACTTCAATACTTACTGGACAGACGCTCTAACCTTCCACTTCACTACAAAAGGCTCATCTGTATTACCATGACAGAACTTAAATAAAAAATAAAGAAAAACTTATTCTTTATTGATATCGGTTAAGATGGAAACGGATTATATTTTTTAAAATAAAATCCACACGAACGTACCTACGAAACCACATCCCGTCTTTCCGACCTATATAAGCCGTCCCAAAGAACCAAAAATATGAACGTTCCTTCGTAGCCCTCCGGCCCACTGTCTCCCTGGAATACTCCCATCAAACATCTGTCATGTTCCTCCCCATTTTTCATTCATTCTCCTTTTCAACACCGTGCTTCCCAACCAGTTTCTAACTAAGTTGAGTATAGCGACTAAAGTGAGCAGGAAAATGTCAACAATTCTTAACACCAATGGTAGTTGAGTTGAATTGTATTTAATTTTCATTCCTATTTTTTTTTATTCTATTGTTTTTTGTTTTGTTAATTTTATATAATATTAAGATATTATTGTACTCCTTTTTGTTTCTCTCTTTTGATCATTTAAAAATTATGGAATATATTTATTGTAATCATTAATGTTATTAGTTTTATTTTTTTGTGTCCTTAAGCAGTTATAATAATATTTTTCTTGTACTCTTTTTTTCTGTATTTAAATCTTAATGTTTCTATCCACACTTGTTAACTTCATGGACAACCAGTGAATGCGATGGGATAGGTATTGAACTTGAAGCGTGGTAGAATATGATAGGTAGATTAATATAGTAGACTCTCTTCCTAGCTTGATACCAGTTTTCTGTTTATGCTGGAGAATTTATGTTATTATTAAGGGAACTTGTTCAAAAATGAAGTTTTTTTTTCATTTAATCTTTTATCTCAATATTTTACTAATTATTTTTTTAATTTAATAGTTTTAATGGATTGAAAATACGGAGAAAAAATTAATTATTGGAATGTATAACGTCTAACGGAGGACTTTTGTGACCCAGGAAGCCAAAGCTCTACTGAAAATCAGAGGAGATTGGAGAAAGGCGGCACAAGACCGAAACACATGATGAAAACTTAAACAGAAGGCAGGGCCCACATCGGACTGTAGCGCCACCGATGTATGTATGTATAACGTCTAACTCAACTACAACAATAAAAATTAAGGTGCGTCCGTCCGACTTGCTAAACCTTCATAACCGTTCCAGTAATGCGGTACGTATAATCTGCCCATAAACTATTTCTAAATTAATTTACATAGATAATTTACACTGAATATAACAGTTTTATAACTTTATTACACAGGAAAGAGAGTTTTATTAAATAAGGCTAAATTTTTGTTTGTATGTTTATTAACGTCACTTTATGCTACTATGGCTAATCGGACGATGCTACATGTAGAGTCCTAAATTTTGCCTATCCAGGTTTTATTAGATAGAATAGAATATAATAAATAGAGTTTATTATTGACCTATTACATTTAGGACCAAACTGGTCCTCTCTTACAATGAAAAGGAATTTTAGTCAGGTCTTTTAAGTCAGTATTTACATATATATAGTTAAATTTCATTCCTGTATTAAACCTTCATTATAAAAATGTTTTTTTTGTTTTTTTAAAGAAAATAAATCAGATGTTTTAGTTTAGATTTATATGTTCAATCCCACATATTTTATCCAGCATTCCTTTTTAAATGTTTCTTCAGCTGTTTGTAAGTATATTTTCCGTAGTTTAATTAATATTAAACATAATTCAGGATAAAAAACGATCTTCATTCATGCCTATATCAGTTTGTTATTTTGTTTTCCAAGTTTTATCCTCCTTAAAGTGAATTGTTTGTTCGTCATCCCTAGTAAGTACCCAGACCCCTATGATCGACTATGGTGACTTTGAAGTGGCGAGAGTGTAGCATTAGATGAAAAAAAAAAACCTAAGTAGTCACGTCTAAGAGGAAAACATTGTTCTTTAAAGCCTCCTGCTGACCCCTCCATTAAGGACAGTGAATCTATGGCTAAGTTTTTGCCTGAACATGATTAAATGATATTTTTTAATATTCGAGATTTTTTATTGACATTTCTTTGTCTTTCAGTTTGCAATGTTATTGTTATAATTTTAATTCTAATACTATATTAAATCATTTTGTAAACATAATGCCACCCTGTAAGACTCAGTGTTTATTAGGCATTTCTTTAACCAAAATGACACTAAGTTATTAAAATCAGGTCTTATTGTGCCACTATTGGGAAATTACCTGAAACTACGCGTTTAATACAGAGAATTAAAGAGGAACCTTGGCTCAAATGAACCGACTGTGAGGAGGTGGTTTGCTAAATTTTTACTTTCACTTACTATATATAGTAAGGGAAAGTATTGCGGTCGTGAAATTTTCGAATTCCAGTTTTCAACGGAAATACACGTTTTAGGAACCCATGAGTCCAAATAACCAAGTCCCACGAAAAGGTCTATGTGTGTGTGGTCACTCTTGGGCGGAAACGAAAAATCGTATGAAACTGAAATTTCATATTTAAGACAAATATACGTCCGAAACGTTACAACACCTATTTCATCAAAATGAGCTTACCAGAAGAGCCACTTTATACCATGCATTTTGTACCTTTTTTCGATTTTCTCGAAAACAGTTCCGACGATATTGATTAAACTCGCTATATCGATGTAAAATTTAATGGGCTTTAATACCAACATAGGTTTCATTCTGATTGAAATATTCTGACAGGGCTTAAATGCCGATATTTTAAATTCTCTTCTTCTAAAGTACCTTTAATTTTATAGGTTCAATAAAAATAACTATATTATCTTGTTAATGCTGATGAAAACAGGTAAATATATAAATTGAATAAATTCGATACCCAACTAAAGGAGAAAACAGAAAAAATATGTTTTAATGCAATTTTTCGTTTTTGAACATAAGAAGAGTACTATACATGTGTAATATACCGTTGGAAAGCTAAATATTTTAGAAAAAAATATTATCTAATACACAAGAGCTTGTAAAAGTTAATAGAGAGTGATAAAAAGCCGATACAACTAAGTGATTGTTTTAGATAATAATATAATTAATTTTTTTATAGTTTTACATATTTTTATCACTGTATTTGAAAATTCTTTCATTGATTTAAAAAATGGACGTAAGTGAAAGTCGTGTGTTGCCCGCACCAGATTTTTAAGTTGATATTTAAGATTGTTGAGTAAAAAATATGGATAATTTTTTTATTTAAAAAGAACCTAAAATAATTGTATATAATTTTTGTAATCATTAATATAATTACTTTTTTTTTTTTGCGTGTGTTCTTTGTCCAATTATAATTCTTATTTTTCTTGTAAATTTATGTTATTCTTATAGAACCTTGTACCAGAATGAAGTGTATTTTTTTTTTTCATTCGTTGATTCATATTCTTATATGTAACATGAATATGACAGATTAAGGATATGTAAATAAAAGCGTCTCATGAATTGTTTAAAGCGTCTCATGAATTGTTTTTTAAGATTTGTTTTGGGTACCTCGAGGCGGTCTCATGTGACCCCCCGCTATGCCGAGTTGAAGTGGCTCCTTCCCTCCATACGCAGACAGTACTTCCTTGGGTCATTTATCTACCAAACTATAAAATCCCAGCATCCATCCTATATCTACAGTCTCCTTCAATTTAAATCCTCAGTCCACTTGCTTGAAACAAGATCGCGCCATTCCGACCTTTATATGCCATCCCACAGAACTAAAGCCATCTGGAATTCCATTCCTTCCAATATACGTAATGCTTCTTCCTTATCCACATTCAAATATCGCCTTTTCCAACACCTATTATTCCAAACTGACGCTTGTTAATCTTTAATTTTAAATTAGATTTTTCATTATAATAATTATAAGGAATGAATATCCTATGTTTACCTTTTTATTTATTTTTTATTTTATTTCATATATACATGTATATATTATTATTTTTCGTTTAAGTGTTCAAAATTAGTTGTTTCTCACTTTCAATTTACTATTTGTTTACTTTACTTTTTTTACGCTTTCTACGATGTGTATGTACATACATTTATATAAATTTCCTTTTCTACCTCTTTTGCCTATTTACATAATTATGTCTATTTAATGTTATCTGGCCAGATGTGCTACCTTTACTTGTAAATTTCATGTTATTCTTAGGGGACAAAGTCCCAGAATTAAATTTTTTTTCTATTCTATTCTAAAATCTCTATCCACTATACCACGCAACTCCATCCTCCATATTTGACTACAAATACTTTCTGTTCCAGACGATACCTACGGAAGATAACTATTTCGGAAAGGATAACTTAGAGACGATACTCACTTCTCGAAGTAGATGAGGATGTCGCCGTGGTCGCCGTCCACCTCCTTGAAGGTGAGCTTGGAGTGGTGGGACCAGACTAGCAGTGCCTTGTACAGGTCGTATCTCGTCTTCTCGTGGTCCAGGCCGTTCGTCAGCCACGTCCGCAAGCTGTCAATAAAAATTAAAACAATATTAGTCTTACTTCACAAATAAAGATTAACTGCCATATATACACTCACTCAAAAAAGTTTCCGTACACTCATAAATAAATTCTTAGTTCTGAAAGCTGAGGTTGATTTCCTCTACATTTTTGAGCTCACATGTGGCCCAAAAATATTAAATTTAGATTCCTAAAAGAATATTACCCATACCCACAAATTTTTAGGTTTATTTACAAATTCCCTAGCAAATTACAGCCGCTTCTTCTGGTTTAACTTACTGATAAAGGGGTTTCTTGTTGCGACTTGACCACTGTAAGAAGTTCACTGCACAGATAATTTTCGCTTTTTTTTCATTAAAGAACGGTAAAAAAGAATGAATTTTCAGTTGAATTGCGTAGTGAAACCCACATAAATACACTAAGAGAAAAAAGCCGAAAGCTATAGGGCCTGGAAAAATTCAAACGAGTAATTGAGACGTTGATTTCCAAAAGGTACTATATCCATTCTAGGAAATTTTACAGGAAGCGCGAAAATCTCATATTACTATATTATTTAACTAGCTAATTATGTTTTTTTTTGCTTAAAAATTTAGAATTATTTTTTTTACTATAATAATAACATCATATTAAAGTTATGAAATGAATTTTTTTAGAATGATTTGGAACGAAAATAAATGCGTAGTTAGTAATTTTAGAAAATTACCGCATTTCTAAATCATGTTTTTTAAGGACTTGAGAATTCATGAGATAAATTCAAATAGATGATTTAGATAAAACTAAATTATTAGAATACAAATATGTAAAAAAATCAATTGCGTAAAAAATGTCCTTTAGTACCTATTGGAAATCAACGTCTCAATTGATGGGTATCATAGGTGGTCTCAAACTTTTGACCGACACTGTACGGATACAGCCATCTGTATAGTTAAGTTTTTACTATGTGCATAAAAATATGTATAACTTTCTGTTTGTTAGATAGAGTTATAGTGAGTTAAATGAACATCGTTTATTATTTTCAGGGGACAAAACGATCCTGAACAAACGTCTTTGTTTTATTTTTTCATCCAGAGTTATCTCTGATTTATTTTCGTCCTAGAATTATTTCACGATCGCGATACTATCCCTTACTACACATTTCATATATAACTAAGTGAAAGTAAAACAATGAGAATAAAAGAAAGAAGTTTGAATTGTTAACAAAAAGGGACAATAAATCACATCTCTTAAATCGATGATTTCATTAAAAGAGATAAGGACACACACAAAAAAAAAAAAAAAAAAAAAGGATGGACCAAAAATTCAACTTTTGATATTTTCAAGAAAGATGCACCCGATTGTACGTTTTGCTGAGAATGGCCCTAACAAGGTGAAATGACTAATTATTATTTTATATCAACAAATGTATAGATATTTTAATGATGGAGTTTTTGTTGATTTTTGAGACTGAAAAATTCGGAGGTTAGTTGGGGATGCGGTCCTCAAGAAAACAAGACAAGCTTATTTTATTTGTGCCGACGTTTCGGTCTAATTTTGGGCCTTCATCAGGGCTGACTCAATGAGAGTATCTCAAGACTTATAAAATTAAATAAGTCTGCTATTGATAATTTTGGAAGGATATATTGAATTCGAAACGACAGAACATGGAAAGCAGAAACGATTGGTTGGCTGGAAGGAGATGGGGGCTAAGGAAGCAATATCGAACGACTTATAAAAAGGAAATGATTACATAACCTGCGCGGGTAATAACCGCCACGGCTTACTTGATCCATGTTTAGTAGCCATCTCTTCCAATATCTTCATATCTACGTTTCGGGATCATTGATTTTATCCTAATACCTTGTTTTATTTGTTATATTTTAGTTTTTCAAACTTTGTTTTTCCTACCAACATATAGAGTTCAGTATTAGGACGCGACCTATGTTAAAGTAAAAAAAAATAAAAAAAGAGAGAGAATAAAGTTTTAATTTTGGAATATTTTTTTTAAAAATAAAATTTCCAATACTCAAACTAGAATTCCGACATTAATACGTTCACTTATTTTCAATGTCTGCTCTGTGGGGAGGCGTTCGAATCTATGCGGCGTTTCATCGATTATTGCTTGTTCTCAGACCTGTATACGAGTTTGCTAACAGTCTAGTGAGTCCTTATTTTGCAATTTGTGTAACTCGAAAGAAATATTAACCTCAGATTTCTGCCAGTCAGTATAACTCAAAGGCAATTAAAATGTTTTTTAGTACTCGACCTCTTAAAAATAAATATAACATGGATATTGTTATCAGTTTTTTAAAACTTGAAGACTTTGAATTGGGATTCTTGAAGACAAATAATATGGAATTTGGAAATATCATTTGGTATCCTTTGGCATTTTTCCAACACAGATGTTTCATGTTGCCTTCTTGTCGTAACAATGGGTTATGTGCAGTAGCGCTGCCAAATATTGGCTGTTGTTAGTCGTTTAACTGTAGTTTGATTTACGGGATAGAACATCACTTTACATAATTTTTTGCTTATTTTATTGTCTAGTAAAACTGCTAGTACTTTAAAACTGCCAAAATTAAAAGAAAGTAAGAAATATAAATATCTCGTGTTGACAACATACGAATTTCACTTTCCGTTGTTAAAATCGATTTAATTGTTTGTTTTTTTTTTTTGTCTAATTGTTATTTTTTTTTTGTATATATTTGAATTTGTTTATTTCCGATTTTATGTAACTTGACTTTATCATAATTGTCAGTATATATTGTATGAATGTTTATTACATCACTATTACTACTGTTCATTATGTAACAAATTGTAATATTTCTCAATAAAAAAAAAAAAAAAAAAAAAAAAAAAAAAATCGATTAAAGAATTTTCGAATACATTTCGAGTACATCTGGTGCTCGTAACACACGACTTTCACTTACCTTCGTTGTTAAAATCAATTTAAGAAGGTACTTTTATCGGCTTTTCATCGCTCTTCGTTAATTTTTACAATTCTGAGTACAAGATAACATTTTTTTCTAAAATCTTTAGCTTCCCAACGGTATAGTATAAAAGATGATATGGGTGTTTTTATAAAATCTACAAAATCTAAGATAGTTCAGAGGAAGAAAATTTAAGCTATTGGCATTTAAGCCCTGTAAGACTATTTCAATCAGAATAAAACCTACATCATATTAATGCCCAATAAATTTTACATCGATATGGCGAGTTTAATCAAAATCGTTAGAGCCGTTTTTGAGAAAAATCATAAAAAGGTGTTATCTTGCTTCTTGAGATTTGTGTTCGGCACCTCGAGACGGTCCCACCTCTACGACAAGTTAAAGTGCTTAACCCCAACCTTTCGAAGACAATATTTCCTTGGATCATTCCTTTATCAAATCATAAGCTCCCACCATCCATTTTATGTTTACAGCCTTATGGTATTTAAATCCTCAACCTATCACCGGGAAACAAGATCCCGCCTGTCCGACCTCCACAATCCTTTCCATAGAACCAAAAAATATGACTGCTCCTTTTTAGCCCGTTCCACTGCCTTATGGAATACTCTCCCTTCAAACATCCGTCATGCTCCTTCCCTATCGTCTTTTAAATCCCTCCTCTTTCAATACTTCCTTTCTCTTCAGACAGATGTTAGCTAATTTTTATTATGCTAACTTATGTAAGGTGAATTTTACTTCAATGCACTTACTTTAATGAGATGTAAAAGTTACATTTTATGTTTATTCTTATTTATTTATTTCTTGAAATTGTAAATAGAGATGGTACTCTGACCCTTTTTTCTTTTTTTCATTATTGTGTTATTTAATTGTAGTAATATATTGTTTTTGGCCACTTATAATTTATTATTTTGTTCATAATTGTTATTCTCAAGGGACCTTGTCCCAGATTTGTAAAAAAAAAAAAAAAAAAAAAAAAAAAAAAAAAAAAAAAAAAAAAAAAAAAAAAAAAAAAAAAAAGTTTCTGTAACATCTCGGGCGTATTGTCGTCTCAAATATGAAATTTCAAAATTTCATTTATTTAGGACTATTCATTTTTGCGCTGGAGTTACCACCCACAGACCTTTTTGGATTATATTTATTTGTTATTACATTTAAAAAAATATTTAAAAATTTAGATCAAATTCTTAAATATTTTTCTAATTCTATGGAAGGAGAAATCCACTCTTATGGATTAAAGAAAAAAAAAAATATTAAATAAAACTATCTGTCAAAAGATAATATTTTTACTTTCACTGACATATATATGAAATATATAGTAAGGAAAAATGTTCGAATCATGAAGCGTGAAGATTTAAATGCCACCTTTGCAGAATGTCAGATACCTGCTGGCAGGTGCGAATCGATAAATATGATGAGAAAAACCAAGTTTGTGATGAGATCAAGTAAATGGTAATTGAGGGATTAAAAAAATCAAAATCGTTTAAAAATCTTAGCACAGCTAATTTGGAAATTGGCAAAAAACAATAAAAGTTTAATCTTCTATAAACTTTTAAGGGTTATTGAAATATTATTTTTCTTTCTTTTTTTTTTTAATATTACCTGCACAACGTAATATGTGAAAACTTTTCAAGGCGATGCGGCTATAAATAGCACCATGTTTATATCGTTACAGCACGCCATAACACGTTTAGTGTTTTTTATTACCCCTGGAGGGACATTAAATGGTCTAATGGTGAGATGAGTCACACTTTCAACTTAATTAAATTAGTTTAATCAAATCAATTACTTTCAATCAATCTCATACTGAAGATTTTATAGTGTAAATTTATTTCTGATAGGAAAATAGATTTTTTTTTTTATCAACTAGAACTATGTTTATGCGTTTTTCGGTCACCTGTGATGTAGTGTGATGGAGGTTAGCATAACAGACTTTTATGCCCAAACTCGAGGGTTAAAAGCCATCAGTTGATTCTAGACGTTTTTAATGGGAGTAAAAAATTCTTGGTTACTCCGTCCTTCGGTGGGAACGTAAGATGGTGGTCCCAGTACGATGTCTGGTACTTATTAAAGATCCCTTTCCTAATTAAACCTGGATAGGAAAAATTTAGGACTCCCACTGTAGCATCGTCCGATTAGCCACTGCAGCATAAAGTGACGTCAAATGAATAAATTAACAACCTCTACCCAATATTTACATTCTAACCATAACTCCGAACCTGGCTTTGCCAGAATGATTCCAGATCTAAGCGCTTCTCCTCTACCCGCGTCATTGCATTAGAAGGGCCAATGGGCCAATGGTGAGCGAGGTTACTGCAACCAAATTAAGCATCGCTGTCTTACAAGATTTTTTCTTCCTTCTAAGGAGCATGCTGGTAGAAGTATAGATTGTATCGATCAAAGTGCATATGAAAACGTTTGTAATGGGTCCGAATCAGTTCATTTACAGTTGGCGCAGAAAGCTTTATAAGTAGAGTAATAGACATTTTTTGACTAGTTAAATGCGAGATTGTAATATATTTTTGACGTAGTATTTTCTTGAGAGCACATTTTTTGCATGAAGTGTAAAGGTAGGTAAAATTATCAAAAAATTATAAAATTTAAGAAAATTTTTAAAGAAGAGTTATCAAATGAAATCAACCGATAAAGGTCCTTTGAGGGGATGTTGGGGATTATAAAATAGTAAAATTCCAGTATTCAAATCCTTCGTAATCCTCAAAGTTCCTTATTTTGTCACGAACATCCATTAATATATAATGTCACATTTGTCGCTGACCTAGCCCGAAATAGATATAACTCTTTTAATTCCCAATTCCCAAACAACGCAAACCCCCCTGTTCACAAACTATGAACCTTACATATTCCTGATAATCCTCCTAGGCGATTGAAACGAAGGTGGCCTCGGGATCTACTAAATAAAATAAACATTAAACCTCTACCGCTTGGTCCTTTCTTTGCAAGGCTATTCCCGTTCATAATTGTAGTTTAGCAGTCTTGTATTTATTGTACAGAAAGTGTAACACGCTTACACCGGCGTGACCCACTTTTCTGTTCCATGGGGCGGGGTGACCCGCTTGTGTGGGACGCTTAACTATCCCGTGGGGCGACGTGCATCACAGACGAGTGACTTGTTTTCAGAGAATAAGTCGTTAAAAATAAGTTTATTTTATTTTTTCTCAACATTATATGTTTTAGAAATTAACAAGCGTGAGTATGTATTTAATGACCCCCAACATTTCCCTCAAAGGACCTTTATCGGTTGATTTCATTTGATAACTCTTATTTAAAAATTTTCTTAAATTTGATAATTTTACCTACCTTTACACTTGATGCAAGCAATGCGCAATCAAGAAAATACTACGTCAAAAAAATATTACAAGTCGCATTTAACTAATGCTTTTGAAGATCTGAACTGTTGTCATCTCGCAATAAACAAGTTAGGACTTGTAACAGCCTCACGGAATAAAACGTAGATATTTGCTTCGGCGTGAATGTGTTAAAAAACATATATTGGAGGTTAGCTGTGGTGCAGTGGCT
Organism: Piezodorus guildinii; assembly: GCA_023052935.1. Taxonomy (NCBI): domain Eukaryota; kingdom Metazoa; phylum Arthropoda; class Insecta; order Hemiptera; family Pentatomidae; genus Piezodorus; species Piezodorus guildinii. The sequence continues at coordinate 139,278,905 of CM041297.1, read as the reverse complement.
AGCTTAACAGCCTTCTGTGCCAAAGATCAAGGGTTCAAACCCGGCAGTAGACTTTAGGAGTTTTTAATTTGTGTGAAAAATTCTTGGTTATGCCGTCCTTTGGATGGAACGAAATGCTGGTCCCAAAACTTGGTGCAGTTTTCGTTAAAGATTCAAAAACTAACTAAGCCTGGAAAGGCATATTGTGCGGACGGCGGACAGACGATTTTTTTTTTTGTATTTTTCGTTCGGGTTTTATATATAACATAACACTAAGCATATTTTTACCTAAGATGATAACTGGGCTATTGAATTAAATAATTTTTAATCGGCTGCCATTTTAACACTAATTGTCTGATATCAAAGTGCACGTGTTTGGATCATCGTTGGTATTTTTGCGCTAAATGTAGAAAAAATCGGTCCGGTAGTTTAGGAGAAAAGCCACGTGAGGCGGACGGAGGACAGAGGTGTTTTTCGTATTCTTCATTGGGGTTCTACGTATCTTATGACGTCCTAAGGTTTGAAAATAATTGAAGATCTATTTTCTATAAGGAGTAAAAAATCCTTAGTTATACTACCCTTCGGAGGGAACGTAAAATGGTGGTTCCGAGCCTGTGCTATGTCAGGTACTCGTCACATATCCCTATCCAAATTAAACCTGGATAGGCTAAATTTAGAACTCCCATCCCATCCCCCCATCATAATGTGACGTTAGATGAATAAACAAACAAACCAAAATATATTGTCAAGATATAACGGAGGGTAGGTTTCCCGTTGAAGAGTGAAATAAGATTGTTAGTGTACCTTATGTCGATCTCAGATACAAGATCAGGTTATTTATTGTTGTTGGAACTAGAAGACGTAAAGGATACCTTTATAGCTAGTGCTCCGAGCAGCTAATCAGCACTTACCGCCATCGACTTGGTACTCCCCTGATTGGGTTATCCTGGAGCTAAGGTTCCGACGGATTACCGTCCTCGCCGAAGACTCCCCCCCAGGGACAAACACTAATAAGGGAGGGGGCGGCCGTTGGGGAGATTGATCGGGCCCGGCGCCGGGCCGGCAGGCGCCTCATCACAGTCACTGCCGGGCTAAATTGGAATAGCGGCGGCTAAGTCCCGGCTCTTGGGATGCGGAGCTGAAGGCTTTATTCCGCTTCATTTGCATCAGCGCTCTCTTACGGGGGAACGTGTCAAATAAACTACGTTTAAGGGAACTTGAGGAAATAATTGAAGGGAAAGAGGAAAAAAACAGAAGACATTCGCAGGACAATTACTCTGAAACTGTTTTTTTATCCAAACGTTAAGAAGGAGAAGTTAGTTGAGGGTGCAGTCAAAAGAACACACAATTAAGATATAAACTTAATAAAGAGACGCCGACGTATCGGCCTAAATTATAGGTCTTCTTCAGGGCGTTTGAAGGAGAGCGTCAGAACAATGAAGCAATAATCATCTGAATGAAACGTCGGCACCAGTTTATTAAGTTTATATCTTAATTGTGTGTTCTGTTGAATGCACCTTGAACTAACTTCTCCCACTTACTCAAACATTCTCACTTCACTAAAAGTTAATTACATTCCAGAACTTTCACTTACTATAGAGCTTTTAAAAAAATGGATACGTTGACGTAAGGGAAAGTAGATAGTGAAAATTTTCCAATTCCATTTTTCAACGGACACATTTGAGGGTCCCTTCAGTTCAAATGACCAAGTCCCAAATAAGAAAAAGGTCCCACGAAATCCAGCACGTAAACGAAAAGTTGTACGAAACTGAAATTGCATATTAGTTAGCCCGAGATGTTACAGCAAATTTTTCATCAAAACCAGCTAACTAAATGAGCCATTTTATACACTGCATTTAGCATCTTACGATTTTCTCAAAATGGCTCAAACGATTTTGATTAAGCTCGCTATATCGATGTAAAATTTAATGGACTTCAATATCATGTAGGTTATATTCTGATTGAATGACACTGAGAGGGATTAAATACCGATTTATGAATTTTCTTTTTAGAAAGTATCTCTCATTTTCTAGATAATAAAACCATAACCATATGATTTTATTGGCATTGATAAAAAGTCCGAAAAAAAAAAAAAAAAAAAAAAATATATATATATTATATATATATATATATATATATATATATATATATATATATAATTTCATAGCTCACTAAAAGATAAAATACCACAAAATTTTGTTAGTAGTAGTAATAACAATAAAGGTGTATATAATATAATATAATTTGTATATATCAATATAATTTCGATTTAACTCCCTATATAGATGTAAAATTACATGCACTTTAATATAATGTAGAAATTTTTTTTTTTTTTTTTTTTTTTTTATTGAGATATATTACAATTTGTTACAAAATGAACAATAATAATATTGATAAGAGACCACATTCATACTATATATACAGAAAATAATAATAATGGTCAAATTTCATAAAATATAACATAAATTCAAATATATACAATAAAATAATAATAATAAATAAAAAACAAAACAAATCGAAACATAAACCTATTATTGAGATAAATAAAAAGTTGGCAAATAAATAAACATCTTACACACAATCATAACTATATACAATATATACAATTGCTAAAGGGACCCCAGCAAGCGCTTTTTCCTCCACTTGTGGAGGAAAAAGCGGAATCCAAGAGACCCCAGCACCTCTATCTCAGCCGCATCACTGGTCTGAGCCAGTGGAGGCTGAGTTAGGGCGCTGTAGCCACAAACATACCGTACATGAGTGGAGGATCTGACCATTGTCAGAACTCCAGTTTAAATGTTTACAATAGGTCTCGTGGCCACTGCCGTTTCAATCTTCGAGGAGGATTGTAGGGATGGGTGGTGCTGGATAGGGATTGTGCTAGAGGGTTAGGATGATGACTAAGGTTCTGATGAAATTTGGAAAATTTGGATGGTACCAGGTCTAAAACAAACGGAATATTAAGGTCATGGTGTAGGGTACAGTTGGTAACGTAATAAGGAGCATTAACTATTGTTCGGAGGACTTTGGATTGGAAGGATTGGATGCGTTTAATGTTAGAATGTTTAGCTGTCCCCCACAGTTCAAGTCCGTAGGTCCATATAGGTTTCAGTACTGTCTTGTATATTAGTAATTTGTTGTCAACTGTAAGATGAGATTTTCTGTTTAGTAGTCTGTATAACTGGCCGAATCTGCGGTTGAGTTCTTTTCTTTTTAGTCTTGTATGTGGGTTCCACGTCAGTCTTTTGTCTAGTAAAAAGCCGAGATACCGGACTGTGTCTGAGGAAGGAAGCGGTATGGAATTGAAATTAACCGTTGGACAGGATTTGCGTCGAAGGGTGAATGTGACGTGAGTGCATTTGCTTTCGTTCACCTTAATGCGCCAAGCATTGCACCAGTCTTCGACAAGGGAAAGGTGCTTTTGGAGATTTAGCGATGCTGCTTCAGGATCGGAATTGGATGATAAAATGGCTGTGTCATCAGCAAATGTTGCCAGAAAGGTATTGGGGTCGGTAGGGATATCGGCGGTGAAGAGGATGTAGAGGACGGGTCCTAAGACGCTGCCTTGAGGAACACCGACCTCAACAGTATATTGTTCGGAAAATTCGGAACCACAGCGAACTCGGAAGGAGCGGTTGGATAAATAGGATCGGAGGATTAGGTATAAGGATTGAGGTAAATGGGTTTTGAGCTTAAAGAGCAGTCCCGGGTGCCACACCCGGTCAAAAGCTTGAGCTATGTCCAGAAAGGCACCCGAACAATACTCCTTGCACTCAAGGGCGGAGGAAATGTGGTCTACAACTCGGAGTCCTTGCTGAACCGTGGAATGTTGAGGACGAAATCCGAACTGATGTGAAGGAAAATTTTGAAATTTGGCTAGGATTCGTTTTAGTAGGAGCTTTTCGAAAATTTTTGAGAGGATCGGAAGTAGGCTGATAGGTCTGTAAGATGACGTGTTGTTAGAAGGTTTGCCTGGTTTTAGGAAAAGGATCATAGTTGAATGTTTCCATAAGAGAGGAAAATAGGTAGTGCGTAGGATACAGTTATAGATATATGTAAGGAATGTAATGGCTTTAGGTGGAAGTTGTCTTAAGATTTGAGGAGTAAGGAGATCGTATCCAGGAGATTTGCGGAGAGGAAGCTTTTTAAGAAGATATCTGACCTCAGAGGGATTAACTGCTTTAGGTGGTAAGGATAGTGGTATTGGTGACGTGAGGAACTCTTCAACTGCTGCAGTATGGGTTGGATTAAGCTCTGGATGAGGAGTAAAAACTTTGGAAAGGTGCTGTGCGAATTCCTCGGCCTTATGCTTGTCAGAAGCAGCCCAGGAACCATCACAGCGCCGGAGAGGATGGGAAATGGTGTGGGATTTTAGGATTCTCTTCGTGACATTCCACAGGGAATTGTCACGAGTCGAGAGAGAGGAGAGGTAGGTATTGTAGGATTGGGAACGGAAGATCGCCAACTCCCGCTTTAATTTTCTACAAAAATAATTATAGGAGCGGCGATCTTCTGGGTGGCGGGTGCGTTGCCATAATGTTCTAGCTCGACGTTTGCTGTTGATGAGGTCTGTCAGGTGTTGTGGTAAATGGCTTTTGTGAGGAATTATTTGGGATTGTTTGGGAGAGGAGGCAGTCCAGGCGGCTTGTTGAATAGCGGTTGTAAAGGAATATACGGCGTCGTCAAGGTCATTTGGGGTTTTGAGAATCACTCTGAGGTCAATATCATTAGTGAGAATTTCGCGGAAGAGGTTCCAGTTGACAGGGCCCCTAATGAATGACGGTGGGATAGGTTTAGGAATAGGTGTTATGGATACATTTAGAATCAATGGACTATGATCAGAGGATAGTTCATCAAGGCGAGCTATGGAAAAATTCAGAGAGCCTAATCCGCTGTGGATGAAGAAGTCGAGGATGTCAGGATTACGGTTAGGATCTGTTGGCCAGTAGGTAGGAGAATCGGGAGGTAGGAGATGAAAGCGTCGGGAGTTGAGTGCAGACTGCAATGTCCGTCCACGAGAATTGGTGGTTCTAGAACCCCACTGTTGGTTCTTAGCGTTTAAGTCTACACCCAAAATGAAGTGATTACCCAAGGAGTTGAGGAAGGATCCAAATTGGGCAGAGGAAATGGGATGTTTAGGAGGGCAGTATGCTGATGCGATGATAAGCGGAAAGGAAAAGGTTTTGATAACGATGGAAGTTGCTTGTAGGTAATCGTGGGCGGAAATTGGGTGTAAGTGATGGGTGAGGGATCGGCGGACTATGACAGCAGTACCGGCATGGGCTTTGCCGTCTGGATGGTCTGTCCGGTATGTCGTGTATCCTGGTATTTTAAAGTACTGTTTAGTGGTTAGTCTAGTTTCAGTAATGAGTGCAACATCAATGTTTTTGTCCTGCAGTACGGCTGTAAGTTCGTCAGTGTGAGTTCTAACACCATTCGCATTCCAAAGGAGAATGGATAAGGAATTAGGTGAGGTCATTTATGGTTTTTTTAAGGCAGGAATGAGATTTGTTACGAGATTCGTAAGGAGTGATATTAGGGGCATAACAAGGGATTTACTTTCGGAAATAAAGGATGTCATCAAACTGGTAAGGTCTGTGGCGTTTGAAGGAGGAGGAATATGAGAGATTTGTGGTGGATTAGGATTCTTAGGATTGGTTACATTTTGAGAAAGAGGTATATGTGGAATGGATTGAGGTACATTTTGTAGTTCCGGCAGGGCCACGGCTTCAGTACTTTGATTCCCACCTCCAAGTAAGTGGGCAAATGATAAATTGGCATCAATAAGTTTTGAGGGTTCTCTTCTGTTTCTTACTTGTCTTGCTGTTTCATCCAGTACTTGAGGTTTTTGAAACCTGGTCCTCAGCTCCTTATAGATTTGGCATCCTTTATAGTTGGCCGGGTGGTCCTTCAGGCAATGAGCACATACAGCTGGTGTTGATTTTGGTTTTGTACACTCCACAGACTTGTGCTGTTCACCGCATTTCACGCATCGAGGTATGTGATGACAATAACTTTTAGTATGACCATATGCTTGACAATTATGGCACTGAATTATCTCTCTCTTTGCGTAAGGTTTTTCAACTCTTACACTGGAATAGTACAATCTATTGAGGTCAAAGATTTTTTCAACTCCTTCAGCTGGTTCCAAATCCACAAAAAAGAGAGGTAGAGGAATTTTATCCTTTAGGACGTTAGTGACTTGCCGCACTTTATAGCCCATCTCCGTTAGCTCTTCTTTAATAGCTTCAACTGGTGTCGAGGGGTGTAAGTTTCTGATTACAATTCTTAAAGCTCTCTCTTGGCGTAGCTGATAGGTATGGAAATCTGCTTTGGTTTCAGTTAGGTATTTCACTATTTTTCTATATGTCTCGGCAGTAGTAGGAGATATTTTGGTATCATTGATTCTACTCATACAGTAGTAGCTGGTAGATTCGGTAATTTTGTTCAATTGCGCACACAACAACTGGAAATTTCTAATATTTTTGACAAATATTGGAGGAGGCCGTGGTTCACTAGGTATAGGAGTAGATTCCATGTTTTCTTTTTCATTATGTAAAATCTGAAAAGGATTTGGGGTGAAAAACGGCGATTCGTCAGTCATCCCTTGTTACGATGTGCCAGGTTGTGGTTCAGATTCTGAATTAGTACCGGAAGGGGTTGCTTGTAGATTTAATCTTTTATTAGTATCACGGCGGGGTCTTTGTTTTGTAGGTGACGGGATTGAACCACTAGATCTAGATCTTTTAGTTGAAACTTTGGAGGACATTACTTGATGATAATATCGCATTTCATGTATAGAAAGTAATTAAATAATAACCAGATGTGGGAAAAAAACAATAACTTAAAAAAAGTTAAGCAAGACCAGCCTTGCCGGGCTATTGGCAATCAGCTGATATGAAGAGGTGACTCAGCATTCACTTTACACTGTAAATTATATCACAACTTACCGCTGTTTGCTCCAATAATAACTGTTGTTTTTATCCTGAAGCCTGGTGATGTTTTCAAGACTGTGCTGAAGTGAAATCCAACTGTAAAAGCAAGAAATCCGAGAGCCGACTTGAAATATGACTGCTATACTCACGCGCATGCCAATGTAGAAATAGAGATAAAAAATAAACTTTATTCTGGGACAATGTCCCTTCAGAATAACATTAATGGTCAAAATAATAATTTATATCTGGCCAAAAACAATATATAACTACATTTAAATAACAAAAAAAAAAAAGAAGAAAAAAAATAAATAAAAGGTCATTGTGACATTTTTATGTACATATTCAAAAATAAATAAATAAGAATCAACCTAAAATATATCTTTTACATCTCATTAAAGTATATAAACAAATCACCTCACATAAATAGGCATAATAAAAATTAAAAATTAGCTTACATCGGACTGGAGAGAAAGTAAATATTGAAAGAGGAGGGATTTGAATGATGGTAGGGAAGGAGTATGTCGGATGTTTGAAGGGAGAGTATTCCATAAGGCAGTGGAACGGGCTAGAAAGGAGCAATCGTATTTTTTGGTTCTGTGGAAAGGAGTTTGGAGGTCAGACAGACGGGATCTTGTTTCCTGGTGATGGGTTGAGGATTTAAATACCAGAAGGCTGTAGACGTAAAATGGGTGGTGGGAGTTAATGATTTGATAAAGGAATGATCCAAGGAAATATTGTCTTCGAAGGTTTGGGGTTAACCACGTTAACTCGTCGTAGAGGTGGGATACATGAGACCGTCTCGAGGTGCCGAACACAAATCTTAAGAAGCAATTCATAATTCTTCTCAATCTGTCCTCGAGTACCTTCGAGAGGTCGCCATATGCCACACAACTATAGTCAAAGTGGGGGAAAATGAGTGATGAGACTAGGAGTTTACGGGTAGATAGTGGTAGGAGGTGGCAGGAGTAATGTAGGTTTTATTCTGATTGAAATAGTCTGACAGCGCTTAAATGGCAAATTTTAAATTTCTTCATAAGTACCTTTATTTTTGTAGATTTGAATAAATTAACCATATCATTCTGTTAGCATTGATAAAAAACGAGTAAATATATATATGTCAGACGAATTCTAAAATCAACGGAGAAAAAAGCAAATAGATGAGGAAGATGGTTTGGGGTGCGGTCATAAATTAAAAACACACATTTAAAATAAGTGTTATTTTAATTATGTGCCGACGTTTCGGCCTACAATGTGGGCCTTCATCAGGGCTAAAAGAAACAAGATAACAACCAATGTAATTATAGACTTAATAATGCGTTAGGTATATAATAATAATATGACAGTAATAAATTATGGGAACATAAATAATATTAAATGTAAAATGATAATAAGATGACAATTATAAAGTATGGAAATAAGGTGACAGTTATAAAGTATGGAAATAAACAAAATTAAGATGATAGTTATAAAGTATGGAAGTAAACATAATTGAGATGATAATATTGTAATGAGAATATATAAAGAGAGACTAAGTAAATGAAAAAAATGATAAAGGAAAAATATGTGAACAATTAAAATTTTAAATATTAACAATTTTGAGTTGATATATGACGGTAATATATTAAAAACATAGTTAAGAGTATAGGTAATAGATAAAAAAAGAATATAGTCATTACAAAAGAGAAACAGTATGAATAAAAAATAATTAAAATTTTAAAATAATGTAATATTAAACTAATAATTATATGTCAGGATATGTAATGGAGAAAGATATGAGTATGGAAAGGGGGAGAAAGAAATGGGCGATGAAAAAAGACCCTTATCAATAAGAAAAAAATACATACGTGACTCGACGTGAAGGCGTTGCCTACAGGAGTGATGTTTCCCAGTTTAAAAAACGCTCATTGCGTGGAACGGAAAATATGAGAACTAGAATGTCCGTTAGGAAAATTCCAAGAAGCTGAGTTATGTTTACTGATTCGATTGTTAAAAATAGCCAAAAGTTATTACTTGAGAGTACTTGAGTTATTACTTATGAGTATTTGATAAAATTGTAAGAAATAGTGACGAGGTAAAGATTAAAAAAGCAAAAAAGCAAATATAGTTTTTTTAGGTAAATTTTTTGTTTTTGAATATAAGAACAGTAATATTCTATACCTGTATAATGTACAGTTGGAAAGCTAAATATTTTAGAAAAAAATATTATCTTATACGCAAGCTTGTAAAAGTAATTGGAGAGTGATGAAAATAGGATAAAAATAACTGATTGAGGATGATAAAAATATAATGCATTATTTAAATAAAATCATCTCTAACTGTATTTGATAATTCTTAAATTCACTTTAAAAACGGAATTAAGTGAAAGTCGTGAGACCACATTTTTTCTTTATTTCAGCAAGAAAAAAATATTTGAGTTTAGAAGCAAAAGTTACCATAGAACTGATCTGGACAAGAGAATTCCACTGAAACTTCTGTAATACTTACTTTAAGTATTAATAGCCGATTTCACTTAATTTGATTGATTGTCAAGTCATTATAATAATAATTTTTGAGGTCAGAATCTTATTTAATCGTGTCAATGTTTTCATAAATCTCATCTGCGTTCTCTCGGAGAACTGCATCCCTTTGAGACGCAACAAAACTATTGACGTCCGCAGCGCATTTCTACGCAGTTAGTTGGCAAGCTTCTCGGAACTCATTTAACTGATAGAATACCAGATGTCTAGGCTGGCGACATATTACACGATGGGATAGTAATTAAAGGAATAAACATAATCAATAATTTATCTTTTTCTTCTATCAACTCAAAAAGTATTACATACTTAAGTGATTATAAATTTTGATTTAATATTAATATCATCCATTAAGACGTTAATTTCCAAAATGTACTATCGGATATTTCGTAAGAAATTTTCTTTTTTACGTGTTTGTATTCTCATCATTATTTTTATCTTAATCTTCTAGTCAATTTTTTTCTAATAAACACTCAAGTCTTTTAAAAATGACATTTCAAAATGAAATTATTTTCTAAAGTTACTATTTACATATTTTGTCTCGTTCTAAACCATACTAAATAATTTTTTTAGGTGAAATAATCAGGATTCAGTAAAAATTTTCAATAAATGACTGATTCCTGATTATTTCACCTATAATGGTTTCAACAGTCGACTATACATCCTCAATATAAATAATTTTTTATTTATAATTTTAATATGATGTTATTGAAATCTAGATTTTAATGCGAGAAAAATCAAATTAGCTAGTTTAATATTTAATTTTTAGGCTAGTAATAAGAGATTTTCTTGTTACCTGTAAAAGTTCTTGGAGTAGATATGGTACCTTTTAGAATTTTTTTTTTCAGGTAATAATATTGCTTTATTGAGAAATAATACAATCCGCCACTATATTGGGCAATATGTATTATTAATAATTAGGGCAACACACGACTTTCACTTACATCAATTTAAAAAATCAATGAAAGAATTTTCAAATAGAGTTAGAGTTTTTTTTTTTTTCCTTTTCCATGAATGGATGGCATTGGCATACACCATACAGCCATTTTATAGAGTTAGAGTTAAAAATACGTGAAACTATTAAAGAATTAAATAAATTTAATTTATATAGAAACATGTGTTTTATTAAAAAATCTTGTATTTTATTATCTAACATAATCAGTTAGTTTTATCTTCTTCTCATCACTCTCTATTGACTTCTAAAAGCTTGTGTATGAGATGATATTTTTTCTAAGATCTTTAGCTTTCCAACGGTATATCATACATCTATATTACTGCTCTTATTAAATAAAAATTGCATTAAAAAAATATTTTTTCTGTTTTCTCCTTTAGTTGGGTATCGAATTTATTCAGTTTATATATTTACCTGTTTTTCATCATCGTTAACAAGATAATCTAGTTATTATTATTGAACCTACAAAATTAAAGGTACTTTAGGGGAAGAAAATTTAATATATCGGTATTTAAGCCCTGTCAGACCATTTGTATCCAAATAAAACCTACATGATATTAAAGCCCATTAAATTTTACATCGATATAGCTAGTTTAATCAAAATCGTCGAAACCGTTTTCGAGAAAATCGAAAAAAGGTGCAAAATGCATAGTATAAAGTGCCTCTTCTGGTAAGCTCATTTTGATGAAAAAAGGTTTGTCACGTCTCGGGCGTATAGTTGTCTTAAATATGAAATTTCAGTTTCATAGGACTTACCGTTTCCGCCCGGGAACACACAGGGATCACTTGTAGCTGGGTGGCTAGCGTAACAGCCTCCCATGCCAAAGGTCACGGGTTCAAACCCGCAGGTGGTTCTATGATTTTTTAATGGGAGTAAACAATCCTTCGGAGGGGACGTTAAAAGGTGGTCCCGAGCCTGTGCGATTTCAGGTACTCGTTAAAGATCCCTATCCTAATAAAACCTGGATAGGCAAAATTTAGGACTCCCACTGTCGCATCGTCCGATTAGCCATAGTTGCATAAAAGTGACGTTAAACGAATAAACAACAACACACACACACACAGACCTTTTTGCGGGACTTGGTTATTTGGACTCTGGGGACCCTAAAACGTGTATTTCTATTGAAAACTGGAATTCGAAAATTTTCACAATCGCAATACTTCCCCTTACTACATGTAGTAAGTGAAAGTAAAAAGTCATTCATTCCATATGTACAACGTAAAAAAAACAAAAAAATTAATAAAATTAGTTAGCCTAAATAACAAATGAAAAAATAAAATAAAATAAATGGAATAAAATAAAATAATTATAATCTTGGCCACATTTATACCTATATACAATATTTTGGAGATTACCGTCTCAATTACGTATCGGCCTGGTTTTTGCTATATTTATATCTAAACTTAAGTTGTAATGGTTTACATTTTAGAAGATAACAATTGATTAATTGTAAAACAACATTTAATTTTAGAAATTTTCAATAAAGTTAGAGTTGATAAAAGTTAAAAGAATTACATTGAGTTTCGATGCAAACGTATGTTTTGGATTAAATATTATGATAATAAAAGTTACTATGTACAACCATAACTTAGGTTTACGCCATTTTTGTCAGTTCCAATCCCTTTCACAACTTTTTATATAATATTTTTTCTCTAAATCTTTAACTTTCCAACGGTATTTAATCTTATGTTTGTATAAAACAGTTGCTTGCCTATGCGGATGATGTGACTTTTGTTGGGAGGTCCCTGAGCTTTATAATGGAGGCCTTTGGAAAGCTTGAAACTGAAACAAGAAGGTAAGGGCTGGAAATCAATGAAAAGAAAACCAATATAATGGTTCTCAGAAGGAAGAGACAAGCCCACCCCTAAAGCCATTATATAATTGGAAACCATAGCTTCGAAGGGATTAACAGCTTCCAGTACCTATAAATGATCACCTGGATACAGAGGAAAAAGTAAAACAAAGAATCATGCTGGTTAATCGAGCATATTTTGGCGTGTCAAAAATTCTGAAGAGTATGCTGTTCAGTAATGTCACAAAGTTCAGAATGTCTTCTTCTGGCTCGACAAGCCGTGTAGGCCCTTGGCCTCGCGATTTAATCTCTTGAGAGGTTACACTCACTTTTCTCGATGTATTTTATAGGGTAGGGTCATCACTCCCTACGCCTAATTTTGTGAGTGGCCACCATTTGGCTCACGGGTCGAAGTCGAACCCTCGAAAAAGGTAAGTGCCGCAAAACTTCATGCAGAAAATTAAATTTTAATATTTCTTAGAATATTCGGACTTTCCAAGGTACTATTACTCTTTAATCGTTCAGTTTTAGATTTTCCATATCGAATAAAACGCCTTAATTTAATTAGCTTTAATATTACAAAAAAAATGCCTTTATTAGTCAATACATAAGGCGACAGACAAGATTAAAAAAAAAAAAAAAAAAAGACAGAAAGAATATTTATGGTTAATATGTGACTTATAAATATCTAGTCAAATTGTGGTAACAGATACTAGGGCTCAAGATGGACAAAAAATATGAACGGTTAGGTAAGTAAGATTGTCAATGGTTAGGGAGGAAGATCAAATTTTGTGATTTTTGGAGCTATCAATGATCTTTTTTAATCAGAAGTAAGCTGACTTACCCAGGCGTAGTGGACCGGTATTTGTACCACCACCGAACATTCTAGACACGGCAGGTGGCGGTAAGGGCTGAGCGGCAGACGGTCCGTTCTAGGCACTTCGAGGACCGTCCAGGTCCAGAAGCCTCTAGCCAAATCCGGACCATTCTAGGCGTGGTATACCTGTCATTATCTTGACCGTAGCAATAACAAGATTATATTGTTATTTTTTTAGTATCTACAAAATTAAACCTACTTTAGAGGAAGAAAATTTATAATATCGGCATTTAAGCCCTGTCGGACTATTTCAATCAGAATGAAACCTACATAATATTAAAGCTGTTTTTGAGAAAATCGTAAAAAGTTGCAAAATGCATGGTATAAAGTGGCCTTAAATGCCGATATTTTAAATTTTCTTCCCCTAAAGTACCTTTAATTTTATAGATTCAATAAAATTAACTATATTATCTTGTTAGTGGTGATGAAAAACAGGTAAATATATAAATTGAATAAATTCGATACCCAACTAAAGGAGAAAACAGAAAAAATATTTGTTTAATGCAATTTTTCGTTTTTGAACATAAGAGCAGTAATATACATGTATGATATACCGTTGGAAAGCTAAAGATTTTAGAAAAAATATTATCTCATACACAAGCTTTTAAAAGTTAATAGAGAGTGATGAAATGAACATAAAACTAACTGATTATAATAGATTTTTTAATAAAACACATGTTTCTATATAAATTCAATTTAATTAATTCCTTAATAGTTTCTCGTATTTTTGCATCTAACTGTTTTTGAAAATTCTTTCATTGATTTTTAATATGGAGGTAAGTGAAAGTCGTGTGTTGCCCGCACCAGATTTTTTCTTTTGTCAACTGTTTCAAACAACCCGATATTTATAGCCGTGTGATATGGCCGAATAAGGTTGGGAAATGCCTTTCAAGCAGTAAAATGTTGGCTTTTTGTGACAATCAGTGAAACCGCGAGTGCTTAGGCGACAAATATTGTCGCTCACATTTACGCCTCAGCATCAATGTTTTTACGGTTACGACTTTTCGCGACATATCCCCAAGTTTCCTTCCTAACGTCCTAAGATAAAAATATTAAGTGAGAGAATATCGATCGGAAGACATGGCAAGCAGTCGGACAGATGTCAGCGCCTCAGTCGCTGGAATTGAGTAATTGGTAGCTTTCATTAAGCCAATCCCAATATCCCGGGTCACATTTTACAGACTAATTCAACTGATGAAGATGGGTATATGTATATATATATATATATATATATATACTTTTTTTTTTTTTCGAACAAGCCTTCAAGGTGCATCCAAATAAACTTTACCAGGATTCTTTCTTCTTCACCCAGAAATGGCTTTTAATATATCCTTAAAATCCTTTAAAAATATATAATACAATAATAATGTGAATTGCCAGTTTCTGGTACATTAAATTAAAATTGGGGTAACGAAATATGTTACAATATAAAAAAAAATCTAGTGCGGGCAACAAGCGACTATAAAAATACGTGAAACTATGAAAGAATTAATTAAATTGAATTTATATAGAAACATATGTTTTATTCAAAAATCTATTATATTATTATCTAAAATAGTCAGTTAGTTTCATCTTATTTTCATCACTCTCTATTAACTTTTAAAAGCTTGATTATAAGATAATATGTTTTCTAAAATCTTTAGCTTTCCAACGGTATATCATATATGTATATTACTGTTCTTATCTTCAAAAACAAAAAATTGCATTAAAAAAATATTTTTTTAGTTTTCTCCTTTAGTTGCTTTTCAAATTCGCTCAACTTGCATATTTAGCTGTTTTTTATCAGTGGTAACAAAATGATATAGTTATTTTTATAGAATCAACAAAATTAAAGGTACTTTAGGGGAAGAAAATTTAAAATATCGGCATTTAAGCCCTGTCAGACCATTTTAATGAGAATGGAACCTACATGATATTAAAGCCCATTCAATATTACATCGATATGGCGAGTTTAATAAAAATCGTCGGAACCGTTTTCAAGAAAATCGAAAAAAAGTGCAAAATGCATGGTATAAAGTGGCTCTTCTGGTAAGCTCATTTTGATGAAAAAGGTTTTGTAAATGTCTCGGGCGTATATTTGTCTTAAATATGAAATTTCAGTTTTATAGGACTTACCGTTTCCGCCCGGGAGTTACCACACACACACACACACCTTTTTGCGGGACTTGGTTATTGGACTCAGAGGACTCTAAAATGTGTATTTCCGTTGAATACTGGAATTAAAATATTTTCACGATCGCAATACTTTCCCTTACTATATATAGTAAGTGAAAGTAATACAAAGATGATTTTTTTAACTTTTTATTTTTGTTCATCTCATTGCCTTGATCTCGAAAATCTTTTCGATTTTTCTGTATCTTTAATAATAACCTATTTTGGGGGGAAATACATCTAATATAATTTGTTACTTGAATATACATATAGATTTTTTTAGCTTTATCGCGCTTTACTGATTATTAAACTCTATGCATATATTTCTCCATCTTAAAAATTACTGAGTTATGGGCGTATTTATTGGTGAAATTTCAAATTTTTTCTTTTCTTTTTTATAGTTATTCTAGGATTTTTGGTTAAAAAACACTAATGATTTTTTTCTATCTTCGAAAATAACGTAGAGTTATAGAATGAGACTTAACTAATAAATAATATACAGCAATTATTAATAACTTCATTTTCTATATCTAAGACTGTCACCCATAAACCAGCTACTTAGTACCGACCAAGTACCGACATACCTGTACTTAGGACACAGTACCCACCACCTGCAAGCACTTGCTTTGTGGTGCCCATGCCGCCTCTTCATCCCCCTACAATCTCTTGCTATATATACCCTTTGATGCTCAAGACTTATCACTCTAGTTATAACATTACTTGTGTCACACTCATAGAAGTGGACCTCGGAATGTACACTTGTAGTCACCCAAATTCCTCAGCACAGTATATTGTATTCATAATATGTATTATGCTCTCATAATAAAAGTCATATCTAAATATCTTCACTGTGTGTGATTCATTAACTGTAGCTACAAGCGTGTATACAGGCGAGATTTCATTTTTACATTTATTTTTTGTTTTAAAGCTCTTTACTGATTCTAAAATCGAGTTAAGTGAAAGTCATGTGTTACCAGCACTAGATTTTTAAAATACAAAATTACACTAAATGAATGACCAATACTCTGAGATTACAATAATTGTAAGAAGTCCCGGACTGATTATCGTAGCGACAGTCCGCCATCAATCCTTCTCCGCTACAGAAGGAATTTTATCGAAGATCCTTTAAACGAATTTTATAAATCCTTCTCAAGCCCCGATTGAGTTATAGCTCTTCAAGGATTAGGGAAACTCCAAGCAATTATTGGCCTTTCCATTATACATTGCCCTCAGTGCTTTGTATGGTTCGCAAAGAATAATACTTCTACACATAGTTCTGTTTCTTGGCGGAGTTTGCGATACATTTATTCGAGAAATCAGTAATACAAAGACCAATTAGTAAAGCATTTAATTTGAAATTAACCTTGAAGAAAAACAAAACAAAAAAATCTGGTGCTGGCAACACACGACTTTCACATACCTCCGTTTTTAAAATCGATTAAAGAATTTTCAAGTACAGTAAGAGATAAAAATGAGTAAACCATTAAAGAATTGTTTGTTTGTTTATTTATTTAACGCCACTTTATGCTACTATGGCTAATCGGACGATGCTACAGTGGGAGTCCTAAATTTTGCCTATCCAGATTTTATTAGGATAGGGATCTTTAACGAGTACCTGACATCGCACAGGCTCGGGACCACCTTTTAACGTCCCCTCCGAAGGACGGCGTAACTAAGGATTTTTTACTCCCATTAAAAAATCCTAGGACCACCTGCGGGTTTGAACCCGTGACCTTTAGCATGGGAGGCTGTTACGCTAGCCACCCAGCTACAAGTGATCCTCCATTAAAGAATAGATTAAATGGAAATCCCAAAAAACATGTGTTTTATTAAAAAATCTATTATATTATTATCAAAATAATCAGTTAGTTTTATCGGCTTTTCATCACTCTCTCTTAACTTTTAAAGGCTTGTGTATGAGATAATATGTTTTCTAAAATCTTTAACTTTGCAACGGTAAATCATACATGTATATTACTGTTCTTATGTTCAAAAACAAAAAATTGCGTTAAAAATATTTTTTCTGTTTTCTCCTTTAGTTGAGTATTAAATTCATTCAATTTATATATTTACCTGTTTTTCATCAGTGGTAATAAGATAATATAGTTATTTTTATAGAATCTACAAAATTAAAGATAGTTCAGAGGAAGAAAATTTAAAATATCGGTATTTAATACTTGTCAGACTATTTTAATCAGAATCAAACCTAAATGATATTAAAGCCTATTAAATTTTACACCGATATAGGAAGTTTAATCCTTGGAGCCGTTTTCGAAAAAATCGTAAAAAGGGGTAAAATGCATGGTGTAAAGTGGCTTTTCTGGCAAGATGATTTTGATGAAAAGGTTTCGTAACGTCTCGGGCGCATATTTGTCTTAAATATGAAATTTCAGATTATTTGGACTAATGGAACATAAAAAGTGTATTTCCGTTGAAAACTGGAATTAGAAAATTTTCACGATCGCAATACTTTCCGTTACTATATATTTCATACATAGGTAAGTGAAAGTAAAAAAACAAAAAAAAAAACACGTACCTTCACAACCTATGAAGGGTCTTACTTAGTTTTAGAACATATAGGGATTGTAACTGTTTCTAGACGAGAAGCCATGAAAGCAAATAATGAAGCTGACACTGAATAATGAGATCACACAGACGAAACAACACGATGAAATAACAGCATAAATAGTTATTCTGCCACAGGCGAGATTCGAACCCGGTTGCTATCCTAGTTGCTTCTTATGATAAAAAAAAATATTGTTTATTCATTTAACGACATTTTAAGGTACTGTGGCTAATCGGACGGTTCTAGAGTAAATCCCTAAATTTTTTTTTTTAATCTTTATTCAGGGACCAAGTCCACTTAAAACAAAAACAATGAAAACAAAGAATTTCTTAGTTTCTAGCTACTCGTAAATGAAATATTTAAACAATCCAATACATCTATAAATCTTTGTGTACTTTTTATTTTTTTAATTTGTTACCCACCTCTACCCTACAGGGTCATCATCATATTAAATTATACTCTGTTGTAGTAACCTACATTATTTAAATATTCAAACGTGTGGATATAATAGTAAATGCTCCTTATTATGTCTCCAACTATACCTTGCACCACGACCTTAACGTTCCATTAATTTCAGACCTAATTCCATCCAAATTTTCCAAATTCCACCAGAACCTTATCCATCATCCTAATCCTCTAGCTCAATCCCTATCCAGCTCCACTCATCCACACAACCCTCCTTGAAGGTTGAAACGGCAGTGGCCCTGCGACCTCTTGTAAATAGCCCTGGCTAGATTCTCCTCTCAACGTGTTGTATGCTTGAGAATCGTATATAGGTATGAGTGACTTTTGTATATATTTTTATTGATTTTATTTTGTATATAGGTATATATTTTATTATTATATAAATTCATGGTTTTGATTATATATCGTGTGAATGTAGTACTTTATCACTATTATTGATGTCCAAATTGGGACAAATTGTAATAATACTCAATAAAAACTTGTTAAAAAAAAAAAAAAAAAAAAAAAAAAAAGTTTGTATGTATGTTTTTCTTCGCCGCCGAGTATTTTGTTCAGTGTGAGTGGCAATCCAGTATATTTTTTCTCAAGTTCTCGTATTTTTTTGCATTCTATTAACAAATGTTTAACACTCTGTATGACGTTGTCACCTTTTGTGCAAGTGGGTTGTTACCTTTTCCAGCCGTTTTAGGAGGCACCCATGGGTAAATTGGCAATGACCAATTCTCAATCTGCACAGTATGATTTCTTCCCTCCTAGACTTTCTGCAGCTAGTTTCCCATTTACTGCAATCAGATTTCACTGCTCCTAACTTTGTCTGTTATCTTTTCCACTTTTCCGTCCAATCCGCTAGAAACCTTTTTTTTCGATTGGAGCACCCTATCTTCTACGGTTACTTCATTAATTTGAACAGTACCACTCTCTTCTCCTATTCTTGCAGTGTTGGCTGCTTGGTCAGTTTTTTCATTGCCCGGAATTCCTCGATGAGCTGATACCCATAGCAACACAACATGTGTATGTCTGAGTCTTTGTGTACTTATATATACACATATCCATACTATAAGTACCTATATTTACAATGCAACGAAGATTAAGATTAGATTAGGTAATGGAAGAGTTGAACCTTGACTACTTAATGGTTGTACGTTATAAGGTCACTCCTTAAGCATTTTTTGAGGGGATACCAGCTCGCTAATGGGCATCACATACCCGAGAAATGGCTGTAAGTGAATCCCCATCCAGGAATGGCAGGAAAAATATGACTGGGAGTCACAATTTAAAGGCAAAGATTACTATCAAACCCAGCCAACCATTAGCCTTATACCATGGTTCTTCAATAACCAACAACTTGATAGAAAAAAAATTACACAATTAGTAAGACTACGGACTAAGCATGGCTGCACAAAAAAAATTCTCAGTTTAATGAAAATAGAAAAAGGTGGCAATTGCCTAACATGCAAAGTCCCTGAAGACCCGCGCCACATTCTATTCCGATGCAGAAAATATAGAAAGCAAAGGGAAGTAGTGGTTCCCCTAGAAACAGAAGCCATGTTTTTACAAAAGTTAGACAAAGAAAAGTTTATGATTATCAGGCAATTTTTCATTAACGCTCAATGTAAAATCTTAAAAAAAAAATGAGGCACTTCACAAAGTTTAATTTAATTTTAATATTATTTCATTTTTTCTATTTCTTTTGAGTCACCTTCCTCTCTCATTAATTTATTGATCTTTTTCTATTATATTTGGTTCCGTAACCTAAGTTTCTATTAAATTATGGCAAACAGGTACTGACCATATAGGATTTGGATTCAAATCTTGAAGGTCATTTGGATAATAAAAAAAAAATAAAAAAGTGAATCCCCAAATGATTGTACGCTGGAAAGAGCCCATGTAGGACTGGGATTCGAACTCACAACCTTTTCGTTGGTATACTGGCGCTGTGGCAACACAGCAATGTGATCTCATTTTATATTGATAAGCATTACTATATTTTATTATTACCTTTATTGACATGATATTAAGGGCTTATATGTAAATAAAATAAAAAAATATCCTTAAATATAAGGAAAGATATATATCCTTGGAGGACATTGAGACCGAGACTAGAAGACAGTTTGTGCGCTGGCTACGTGAGTAGATGGCTCCACGAGATAGGACGAAGCCAATCCAACTTTCATAGATATCTTTATCAGTGGGAGGGGATCTCGTACATCTTATCTCTCAAAGTATTGACCACTCTTACTGCATATCGCCGTCTGAGGGAACCGGTATAACTTCATCCCACCGGTCCATCATATAATTCTTATTGTACAGAAATATATAGGAATTTAATAATGGAAGTTAAATCAAAGCTTTGACAGCTAGCACTTCTTACAAAGATAAGTTACTTAAGACATAATGTATTATTGCTCTAGTTTCATCAATAAAAATCTTAAAAGACTCATAACGACCGCTCCATGGTACCTGAAATAATCAGTTAGTTTATCTTCTTTTCATCACTCTCTATTAACTTTTAAAATCTTGAGTATATGATAATATTTTTTTAAAAATCTTTAGCTTTCTAACGATATATTACAAAAGTATATTAATTTTCCAAAGTTAAAAAACAAAAAAATGCATTAAAAAAATATTTTTTCATTTTTTTCCTTTAGTTGATTATCGAATTCATTCAATTTATATATTTTCCTGTTTTTCATTAGTGGTGACAAGATAATATAGTTATTTTTATAGAATCAACAAAATTAAAGGTACTTTAGAGAAAGAAAATTTAAAATATCGGCATTTAAGCCCTGTCAAACCATTTTAATGAGAATGAAACCCAAATGATATTAAAGCCCATTAAATTTTACATCAATATAGCGAGTTTAATCAAAATCGTCGGAATCGTTTTTGAGAAAATCGAAAAAAGGTGCAAAACGCATGGTATAAAGTGTCTCTTTATGATGAAAAAGGTTTTGTAACGTCTCGAGCGTATATTTGTCTTAAATATGAAATTTCAGTTTCATAGGACATACCGTTTCCGCCCGGGAGTTACCACACACACACACACAGACCTTTTTGCGGGATTTGGTTATTTGGACTCAGGGGACCCTAAAATGTGTATTTCCGTCGAAAACTGGAATTCGAAAATTTTCACGATCGCAATACTTTCCCTTACTATACATAGTAAGTGACAGTAATACAAAGATGATTTTTTAAACTTTTTTTTTTTGCTTTTTGTTCATCTCATTGCCTTGATCTCGAAAATCTTTTAGATTTTTCTCTTTCTTTAATAATAACATATTTTGGGGGGAATTACATCTAATATAATTTGTTACTTAAATATACATATAGATTTTTTTTTTAACTTTATCGAGCTTTACTGTTTATTAAACTCTATACATATATTTCTCCTTCTTAAACATTACTGAGTTATGGGCGTATTTATTGGTGAAATTTCAAATTTTGTCTTTTCTTTTTTATAGTTATTCTAGGATTTTTGGTTAAAAAACACTAATGATTTTTTCTATCTTCGAAACTAACGAGTTATAGAATGAGACTTAACTAATAAATAATATACAGTAATTATTAATAACTTCCTTTTCTATACCTAAGACTGTCACCCATAAACCAAGCCACTAAGTAAAAATCACTACATACGGACTCACAAGAACCAACACATAAAAATCTGTATCTCTACAAAACATGAAGAGTCTTGGGCTCAGTACATATAGAGATTCGTACTGTTTCTAGGCCAACGGAAGTACAATCAGGTGATTTGGTCGAGATCACATTCGGTCACTGGGTTTTCCCCATTTTCGGGTACCCACTTTATGGAGGCTGGGTTCGCCCCCTGAGGGTCTTCCCTCTCGCTGAAATAACAGAATAAATAATATTTTGCCACAGCCAGGATTAGAACCCATGACCCGGAAAATAATATACTAGTGCTGTATCCACTGGACCACACCGTTCTTCTTTATATAACGTTTCATTGGTAACATTACAGACACGACGATAGACTTATAAAAGACACGTCAATAGTGCTGCAATGCCTGTTAGAAGAAGACTGAAAAGAGGCTGGATGAGAGACCTCCTCTGCTAAATTAAAGCCTAGGAAGGAGTGCTGTTAGGCACTTTCCTTCCATATGTCTTTTACATCTGATGTTTAAGTTGTCTCAAGCACATATGCTTATTGTTGGATTGTTTCTGACAGTTGCAAATAAAAAAATCTTGGAAACAATTGGTTCTACAGATATTTGATACCACTCAAATTAAAGCTTGTTAAATTTACTTTAAAATAGTTTTATCTTTGTCGTAGGAGTAGGTTCCATGATTTTGGCTTGAATACAGCTAAAGTCAGGAGATTTCTCGTTCTTTGGAATTTAAACAATTCTGATAAATCTCACATTAGAACTAATTAAATGACCTATAATGCAGTTTATTATTAAAATTTTATTCGTAAACCTATCAATTTTAAGTTGTTTGACTTGAAATATTGCCGTAAATTATTTTTTAGCCACGATAATCAAACTAATCTTAACTTCAGATCTGTTTGTAAAAAAAATATTTAACTTCACTTTATACTACTATGGCTAATCGGACGATACTACAGTGGAGTCTTAAATTTTGCCTATCCAGGTTTAATCAGGAGGGTCTATCAACGAGTACCTGTAATTGCACAGGCTACGTCCCTAGTGGCATCTGCCGGGGTTGACCCCGTGACCTTGGATATAGAAGGCTGTTTCAAATAAACTGGAATTAATCAGCATACTTACTTATTGTAGTTTATGCAGTTGTAAATTTTTATAAAAATATATTTAAAAAAATTATTTTAATGGTATGTTTTAACACAATTTTCACTAATGAAAATAAATTATAAATTTTGAAATTTCCTGAGTTATTGTGGAGTTTCCTCATAGCGAGTTCCAGAATGTAATGTCATAAAAGCACTATTAACTCATAAAACTATATTGTATAGAAATATTTTATGACTTTAAAACATTCTGAATTATATATTTTAAGTAGTCTACAGTCTCCGCCTAGACTGTTGTTATTCAAATCATTTGTTTTATTATTGGTTATTCAATAATGTTTTGAATTAGTTATTATTATTTTTTTTAAGAAATATAACAAAACTTACCAGACATCCTAAGTATTATCCATTGCAGAAGTAAAATATAAATATATCATATAAAATGGATATGATAAGTTTAAAAGTTTTCGTTATAGACACTTAGCTATTTATGAATAATGAAATAAGGGATAATAAAACAATTTATTGTTGTTATTATATCATCATTCAGCTTAAAGTTCTACCTTTTTTTTTTATTTAATGCATTTAATTATCATTTTTATATTTCTGATGATTTGTAATCGGGAAAGAAGTGATGAAATTGTGTTTACCTAAGGTATAGGGGCTAGCATAACAACCTTCTATGCCCAGGGTGGCAGGTTCACACTTGGCAGATGGCCTTTAGGATTTTTTTAAGGGAGTAAAAAACCTTGGTTATTGCGTCTTTCGAATGGGACGTAAAATGGTGGTCCCGATTTGTATGATGTTAGGTATTAAGATCCCTGTAGAAACATGACTAGGAAAGGCAATTTACGCGGACGGATTTTTTAAAATAGTTATTTTTTATACAATATAACACTATTATATATATATATTTTTTTTAACCTCTTACTCGCCTTTGAAGGCTATACGGGGTTTCTCGGGCCAGAAAGGGGAGGGGCAAGAGAGTGGGATAAATACTGAGATAAATCCCCCCAGCACCGAGACCCGAACTCGTAATTATTTGGTTTCAAATTACGGTCCCGAGTCTGGCACCCAGGATTGCTTTACAAGCTCCGCAAATTCCTCCCTCCTACATACTTTCTTATCATCCAGTCCTACCTCACTGGCAGATCCTTCAAAATAAGTCATAATAATTCCTATTCACCATTTTTAGTCAGTTTGCTGGTGTTCCTCAAGGCAGTATCCTAGGACCCATCCTTTACACAGTTTATACAGCTGATATCCCATCCCATCCTAACACTTTCCTTTCTACCTATGCTGATGACACATGTGTGTTATCAGTCAATGCTGATCCAACTATTGCCTCTCAAACTCTCCAATCCCACATCAGAGAACTTGAAGTATAAACGCCTTACATGGAACTCTCATACAAGACTGAAACGACAAGAAACTGCACGACGTTTTCGACTACTTCAACACTTACTAGACAAACGTTCCAATCTTCCACTTAACTACAAAAGGCTCATCTACATGACTATCATACGGCCTATATGGACTTACGGAGTAGAACTTTGGGGCTCTACTAAACCATCAAATTCTTCCCGTATCCAATCCCTACAATCCAAAATCCTTCGTAAAATCCTCAATGCTCCTTATTTTGTAACTAATAAACTGATCCACAAAGACCTTAATATTCCGTATGTTGCTGATTTGGCCCGATCTAGATACCAATCCTTTCATGACAAACTCCATTCCCACCCTAATCCTCTAGTTTCAATCCTTTCTTCCTCTTCAATTCCCGACAATCCTCCGAGGCGTCTCAAAAGGAGATGGCCCCGAGACCTTCTAGTTTAAAATAGTTACAGGAGTGCTACCATTGGGTAGTTTTTCTACAAGTCTCTTCCATGTCATTTTTTTAATATCATATTTACTTGATGTATTTTTTTGAGTACAGTTGTAAATTTCAATAAATTATGTTTAAAAAAAATAAGGTCCCTTGTGGTTGCTAGGCAACGCTAGGCTATCCCACTCAGCCATCCCGCCCCTAAATATTTGTATCTATCTAAGATAATAATTGAAGTATGGGAATAAATATAGGCAAGGTTTTATTTTTTTTTCTTTTTGTTTGTCAAGATGTCCTGATCTTGAAACTATTAGATATTTTTCTATCTTCAAAAACAAATAAGCTAATGAATTGAATTATTTTAAATCTGCCACTATTTTAAAACTCACAGTCTGATATAAACGCCCAGGTGATAGGATCTTCGTTGGATGCTCTCGTATTTTTGTGGTAAATTTTGAAAAAAATTTGGAACAGTAGTTTCAGAGAAAAGCCCTAAGGCGGTCAGACGAATTTTATTTTGTATTCTTTATTCGTATTCTACGTATCTTGAAACTCAAGCCCTTATTTTTGAGGGGATTAGGGGTTTTGTTTGTTTTTTTTCTTGTTCTAACACGAAGGTTGATTATTAAAAATAATAAACAAAAAAGATATAATTATTCAATTATTTCTGTATTAAACTTAAAAAGGAAAGGATGGAAGCAGAACGGGGAGTACAGCTCCAATGTTTATATTTCACTTCCTTTAGCTCGGGTAAAAATATCTAGGACCCGCTTTTGGAACATCATAGGATTTTCATAGGAACAATAAATATAACTGAGTAAACATATTTCTATTTAAACAAAGCGTTTTCAGCTGTAATCTTATCTAACGGGATCCAAAGGATTTCACTAAAATTTACAGGAAATTGATTTATAACTCGAAAAAATTCAGTTTTCATAATAACATTTACAAATTTTATTAGTCAAAATAAAAATATTACAATAAAACAAATTAGTATTTACAACAAACCTAAAATCTTCAGTATATATGCATCGATATTTTTTTTTTCAAGTATAAATTTATATAATGACTTTCATATAAAGTGATACATATATATTAATGAATAACGTAATTATTATGAAATATATAGTAAGGGAAAGTATTGCGATCGTGAAAATTTTCGAATTCCTGTTTTCAACGAAGATACACGTTTTAGGACTCCTTGAGTCAAAATAACCCATCCAGCAAAAAAGTCTTTGTGTCTGTCGGTGTATTTATTACATTTATAAGCCCGAGAAGTTACAGAGAATTTAAAATCGGCGAACCAAAAAGAGCAACTTTATGCCATTTTCTCAAAAATAGATCTAACAATGTTCATTATACTCGATATATCAATGTATTTAATGGGCTTTAATACCAATATAGGTTTCATTCTGATTTAAATAGTCCGACAGGGCTTAAATGCCGATATTTAAAATTTCCTTTCTCTAAAGTACCTTTAATCTTATAAACGTACAAGTATTCGAAAAAAATGATCATATTAGCATGTAAGCATAGATTAATTAAAAAACGGATAAATATAGATAGATAGAAAATAATTTTTATTCTGGGACTGGGTCCCTTTAGAATAACAGCTTTGTACAGTTTAAATATACAATATGTCTGGCCAACAGACAAGATGAACATGATTAACTACTATTTACAATAATTGATGAATTTGTATACAACACAAAATAAATAAAATAAAAACAATCTTCAGAAGCTAATTTATGTTAGAAAAAAATGATAAATATATGAGTTGATAACAGAATCCAAATAAAAAAAGAAACAAAAAATAAATAAATAAAACAAAAATAATTAGTAACATTGTACTAGTACTTAGTATTCTTAAAATAACATTAACTCTGAAATAATAAAGGATCTATATCAGACCAATAATTAATGAAAGATAAAACAATTAAAACAAAAATAAAAAATACAAATATAAGAAATGAAATCTCCTAGTAACAAAAATAACGATATAAAAAACTAAACAAATGCTGTAAAGATTGAACCAAACGAAAAAAATTATATAAAAATATATTTCATATTTAAAATATATGTCAGGCAGAGTCATTTTGGGATGTTAGAAGGTGCTGGAAAAGAAGGAATTTAAATGTAGAAAGGGAAAGAGCATGACGGATGTTTGATGGAAGGGAATTCCAGAAACTAGTAGAACGGGCCAGAAAGGAGCATTCGTATTTTTTTGTTCTGTGGGAAGTGATATAAAGGTTGGAGATATAATTAATTAATGCTGTTTTTTAAGCTACCGCTGCCTTAGAAAAGCAGCCGGTCAAAAACCTAGCAGTATTAATTATACTAAAAACAATCCTTCAAAAACAATAAAAAGTTGGAACAAATTTGATTATGAACTGAAGTAGAAATGAACAAAAATGTTTCTTAATGTAATTTTAGGTTTTTTGAAGATAAGAACATTAATTAATATAGATGTATGATATACCGCTGGAAAGCTAAAGATATTAGGAAAAATATTATTCTATGCACAAAGTTGTAAAATGCAACGACATGTAATAACGGTGATGACTGCAAAACTAACTGATTGCTAATAATAATAATAATACATTTAGGGAACTGATTGCTGTCGATAAAAAATTATATTGTTAAATGCGTTACCAACGAAACTAAATATATTTCTTTAGTTCTTGAATTGATTTTAACAGGTAAGTCGTTTGTTGCCCGCACCAGATTTTGGAATTAATGTTTTTTTATTATTAGTAATTTATCGTGTTCTAAATAACACGAAATTGTTCATTTATTTTTAAGAGGTTATTAATTTGATTAAATTAAATTTGTACTACAATTCTCTGATAATATTCTTTTATATTATTTTACTATACATTTGTTTTATGTGAGGTAGATGTTTTAATTAAATTTCAATACCATTTAAAATTGAGTTTACAGTTTGAGATGAGAATAAAGTTGTTTATTTCTACGATGTACATTATAAAATTTATAATGTTTAGTTAGAAAAGGTGTTATGGTTTAAGGTGTTATAAAGTGATGGTTTCTCGAGATGTTTGTTACTGGAAGCAAGTCTTCATTAGTGTTGAGGTATTTTACTAATGGTTGCTTCAATTAGAGCTTGCTCTTGGAGGGAAACAACCCCTTTTGAAAGATTTATATTTATTTCAAATAAATTTTTATTAGTTAAACATTAATATGTATATATTAAATCTTTTTTTATTCATCTTCTAACGGCTTAGGAAGTTTCCTATCTGCGAATATTCTTGGAAGTATTATAATTTAATTTTCTGCATGACGTTGAGAACTCCCTGGATATTTTATCTTTTTTCATTTAGTACCTATTTTTCTGTGCGAGTACATCAATTATATACATTAGAGTTTTCAGTGAAAACTAGGGTTAGGGTTAGGGTATTGGAATAGGTGCTCAACCTCTTGGTTATTATCACCGAATAAATTTGTAGTAAGAGATTTTTTTACTCTTTTTATTTATTCATTTTTCCTTCTATATTTTTGTTTATTTATTATTTTTTTGACACATTATGAATTAGTGAATTTATTCCAAGTTTTATTTTGTTTTTATTATTATTATTTTTTTTAAATTTATTTAATTTTTTTCTTATAGTTCCAGGAGCAGAGAACATTCTTTGACGAACCTAATCAGTGAACTAACTGTTTCACTTGAGTCCTTCAGGCTCTCACTCAACGATCTTGCTAGATTAAGTTTATCTATTTGTACATGGAATTTGGGGCAGTTCTCAATAATATGTTTTATTGAGAGAGGCACCCTACACAAGTCACACATTGGTATGGGCTGCCTGAGGATGAGATGGAGATGTGTGAGTCTGCTATGTCCGATGCCAAGTCTCGCCAAAGCAGTTTCCTCGCGGCGATTACTTCGCAATGATGTATTCCATGGTTCAGGCGATTGCTTGATATTTCTTAATTTATTGGTGTTGTCAAGTTCTAACCACATCTGTTCCTAAGCCTGATATATTTTTACCTTAAGGTAATTTTTTACGTCTTCCTTGATGTATGTTGGGTGCCATGCTGTTAGCTAATGTTGGATTTGGATGTTTGATAATGCAACTTATTTCGCAGCCCGATCCGCTTCTTCATTACCATCAATGCCTACGTGAGATGGAATCGACAAGAACACAAGTTCTTTTTTCAGTATTTTGAAATCTTCCTCATATTTTCTGATCTTATTAATTAGTGGGTTATCAATGCAAATATTATGAAGGTTCTTAAGGGCAGAAAGAGAATCTGTGTATATAATGAACTTTGACTCATCACGTGACCTAATGAATTCAAGTGCATATATGCTACAGGTTCCGCAGTATATATGCTACTTAGGTTAGGCAGTTTGAACTTAAGGGTACTTACGGGTGTAATAATAGACGAACCAACTTGATCATTTATTTTGGACCCATCTGTGAATATTTTTGTGAGATCTGCATGATCACATATAATTTCATTGTAATTTTTTCTTAGTACATAGTGTGGCGTGTCATTTTTGTTATATTTTGTCAGAGTTAAGTTTATTCCAATGGAAACTATGGATAAAAGCAAAGAACTAAATATTTAATTTTCCATCCTAGCTTTTGAGAAACGGACTAAGGGCCATAAAAACTTTTTTGTTCCCCTCGATGCCTAGTGTCTGCTCCCACTATATGACTAGACATTTATGGGAGGGGAGTATTTTAATGACAACCCTCCTTAAGAATTCTTTTTTTCCCCTTGCAATCCGCAATATTATATATATCGGGAGTTTCACCACACTATTATACATCATAAATAATAATTAAAATGGAAATGTAATAAATAATTAAAGTAGTAAAGGATTAGTTGAACAAATTCTATCCTAAGACTAGACCGTGGTATACTACTAACTAGGAGAGGCTAGATTGGAGCAATTAAAGGCCATTCCAGTGAGCTGGATGGCTCCATGTCCTTTAGCTTAATGTCCCAGTCAGGACCCTTAGTGTTCAAACTTCATCCATTCAGGACAGATCTTCCCAGGACCAATCGCAACTCTCATTTGCACTTTTTAAGGATAGCAATGCTTTTATGATTACTAAATGTAATGAAACAAAATATATCTAAAGTTCGTTCTAGGAATAAAATCAAGTGCACCACTTTTAAAATTAACATTCTTAAATTAAACCAATGTGTATGACCTCATCCTCCAATACTAAAATACGAGGACTTTCCTCATCTTCAACAAACTCACATCTACATTTTGATCTTAGCCAATAGGCCGACAGTCTCCTTATCGGCTCTGCTCAGCTTGAAACACCCTTTCTCCACCGACTCTCTTATTCAAAATATTCTTTTGTCACTGAAGTCCACAATAGTTTTTAATAATTCAGTTTTTTTTCGTCTGGGTACCGAACCACTGCGGTATAGTTGGGAATGAACTCGCAGACCGTGCAGCCAAAGAAGCAATAACAGATGGCATTGGGGTTTCTGTCATCAAACATCGGATTCGGTCGAAGTGGGGATAAAGTTGGCACGACACACAGAAAACAAGTTAAGGGAAATAAGAAGGGACATCTCTCATTGGCATTCGGCCCTACGACAAAAGCGAAGGGAAGAGGTTATCCTGGCGCGCCTGCGCATTGGACACACCCCACTAACTCACGGACATCTCATGGCACGGGAACCTCCTACTGACTGCCCAACATGCGGTTGCCCGGTTACTGTTAAACACATTTTGACAGAGTGTAGGGCTTATGATACTTAAAGAGCTCATATTGCAATTGACACTGACTTACCAACTAGACAACATACAGACAACTGCAAAACGTTTTGACTTCCTGCGACAGACTTATACAATAACCTATAATATTTAATCCTTGATTTAAGGCGAAAATGACCCAAGCGGTTTAAGCCTACGAAAAAAAACAACAAAAAAACAAATCTAGAACCACCAACACAGATATGAGTTGCCGGTTCAGGGAGCTCCGACACAACAAGGAACAACACTCCAGCCACTGGAACGACCACTTCAGTCATTAGGACCAAAAATCCAGTCTCTGGGACCACTTCTTCAGCCAAAGGATGGGACCACACTACGCTTTTTCCCCTCCTTAACGAACCAACAGGCTCGAGAGTGAGGAGGGAAATTCCTTCGCAGCAGTCTTCGGGTGATAATTATTCATCGCAGTTTTCGCATATACTGAAAGATTTGAACAATCTTATCCAGCCTCTTATGAGCCGTCTCCAAGAGCTCGCCAAGTCGTTAACCCTTCAGATGGTTCCTGATCAAATAACGATAGGATATTCTGCTATAATCGAGATT
Source organism: Piezodorus guildinii (assembly GCA_023052935.1). Classification (NCBI taxonomy): domain Eukaryota; kingdom Metazoa; phylum Arthropoda; class Insecta; order Hemiptera; family Pentatomidae; genus Piezodorus; species Piezodorus guildinii. The sequence continues at coordinate 139,247,816 of CM041297.1, read as the reverse complement.
TGGCCCTCTAAATCCCTACTAAGACATTTGATATAGTGCAATAATTAATTATTTTCATTGAAGTTACATATAAAAAAATGATCAAATGTATATGCAAGCATGAATTTTACTACAATAGAAGAAATGTTTTGGCATTATTTAATTTTTTTCTTAGGATTAGCGGTGGCGTAGTGGCTAGAATGAGAGCTTTAGGTTTTGGAGGGGGCGAAAAACATTGGTGGATATATGGTACTCGTTAAAGACCCCTATCTGAATTTAGTGCTGCAATTCAGCATCGTCCGATTAGCCACAGTTAGTTACATTAACAAAATAACATCTTATTACTTAATATGTAAACAATCCTTATCAGTTATTAAATATCCAAAGAAAAATGTTTAAAGTATTCATAAATCTTATAGGATAATCTTCTAAAAGCTTAACAACAAAGTCCACACATAATTTTTTGTGCTAAATAAAATCCAGTGGACCTGGAAGGTTGTTTTCCTTATGAAGCAGGGACTGGGTAAACTTGGTTATCAAAGGGACGGTGGCTTCCTATGAGAGCCTTCTGAGGGCGTATCTGTCGATAGCTAAATCTCGGATTTATATAATATATATATTTTTTTACAGCGTTGAGGAAAAAAGCTTGAACTATTTAATGGGAAGGTGAAAAAAAAAATCAATAATTATTATAGGAATAGAACGTTTAAAAATATTAAATTTATTATTATTACTTTCTACTGTTTGTTTCTCAAGGCATTATCCTAGGTCCCATTCATCTTTCAAACAGTCTATATTGCTGCTATACCAACCAATCCTAACACTTTCCTTTCTACCTATGCTGATGATAGTGTTATCTGTAAATAATCATCCTATAACTGCATCCCAAAGTCTTCAATCCCACATCAAAGACCTAGAAAAATGTTGTAAAAACTGGAGTATTAAAATAAATTCAAATAAATCTCGTCACACGACTTATAACCTTCGTTGTAAACCTAGATTTCCTATCCTACTATATAACTGTCCGTCCTAATGACTATCATAAGGTTAACATAGGTTAACATTGTTGAGATTTAGGGCTCTACTAAACCATAGAGGACTCTAATCTTATCCAATCATTGTCATCACGCTCCTTACTTTGTCACGAATAAATTCATCCATAAAGACCTTGTGGCGGATGCTACACACACTCGCTCACAGATAGCGCTAGCGGCGTCCATATGGCCTACCAGCCAAATATAAGAAGACGCTATATCCAATAATATTGTATATTGTTACTAATTAATGTCATTGTAAATATTTATATCTATATAACTGTTTTATGAGAATAAATATAGCATTCAAGGTAATTTGACCTAGGGCCAAGACCCTAGCAAAGCTCTCACTGTCAATTATTGACATAGATGCCTAACATCCCCAAGAGCTGGCACAGCTCTTCAGATCACCTACCTGGTATCTTCCAAGGTCAGATTTACTCTGCCTTTGTAACATTATGTGGTCTATCCTCTAGCTTCCTTCATGTATCTTCTCTCTGCCTATCCTGCACTACTGTCGTGCTACTACCATGGAGGGTGATTTCTTTCCACCTATTCTACATCACTGTGGTGCTACTCCCGCGCAGGGTGAGTTCTCTCCGCCTATCCTACACTACTGTCGTGCTTCTACCACATCCTAGCCAGTCCTCACTGCTAAATGGTAATTGCGGGTTCGCCCCCTACCTGGCAGAGTAACCTCATACCTGGTGCTGCGGTACGTGCTACTACCACGGCGAGCACTACATTTCCATCAATCTCCCTTCCTAGCATGTATACGCAATTGTCGAGGCCTTCTGACACTCTTTCTTGTCCATCTTAACAACCATACCTCGAGAACCTCTATGTTGCATTTGTTGATTTTTCGGACGAACTACTTCTACCATAACCGCTTCTTCTGCAGATCAAACCATCAATCCATTCACAAGAAACTAGATCCCGACCTTTATATCCCTTCCCACATAACTAAAACATATGAACGTTCCTTTCTATTCTGCTCCACAAGTTTTTGGAATTCTCTCCCAACAAACATCCTTCAAGCAACCTCTCTCTCCACTTTCAAATACCCTTTGTCCCAGTATCTTCTCACTGCCCATAATGACGCTAGCTGACAATAATAATTGCACTGTTAGATGATAGTCAATACTTTTATTTTGTGCATTTTCCTATAGTTAAATAAAAGCGTTAAATATTAATTAATTATGTATTGTCACCAAACGTATTTATTTCTTATATTTTTTTTTCTTTTGATTTATGTCATATTTTTTTTTTCTACATTAATTTTGTATCTTGGATATATGTGAATATTTTACTATGTTAAATTTCATGTTATTCTTAGGGGACAGTCCCAGAATAAAGTTTTTTTTTTTTTTGTTCTTAACAAACTCCATTCCAACTTCAACCCACTAGTTTCAATCCTTACTTCTTTTTCAATTCCTGATAATACACCGAGGCGTCTGAAAAGAAGATGGCCTCGAGAATTAGTTTAGATTACCTACTAATGTGCTACCAATGGGGAGAGTTCTCTAGACGTTTTTTGACGTTTACTTGTATTTCACGTACAGTTATAAATACCAAGAAATAAATAAATAAATAAAAAAGTGTCAATAATTGATGAGTGTGAAATCTACAAGTTAATGCAAACACTTTCGTGTTGGAGTGACCAAATTTCTCGTCTCAAGCGACCACGTGATAAGCTTGATTATTTCAATTTACATTTGTTGTTTGTTTGTTTAACGTCACTTAATGCTACTGTGGCTTATAGGACGATGCTATAGTGGAAGAAATTTTGCCTGTCCAGGTTTAATTTGGATAGGGATCTATAACGAGTATCTGACTTCGCAAAGGCATAGAAGGCTGTTATGCTAGCGACATCGTACGGTCTCGGGACCACCCTTTTAGGTTTCCTCCGAAGGAAGTTAATCTTCTTAAAAAATCCTAGGAACACCCGCGGGTATGACCCCGTGACCTTTGGAATAGAAGGCTGTTATGCTGGCCAAAATGCTACAGGTGATCCCTGTAGCAATTTACATTTAATTTACCATAAAACTATGATATGGCAGAATAGGATCATGTAATATACTAATATAAAAATATAGATAGGTATACGAGAGTTATGACAAATATACATTAGAATTTATAGATTATTAATAAATTATTTTAGAAACAAATTACAAAATAAATTATTTAAAACAATAAATATAACGCCTAGTAGATCTCAAAAAGCTCATTCGCTCACTCAAGGAGGTTGTGATGGATACAGAAGGCACATCACACCCAGATTGAGTGAGTCAACAGGCTTCCTGTACTTCCGCTATCTTCTTATCTTCTGGATGTCTTCTCATTGGATGATATAAAGTTGTCTTCAGCACCTTAGATTGATATATAAGCAGTTCTCTCAACAATATATATACATGCATTACACCAAAATCTTAGAAAATAGTACAGAAAAATACGGTTATTTTAACTTCTTTTTTTTTCGGTTGGCGCGACAGGCCTTGGAGGCTCTTGGCCGCACGGTATGGTTTATATTCCACACCGCGATACTCGATGACATTTTATAGGGTAGGGTCATCACTCCCCACGCCTATTTTTGTAGGTGGCTATCAAATAGCTGACGGGTCCCACATACCCGGGGGAGATTGTGAGTGAATCCCCATTTATTTGTATGCTTGAAAAAAGTCCTCCTGTGGCTGGGATTCGAACTCACAACTTCAGCGTGGCAGGCTAGCGCGCTAACCACTCAGCCACGGGCTCCCCGTTATTTTAACTAGTTTGTATTAATACTTTACACGACGGACTCCTGATATTTCTACCTAAACAAATATAAATACAACTACTCAGTAAATTACTGATCGATGATAAGCAGCAAACCAATATGTTTGCAAGCACATAAACAACATTTTTGGCATACCTTACTTTTTATATCTTGTTATAAACATACAACATATATAAATATAGTCACACATAACTAAATATAAATATCTAGAGAATAAATAGAACTAATAATAACACTACATTAAGGTTGTGAAAACAATCTATGTTTTTAATTGATAATGAACAATAAAATACTTAATATTAAACATAACAATATGTATTAAAGTCCCAATTATATTCAAAATGGTGTGCATAATAAATCTAACAGGAGAATGAAAATGAATTAACATAGTCAAGTGTAACATATGCCATATATACAGTAAAATTAGGTTTAAAAAATGGCAGAACCCGAACATAGAAAAAAAAAAAAATCTGAAACATGTTAGAAATTGTTCAGTACCCTTCTCTTATTAAGTTGTACATTTTTTAAATTTTTCCAGTTTTTTTGTTAATATCTCAAATTAACATTATTCTGTACAAAATTAAATATACTTTAAAAAAGCTTTAAAAATGATTGCATAAATGTTTTAGCTGAAATGAATGGTTGCTGAGATAATGAAGTGGTAATATACAGGGATTTTCCTCATGTAGTAAACATTTTATTCAAACTCCATGTAATATGAGTGTTCATAACTGACAAGATTAATTGGATTTTTTTATCGTGGATATGGATCAATCACAATTCATATACAGATGAATTCTTATTCAATTATTACTAAAAACATAATTAATCATTGCCACTATTAACCATCCATAAGTTTAAAATTAAAATAATTAATAAATCACAATACATTAGATGAATTGTATTTTATATGTTTTAATTGCATAGGTTATACCAAGAAGTAAAAAATGCACCCATTATAAGATTTTTATTTTCTTTTTTTGCCTCACTAAGGTGTAAATATACAATTTTTTTCCATTTTCATAAAATTATTTAATTTTTCTTTGTACTTTACAGGATACACTATCAGAGTCCTTGGAATGTAAATATCGGACAATTTATAGATAAGACCCTCGGAAGTTCACTTTACTCCAAAATCAACCTAAAATTTTCGTATTTTCTTCACTCAACGCTTAATATATACATACTACTTACGGGAAAACAGGAAATTTATTTTAAAAGTATATTAAAATTGCTATAGACGGAAACTTTTCAATTTTCTTTATGTTTTGTATTTTTCAAGATAATGCTTTACAAAGTGCAATTTTTTGAAGTGCATTATATACTTTTTCAGAATTTTATGGCTTTTGATTGAACTCGTTAAAACAATGCATGCCTAAATTGGCTTTAATAACTTATAGGTTAGGGGTCACCTGTGGTGTAGTCGCTAGCATAACAGCCTTCTATGCCTTTGCGAAGTCAGATACTCGTTAAAGATCCCTATCATCATTAAACCAGGACAGGCTAAATATAGGGCTTTCACTGTGGCATCAGCCGATAAGCCAAAGTTGCATAATGACGGCAAATGAACCAACAAGAATAAATGATAAATTATGGGTCAGTATTTTTTTATTTTTTTTATTTATGATGAAGACCGGCTAGGATAGTCCTATTGGCCTACTACTACTGTTCGCCCCTTTTGGTCTACCTCTTTCAGGGTCACCTGTGGTGTAGAAGCAATAAACAAATTTTATCTAACAAAAAATATTTTCCATTAAATATATAATCTGAAAAAATTACGATCTGAGCAACACTGACAGATCTAAAGCACGTCAAACGTTTTAAGAGTGAGAAAAAAAAACCCTGTATCACTACAACCCCTGAAGGGTCTTGGGCTCAGTACATACAGAGATTTCTACTGTGCTAAGCCAACGGCAGTGCAATGAGGTTATTAGGCCTTGATCACGCTCAAGCGCCAGGTTTCTTCCTCAATTTGGGTAACGACTTTTAAGAGGCTGGGTCTGCCTTAGAAAGGTTTCTATACCCTAGGGATGCACCCGGCTGAATTAACAGTATAAATTATACTCTGTTAATGCCGGGATTTGAACCCAGGACCCGGAGAACAGTAGACTAGTACTCTATCCACAAGACCACGGCAATCCCTGAGAAAAAAGTTACACCAAAAAAAAAGTATAGCCAAAATTTAGCATTATTTTAAATATGAGTTAAATTACTTACTGCCTTATGGGAAAAATATAAAATATTTAAAAGCGTTTTAAAAGGAGCTTTTAGGTTTTTTAAGATGAAATCGGATAACATATTTTTATGTAACTAATCTATTAGAATGCAAATGTTTTGAAATCTCAATTTCTATAAAAAATACGCTTTAGTGCCTTATTGAAAACAGCTGTTCAATTAAGATCCAGCCTCACAGATTTTGTAATAGTGTTCGACCGAAGATAGGCCAGAAAGGGGAATTAGAAAGAATAGTGTGTATATTTAGTGTATAGTGTATATATAGTGTACGGGTTCTGGCTTTGGGCTAGCGCAATGTAAACTCAATCTATTTTTAGCTTCTATTTCCAAATAAACCCGACTTCTATCCGCTGAGGGATCCGCTGGAGGTCTAAACCCTTTGTATCTTCACAAATAGTCACCGCTTAAATACCGAGGTGTCTTTAAAATTGATTATAAATTATAGCAATAAATAAAATAAAATGAAATGAATATAGCAGTAATCGCTCAGTTTTCAGAATGTATTAAATAAATTTTAAAGGGAGCGGTGTGGTCTAGTGGATAGAGCACTAGTCTACTTGTTCTCCGGGTCCTGGGTTCGGATCCCAGAATATTATTTATTCTATTATTCACCGCGGTGCGACCCTGGGGTATGGATATTCCCTTATGGCAGACGCAGACCAAGCCTCTTTAAAGTGGATACCCATATTGGGGAAAAACCTGGCGGCTGATCGCGAGTAATGCCTAATCACTTCATTGCACAGCCGTTGGACGAGGAACAGTACGAATCTCTATGTGTAATGAGCCCAAGATCCTTCATAGATTGTAGAGGTGCAGATTTTTTTTTTTTTTAAATAAATTGTGATCAAAATACATGGAGTAACCAAGAGTATCCTTCATTAATGAAATATATTCACAAATACCTTGTACTAATGAATAAATTTAATCTACCAAGATCGTTGTGTGAGAGCTTAAAGGACTCTAGTGAAACAATTAGTTTACTACTAAGGTTCATCAAAGAATGTAATCTGCTCCAGGAATTATAAGAACATAAATAAATGAAAAAAGGAAAAAAATTATAATAAAAAAAATAAAAAAAATAAAGTAAATTCATTTTTAAACAATAAATAAATAAAAATTTGCGTGTTTTATTATTTTTGACTAATTAAAAAATCCCAAAATCTTGTCAATTTAAATATATTCGGTGCTAATAACCAAGAGGTTGAGCGCCTATTCCAATACCCTAACTCTATGAACAAAAAAATACTGATGTTTGCATCACAACTCTTTTATATTAGCAGAAGTAACGAAGATTTGAACTAGCTTTGAATAAGCTTTGAAACCATTCTATCTAGTCCTCGTCGAAAAATCTAAAAGTAAAAATAATTGTCCGTTTATTTAGTTAATATAACTTGATAGTAATGTGGCTAATCGGACGATACTACAGCGGGAGTCCTAAATTTGAAATATCCAGGTTTAATTATCATAGGGTTCTTTATGGGGCACCAAACAGTTGAATAGAAGTTGAATTATGGTTTTAATAAATATATATTAAAATATGTAATGTCTCTGTACATGGGATATTCAATTAAAATTTGATTTAAGATTTTAGACTTTTTTAGGTTACTAATGGTACAATTTTCTTCAAATTTCTACAGTAAAGCTATCACTACATCAAACATTCTCAACTAACGTTTAGTATTCATATTATATCTATACCAACCTTAGCGTAAATTAAACAATAAATTTTACATTGGAAATATCAATAAATAATTTGTTATTTACACGGAAAAAATCATGATTAATAGAATTATTCGCTCAGGTATCAGCGACCTGGATTCGCCCTATGTACGATGCAATTCAGAAACTGCATTTTATGGGGTGTGTTTGGAATTGCATGCATGTTGCAACTGAAATGTAACGAACGCGCCACCCTGGGTCCAATCTCTTAGCTGAGCACAAAAGGGAACCCATTAAAAATGGCCTTTAACTAGCTAGGATTTTCACTGGCTTTTACTCTGGAATTTTTTTTTTGTTTTCACTTCTCTACTTCTATTAATGATGTTGATGGGTTGAAACTAGGATTCCAACAAACAACAAATAAACTTTTGTGATAAAGAATATAATACGTAACTGATTTAAAATACGTTTAAACGTAGCAACCGTTTGAAAAAAAAAATCTGATGCGGGCACACACGGCTTTCACTTACCTCCGTTTTTAAAATCGATTAAAGAATTTCCAAATACAGTTAGAGATAAAAATGAGTGAATCTATTAAAGAATTGATTAAATTAAATTAATACAGAAACATATGTTTTATTAAAAACTCTTTTATATTATATGTAAAATAATCAGTTAGTTTTATCGTTTTTTTTATCACTTTCCATTACCCTTTACAATTCCGTGTGTCAGATAATATTTTTTCTATAATCTTTAGCTATTCAACGTTATATTATACATCTTTATTACTATTCTTGTATACAAAAACATAAAAAAAGCATACTTATTTAAAGCATTAAAAGTTTTAAAGCATAATAATTTTTTTTTTTCAAATTTCTCCTTTTGTTGTTTATCAAATTCGCTCAACTTGCATATTTAGCTGTTAATTATCAATGGTAACAAGATGATATAGTTATTTTTATAGAATCTACAGGATTAAAGATACTTTAGATGAAGAAAATTTAAAATGTCGGCATTTAAGCTCTGTCATACAATTCCAATCAGAATGAAACTTACATCATATTAAATCCCATTTAATTTTACATCGATATAGCGAGTTTCATCAAATTTGAGCGAGCCGTTTTTGAAAAAATTATATAAAGGTGCAGAATGCATGGTATAAAGTAGCACTACCGGTCAGCCGAATTATTAAAAAAGTTGCTGTAGCATCACGGTGTATAGGTGTCTTAAATATAAAATTTCAGTATTATACGGCTTTACGTTTTCGTGCTAGACTTACCACACACAAACACGCGCGCGCAGACACACACAAAGACCTTTTTGTGTTAATTGTTAGAGCTGTTGGAGAAAATCGTGAAAGTGTAAAATGCATTGCATAAAGATTGCTACAAAAAAATGAAATTTCTGTTTCTTATGATTTTCGTTTTTGTGCTATGATTATTGTTGGTTTGTTTGTTTATTGATTTAAAGTCCCTTTATGCTGCTGTGGGTAATCGGATGATGCTACAGTGGGAGTCCTAAATTTTGCCGATCCAGGTTTGATTAGGATAGGATCTTTAACGAGTACCTGACGTCGCACAGGCTCGGGACCACAGGAGGGCATAACTATGGATTTTTACTCCCATTAAAAAATCCTGGGGTCACCTGCGGGTTGGAACCAGAATCCTTTGGCATTGGAGGCTGTTATACTAACCACCATGCTACAGGTAACCCCATGTTCTATGGATATATGAGCGTGTGTATGTATAAAGAGAGAAATGCTATATTTTGTTGGCAATGCTGCCCGTATACATCGGGTTACTTGAATAGCACAGCCTACTGATCTACCCGTTATTTTTAGATAAAATTGTGCATTAATTAAATAGAAATGTAACCATAAGCAATTATTTGTTTGTTTTTGTTCCAAGGGGACTTACTCCTAGATACAGATACAACTTTTATTTAATTTACTCCTCTCTAACCAATTCATTACACAACCTATCGAACAGTCTTTTTCACCATTTTTATTTTTCCCAAAATTATAGACAAATTATTATTTTGTTTGCATTAGCCAGATAATCCTGACATAAAAGTGTTTTGATAGTATAACGTAAGAATGAGCCGGAGAGCGATAGACCAATTACAAGAGCTCTTACAAGAAGGCTATTCATTATGTGCTGAGAGATTGGCTCCTATTGGTCAAGAGGGCTTAACGACCTAATCAACTTCCCCATTGGCCCTTCATCATTCTGTCACCTTCTACAAACATCGTCCTCTTCTTCAAACACATCTGGGAGTGAGCTAGTCTTCAATGGGGCATGGGTCCATGGCCAGGAACCGTGAAATTGTGAGAAAAAAAATCTGGTGCACGCAAGGCACTAATAGAGCCAGATTTGATTTTTGGTAATTTATAGGTATGTTTGTTTTATAAAATAATCTATTATATTATTTTCTGCGAACAATCAGTTGTTTATCGGCTTTTCATCTCTCCCCATTAAATTTACAATTTCTAACAAGGACAATAATATTTTTTCGAAAAACTTCAGCTTTCCAACGGTCTGTACAAATATATTAAAAAACACAAAAGTTGCATTAAAAATATGTTCGCATTCTCCTTAAGTAAAATTATAAAATTTCGTTCAAATTTTTTATCAATGCTAACAAGAGCAATCAATGCTAATTTTTTTTTTTTTTAAATCTACAAAATCAAAGGAACTCAGAGGAATAAAACTTAAAATATCGCCATTAGAGCCCTATTTCAATCAAACTATAATAAGGCTCTTTCAATCAAAATCCACGTTAAAGCCCATAATTTTACACTAACAGCAACTCAAAATCGTTTCTAGTTAGTTTATTTTATTAAAAGTTGAATTTAAACTATCACGAAGTTTAGTTCTCGAGCAAGACTTATAACACACACCCACAGACCATTTTGCGGGACTTGGTTACTCAGACACAGAGGACACTAAAATGCGCATTTCTGTTGAAAAACAGACTTTCACTTACCTCCGTTGTTTTTTTTTATTTATTTATAGTAATTTACACTGTACTAAAGAATACAATAAGTAAATATGTAGAATGAAAAAATGAAAAGTCATGAAAATGTCTTGAGATAGAACCCCCGTGGTAGCACTTCACTAACTATTTTAAGACAGTAGGTCCGAGGCCCCCTTCTTTTCAGTCGTCTTGGAGGGTTATCAGCGATATCTGAGGAAGATAAATTACGGACAAGTGAGTTTGTTGGCAGGAGTTTAGATGAAGAGGGTACTATCACGGGCTAGTCTGCAACAAATGGGATGTTTAGGTCATTATGGAGGAGTTGATTTGTGACAAAATAAGGAGCATTCAGGATTTTGCGAAGGATTTTGGATTGTAAGGACTGGATGCGGGAGGAATTAGATAGTTTCGTAGAGCCCCAAAGCTCGATTCCAAAAGTCCAAATAGGTCTATTAATGGTAAGTCTTTTGTAATATATTGGAGTTTTGACGTTTGTCTAGTAAGTGTTGTAGTAATCGACTTTCTTTGACAGTTTGTTGTCGTTTCATCGTCTTATGTGAGGATTCTAAGTAAGGCGCTTGTCAAGAGGAGACCTAGGTTTGGATTTGTTCAACTAGGGGGGGGCAGGAAGTCATCGGTTTGCGACGAAGGGTAAAGGTGATTTGGTGGGATTTATTTTAATCCTCCAATTTTTACACCATTCTTCAATGGCTTTGATGTGGGACTGAAGGGTTTGGGATGCAGTAGATGGATCATTATGGACGGATAAGAAACACGTGTCATCAGCATAAGTATTGAGGACAGTGCGAGGATGGAGTGGAATGTCAGCTGTATAAAGGGAGTAGAGGATAGGACCTAAGATACTACCTTAAGGCACTGCAGCAGATAAGGAAAAGGTGAATGAGTAGGAAAAGTTATGGTTAACCTTAAAGGTTCTCCAGTAAGGTAGGAACGCATTAATAGGAAATATGTAGGGGTGAGGAATTGACGGAGTTTGTAAAGCAGTCCCTGGTAGCCAGACTCGATCAAATCGAAGTTGCTGTAATATGCTTAGGTATATACGCTCCTAAAATATGAAATTTCGATATTTATACAACATAGAGTTTTCGAGCTAAACTGACCACAAATTTCACATATCCCATTTTGCGGATTGATTTTTTGGACTCAGGGGACCCTACTATAGATCGCAATACTTCACCTTACTATATATTTCATTTATAGGAAGAGAAAGTAAAATGAAATTTAGAAAACCTTCGTTATAAAATTATCAAATTGCAGACCGAAAGAGAGGTTTAATCATGAAACAGACTATTAGAAGCTAGAAAGCAAATTGGCTAGGATAGTAATTATGGTATTACCTCTACCAAGCTGGGCCCTCATTAATAACGGCGGAAGTCTAGCTATAAGTTCTGCAACTATGCCAAATATATTACTATTGTATTATTAAAACTAAGTTAAATCCTCTACCGAATACTACTTAGGCTATGCGAGGGATTCTCTAAATGAAATAAAATAGAGAAAAGAAAATCCTATTCTAAAATGCATTATCACATCGAAGATCATTATATTGATCATAAATTTATTTATTTTTTATTTAAGTAAATTCAAGTATTCGGGTAATGCGAGAAGCTCGAACACAAGACTTTCACTTACCTATGTTGTTAAAATCAATTTAAGAACTTTTGAATAAAGTTGAGTTGAAAAAAAAAGTAAAGAATCACATTGAGTTTTTAAGGAAACATTACTTATTGGGTTGTTTCACATGAAATGCCCGTTTTTATAGTTTCTGAAATACATAAAGGATTTTGCAGGCCTCTGTTGTTTTCTTCCGAATGTTTACATATTTAAAGTAAACAGTTACTAATCCTCTACCTTTGTATTATAAACATTAGCTTCCCAATCAATTACCCACTTTCTAGTATACCTTCAAATATGAACATAGAAACACGCGATTTTCGAGTAATATTTTTGTACGAGTTTAAACTCGGCCATTCAGCAGCTGATTCCCTACCAAACAGTTAAAGGACTCTCAGCAAACTAAATACAAGTGTATCTACCGTTTCCAGACATTTAAAGTGTATTGGAAAAGTAAAAAAGCTCGATACATGGGTACCTCATGATCTCACTGAGCGGCAGCAAGACCCCATGTTTCAAAACATACCGTGCGAAAATTGAAAGAACTGGGCTACGAAGTTCTTACGCACCCACAATATTCTTCCGACTTGTCTCCAACAACCACCTGCTTAGGAATTCAGACCACTTCGTCAAAGGAAAACTTTTTTAAAATGATGATCAAGTGAAAAGTGCGTTTTCAGATTTTGTTTCACTTCAAAGCTCAGGGTTTTTCAGTTCAGGTATACAAAAGTTGAAAAATGTGTAGAAAAAGAAAGTAAATACTTCGAATAAAATTATCTTATTTTCATATCGTATTTTTAATAAAAATCCTTTATCTTGATAACGGACATTTCATGTGACACAACCTAATAAAATATGACAACAAGTAATGGATCAGAATATGTCGTATGTAATTGGTTAAAATAGTTACAATAATCTGAAGTTTATATTAAATGAAAGTTACTAACAAACGCTACTGAGTTACTTTACAGTCTATATTTCATAAATAGATAAGTAAATATTGTTAAAAAAAAATGTTTTTGAGGGAAATGGGAACAATTTCGCTTCTCCTCTCTGCCATTACCCATCAGTTGTGGTTAACATTGATGATTGTGGATAGATTGGTCCCCTTGGTTAATCCATTAACTGGAGGAAATAAGCTAGTTAACGCACTGTTCGTCTGTCAATCTACATTGACTACTGTCGAAGCCTCCATGCGTTGGTAGCTATGTATTCCTAGGATATCTAACTATACATATTAGATCTGTTCCCTCATCGCTCAAGATTAGCAAGGTCATGCGCAGTACTTTTTTTTTCTGCTCAAAAATGTCCTGATCTGCTAGATCTTTCAAAAAAAAATCTGGTGCTCGCAACATACGACTTATACTTACCTCCGTTGTTAAAATCAATTTAAATAGTTTTTAAGAATTTATAAATACACTTGGAATAAAAATAAATTGTTAAAGAGTTAATTATGTTGAATTTGAATAGAAACATGTGTTTTATTAAATAATTTATTATATTATTATCTATGACAAACAGTTAGTTTCATCGACTTTCTATCCATTAAGTTTTACGATTCCTTGATTAAGATTATATTCCTTCTAAATTTTTTAGCTATCCAACAGTGTATTATACGTCTATATTACTGTTTTTATTTAAAAAAAAAAAAATTGTAATAAAAAATGTTTTTAGTCTTTTATCATTTAATTATATATCGTATTCGTTCAAATTATATATTTATCCGTTTTTTAGCAATACTAAATAGATGATATAGTTATTTTTATATATTAAATAGACAAAATTAAATGTACTTTAGAGGAAGACAATTTAAAATATCGGCATTTAAACCCTGCCAGACTATTTCAATCAGAACGAAACCTACATGATATTAAAATCCATTTAATTTTACATCGATATAGGGAATTCAATAAAAATCGTTAGAGCGGTTTTTGAGAAAATCGTAAAAAGGTGTAAAATGCATGTCATAAAGTGGCTCTTCTAGTTAGCTGATTTTTATGAAAATGTTGCTGTAAAATCTCGGGCGTATAGTGTCTTAAATATGAATTATTATTGTTTTTTAACCAAAAAAACCGTGAATAATTATAAAAAATAAAATAAATTGACATTTCACCCATTAATAAATATATAAATACCAACAATTTTTGACAAAATGAAAAAAATAATCATTGAAATAGGTTAACAACTAGCTGAAATCAGCAGTAGTGACATGATATCCTTTGAATTATTGCTTTTCATATTACTTAATTGCCTAACAACAGTTTTATAAACAGCTGCACCCTAATATTTTTATTTAGAAATAATAAAACATTGTGTAATAATTTGTAATAAATTTTCGTGAAAATTTTTAAATTCCAGTTTTCAACGGAAATAGACATTTTAGGGTCCCCTGAGTCCAAATAACCAAGTCCCGCAAAAAGGTCTTGTGTGTGTGTGTGTAGGAAACGGTAAGTCCTATGAAACTGAAATTTCATATTTAAGACAAATATACGCCCGAGATGTTACAGAATCTTTTTCATCAAAATCAGGTGACCTGAATGATCTACTTTATACCTTGCATTTACCACCTTTTTACGATTTTCTCAAAAACGGTTCCGACGATTTTGATTAAACTCGCTATATCGATGTAAAATTTAGTAGGCTTAAACATCATGTAGGTTTCATTCTGATTAAAATGGTCTGACAGGGCTTAAATGCCGATATTTTAAATTTTCTTTCTCTTTTAAAGTACCTTTTATTTTGTTGATTCTATAAAAATAACTATATTATTATGTTACCTCTGATAAAAAAAAAGGTAAATATGTAAGTTGTGCGAATTTAAAAAACAACTAAAAGAGAAAACTGAAAAAAAAATTATTGCATTTTTTGTTTTTGAACATAAGAGCAGTAATATACATGTATGATATACCGTTGGAAAGCTAAAGATTTTAGAAAAAATATTATCTCATACACAAGCTTTTAAAAGTTAATAGAGGGTGATATAAAGCCGATAAAACTAACTGATTATTTTAGATAATAATATAATACATTTTTTAATAAAACACATGTTTCTATAGAAATTCAATTTAATTAATTCTTTAATAGTTTCACTAATTTTTATGTCTAACTGTAATTGAAAATTCTTTCAAACGTAGGTAAGTGAAAGTTGTGTGTTGCCCGCACCAGATTTTTTATTTCATTGTTGATTTACAACAATCAGGCTATATTCTTCGCGTTGCGATACATAAATCATAATTCTTTTAATCTTGACATAAAACGGAAAAGGATAAAAAATGGGACATTCATTATTCTCCGAGTTTGATGGATAAAGCTAGGATTGAAATAGATAACAATGGCGAGTGCTACCGTGGGGCTCATTCAAGATTCACGAGCCCCTTGAAAAAAAAAAAAAGTTCTCATGAAATAGGAAGGCTAAGTGAGATTGATGCTTGGAGCGCACTAAATTTTGCGCCAACTGAGAGCAACCATTGCAGGTAGATTAATTAACAATAGCGCCTGCTTGCGCCCTTTTCCGACGCCTTTTTATTTTCACGGAAAAAGGGCGCGTTTGTTCCAGGTGTCTGATTTATCACCAGTGGAACGGAATATCTGTCGCATTTTAATTTTTTAATTCATATTTTATTCGAGAAAAATGGTTCGCAGAATTTTTTTTTTAATGTTTTATTATTTTCGATGATTTTTTGGTAATCAAATCCTGTACTGCCTGAAGGTTCTTGGATTTATTATATACTGGGTTTCAGGTTTAAGTGATCATACAGACAATACTAAAGACCTCAAAACAAGATAAAATGCGCAGTTAAGGAGTTACAGTCGAAAAGGTTTTTCAGCCACCATCAGCTAGTTTCAGCTTCACCTCTGTAAAGTTGGCCTCCCATAGTCGAAAAAATTAATTTTTTTTTAGAGTTCTGGTAGCCTCCTAAAGAGTTCTAGAGTTCTCGACAATTTTTAGAAATAGTTCTATAGTTTAAGCCACTCAGAATGACGACCCAAGTAGCGGGGGGAGGGCCAACTTCACACGTGTTGCAACTTGGCGGTCTTATAACTTCCTTCCTATTAACTTTACGAAAAAAATTCAAATAGAAAAATGTTAGAACTCTGGGGAGGGGAGGGGACAAACAGAACTACGACTAAAAAAAAGATTTCGAAAAAAAAAATTTGAAAAAAAAGATAAAAATATTGATAAAAATTAAATTTTTAAGAGAGTTCAGGTATCCCCCCCCTCCCCGATTAGAACTAATTATAATTATCCGAAAGTTTTGCTCTGACATGCGAAATAAAAAAGTTCTGGGCCCTTTAATTTTTTAACATTTTTTCGCAACTTTACGGCCTTGTAAGTCCTATACTATCAACTTTACAGAAAACATTCATTAGAATAATTGTTAGAACTCTTAGGGTAACCAACAGAGCTCCGACTAAGAACAACGATTTCCAACAAAAAAAATTCAAAAAATTTTAAACAAAACAAATGTTAGCATTAAACCACAAACATTTTTTTGACCGGAGTTCCGGTAGCCTCCCAACTGGATCTAAATATAATTTAGAATAATATAATAATATAATTACACGGACATTTTGCTCAGAGATGTGAAATAAAAAAGTTCTGGCCGTTTAGTAAGTCAAATTATTTTTTGCAACTTTGCGGCCTTGTAAGTCCCATACTATCAACTTTACAGAAAACATTCATTAGGATAACTTAGCAGTTCGTTCAACTTTTATTTTTATTTACCAGTTTTCTATACCTTAACATCCCATATGTTGCTGATTTGGCCCGAACCAGGTATCAATCCTTCCATGACAAACTCCACTCCCACTCTAACCCACTAGTTTCAAACCTTGCTTCGGGATAATCTATGAAATTAAAGTTGTATGTCATCAAATTCGATAAACATTGGTTCCAAGCAATTAAACCTAGTATGCTTTGGACCGGAGATAAATCAGTTGAAGACTTAAATATTGGGTTGTAAAATAACTTCGTTAACTGGCGATTTCAATAATAACATCAGATTATTGTAAATATTTTTAATCTCTTATATGACTCATTTTGATCTCTTTTATGTTGTTATTTTTCAGGTATTTTTTGCGTCTTCCAAGTCAACATTGTCGGTTCTAAACCGAACAAACCACTCATGGACTGTGTTTTCTTTTAAGGCAATAAATATAATATATTTAAACATTATTGACCAAGTAAACATGATTTTACAAACACAGAGGGGATTATATTGAAATATTGAAAAATGCTAAGAACTTATTCCACAGCCTAATATTATGTTTTTGTGTTTCCTATGTTCCATCAGTAAAATTTAAAAGTAATCATGGGGAATGTGATTATGAGAGTTTGCTAAGATGTATTAAGAAACATTAATACGTGGGAAGAAGAAGTTAGTAAATAAGGATGTGAGTAGGGTTTAAACACGAATCATGGATCTCAAAATAAATAAAAAATATTAGACGATTATTGCAGTAAGTTTCCAGAAAATTTCCATATAATACTATGAATGCATAAAGGGATGAATACATTGATGAATAATTTTAAAACGTACAAGCAATAGTTTAGATAATAATTATTAATGTAATTTAATAAACAATATTTTCTGTATAATTAGATTCATACAGAGAATTAATATACACTTTCTAGCTATTATTTTAAACATAAATAACGGTAATACTTACCTAAAGTTATTATTCAATAATCCAACAAAGTATTCATTGCCACTTACCTGGAAAAAAATGAATAAATAAATAATTAATTTACCAAATAAATTTAATAAATACTTTGTGACTTAATTTTAATTTTCATAAATGTCTTTACACATCTAATTATCCCTTTCCTGCATAAAATAATTTTTTCTTTCATTCCAAGTTTGATTACTAAGTTTATATTAAGTTAAAAAAGAAATAAAAAATGTTTTTCATTTAGATACAGTACTCTTGGAAATGATATAAAAGTGGAAATTATTAATTACAATACTTTCTTCGATTTTTTAGTTTTTTGTTATTCTTTATTAACTTTTTACTTTCACTTACCTATATATGAAATATATAGTAAGGGAAAGTATTGCGATCATGAAAATTTTTTAATACCAGTATTTAACGGAAATACGCGTTTTAGGGTCCCCCAATTAAAGTCGCAAGTCGCGCAAAAATGTCTGTGTGTGTGATAGGCCTAGCACAAAAACAAAAATTTGTACGAAAATTAAATTTCATATTTAAGACAACTATAGATTTGAGATGTTACACCAACTTTTTTACCAAAATCGACTGATCGGGAATGCCACTTTATACCATGCATTTTTACTTTCACTTACTACATATAGTAAGGGGAAGTATTGCGATCGTGAAAATTTTCGAATTCCAGTTTTCAACGGAAATACACGTTTTAGGGTCCCCTGAGTCCAAATAAACAAGTAAAAAATATTTTTTTTAATGCAATATTGGTTTTTGAACATAAGAGCATTAATATACATGTATGATATACCGTTAGAAAGCTAAAGATTTTAGAAAAAATATTATCTTATACACAAGAGATTGATCTTGATCTTTTAAAAGTTAATAGAGATTGATGAAAATAAAATAAAACTAACTGATTATTTTAGATAATTATATAATCGATTTTTTAATGAAACCCATGTTTCTATAGAAATTTAATTTAATTAATTCTTTACTAGTTTCACGTATTTGTATCTCTAACTGTATTTGAAAATTCTTTCATTGATTTTAAAAATGGAGGTAAGTGAAAGTCGTGTGTTGCCCGCACCAGTTTTTTACCTTCTAACGATTTAACTTATAACGGCTCTAATGATTTTAATTGAACTCATTATATCGATTTAAACATTAATACGCATCAATATGATATATGTTTCATTATGGTTGAAATAGTCTGACAGGGTTTAAAAAAAAAGATTTTTTCTATTTTTTATTTGTTACTAAAGTACTTTTGATTTCGTTGATGAAAAAAACAAAACAACAACAACATTACTACGTTATAAAAAGAAGCTAAATATAAAAGTTAAACGGATTTGATAACCAAGTAGAAGGGAAAAGAGAATAAATATTTTTTTAATAAATAATTTTAAATATTTATAATATTATTTTAATAAATAATTTTTGGTTTTTTGAACATAAAAACAGTAAAATATATATATCATATGCCGTTAGAAAGTTAAATATTTTAGGGAAAACATTAACTTCCAAACAAAGTTGTAAAAGGTAATGCTGAGTGATGAATAAGGCATACACTTATTACTGACGAATGTACATAACAATTTACGCAGGTGGTTCTAGGATTTTTTAATGGGAGTAAAAAATCCTTAGTTATGCCGTCCTTCGGAGGGGACGTTAAAAGGTGGTACCGAACGTGTACGATGTCAGCTTCTCGTTAAAGATCCCTATCCTAATAAACCTGGATTTAGGACTTTAGGAATTTAGGACTCCCACTGTAGCATCGTCCGATTAGCCATAGTAGCATAAAGTGACGTTAAATAAATAAACAAACAAAATAAACGTAACAATTTAATATTGTTATATTTTTTAATCTAAATCATACGTTTCCAAAAAACTCTGTAATATTTTTATTTGTTGTTTATTGTTTATTTATTTAACGTCACTTTATGCTACTATGGCTTATCGGACGATGTTACAGTGGGAGTCCTAAATTTAGTCTATCCAGGTTTAATTAGAATAGGGATCATTAAAGAGTACCCGACATCACACATCTCTGTACCACCTTATTACGTCTCCTACGAAGGATGGCATAAATAACGATTTTTTACTCACATTAAAAAATCCTAGGTCCACCTGCAGTTTGAATCCACGACCTTGGGCATAGAAAGTTGTTATGTTAGCCACTATGCTAGCAGGTCACCCCTAATCTTTTTGTTTTAATTGATTAATTTGTTTTCTTACTTTATTATTTATATAATAGTTCTTCAATTGATTTTAAAAGCCAAAATATGTATAAATCGTGTGACTTTTTACATATTCGACAGTTTTTTGCTTAATATTCTTAAATTAAATCTCACCAATTAAGCACAGGTCTGACGAACAATCACTATTAAATAAATACGTATTCATTTATTGCAAAAAATAATAAATAAGTTATTAAACCAGTCAGTCAATGCTATAATGACCTTTTATAGATTTAAAACAGCAGAAAAAGTCTAGAGTAAAGATGGTTTTGAAAGGAGTTTTTAAACTAAGGCTGGAACCGTTTTAACAGCGTTTTAACCTTCAAGCATATGTTTAGCGTCGCCCCAACAGCACGCTCGGTTCCAGGCCAACACAACACTCATTCCAAAACAAGAAAATCTTAAAGAAGTGAGCAAAAGAAGAAAAAAACAGAGCTACCCCTTTTGGCATGGGTTCAAGCTAGGCTTCAGGAATATTACAGCTTCAGGAACTGTAAGATTTTCTTTAAAATTCTATCTGTAGAATGTCTTCAAGTGAAATTTACGAAAAAAATCTGGTGAGCGCAACACACAACTTACTTCCTGTTAAAATTAATTTAAGAACTTTTAAATAAACTTTTTTTTTTATTTATTTATTTTTATTTAAAGAAATTTACAACTGTGTTGATTCAATACAACAAGTAAATTGGATTGATTTGAGATTAAGACACTTGATTGTCCAGTGAAGAAACTACCTATTGGTAGAACTCCAATGTCCAATTATTGGTAAGAGGTCTCTTGGCCATCTTCTTTCAAGTCGCCTCGGTGGATTGTGAGGAATAGAAGTTGAGGAGAGGTCACGTATAAGCGGGTTTACGTGGGCAGGAAGTTTGGAGTGGAAGGAGGTATATCTGGATCGGGCTAAGTCTTCAACTAAATAAACCTTAAGTTCAAAAAGTCTAACGAATTACATTCGGTTTCGTCGCAAAAATATGATTTAGATTAAATAATATAACAGTATAAAATTGTTATACAGAACAATCGCTTAGTTTTATCCGCTTTTCATCATTCACCATTGGTTTTATAAGATATAATTTTTTCTAAAACCTTTAGCTTTCCAACGGTATGTTTATACATCTATATTACTATTCTTGTGTTCTGAAAAAAATTAGCTAAAACATATTTTCGCCCTTACCTCCTATTTACAATGTTGGTAACAAATTTCTTTTATATTGTATCCTTATCCGTATTATATCAAGTGGGCCCGAGACGTTTTGTAAACATTTATACTGGACACTGGTCGGTTCTGACAGTGGTCGGATCCTTCTCTCATGTACTGTATGTTTGTGACTGTTGCGTCCTAACTCAGCGACTAAGAGAGAGGCGATGGGATCTTGAAATCTGCTTTTCCCTCCGGAAGTGGTTCCTTCAGCAGATTGTGAATATTGCATATAGTTATTGTATATTGTGTGTAAGATGTTATTTATTTTTTAACTTTTTATTTATTTCAATTATAGGATTTTTTTTTTGTTGGTTTATATATGTATATGACTTTTTTTTTTTTGCACGAATTGGCCATCAAGGGCCACGTGAATATCATTCTGTCTTCTTCACATCTTTCATCTTCCTTTTTCTCCAATATTCTTTCATCTTCCTGGACTGTTCCTCCCGCTCTTCCTTTGTCCATTTTCTCCCCTATTTCTTTGTTTTTCCTGTAAAAACCCCAACTTCTTCTATTTTCTTCTCGAAAAGCTCTCTATCTAAGCAGTCTATTTTCTTGATTTTTAACCTATCGAGCTCCTCTTTTATTTGCTTTGCATAACCACCCATATTCTTATAGCCAAGAACTTTGTCAAAAATCTTTTTGTTCAGACTCTGATTGTTCATTCTTACCATATGGCCATAAAACCTTAGTCTCCTAGTTCTGATGACTACTTCAAGGTTTTCCAAATTTCTATATATTTCTTCATTGGATTTTAGCCTGTAGCCCTCTTGTGTTATTTGGGTCCATGAAGCCTCCTAAGAATTTTTCTCTCAATCTTGAGAAATTTCTCAATACTCGGAAGGCAAACTGTTTCCATACCATACAATATTCTTGGTCTTACTACTATTACTTTTTACGTTGGCTAATTACTACTTACGTTGGTCTTACTAATATTGTACAGTAGTGCCTTATTTTTGCATTGGAGGATAAACTTTTCTTACTGTACATGCTTCTAGTTGCAAAGTACAGTCTTTCTAGTTTGGCTAATCTTTCATCTAGGCCTGCTTTATCTATCCCGTTGTCGCATATTATCTCCCCTAGGTATTTGAACTTTTTGGTCACTTTTATTTGTCCATATTTTGAGGCCAAAATTTTCTTGTCATAACTTGCATTTGTTGTCATCATCTCCGTCTTTTCGTAGGAAATTTGAAGACCTGTTTTCTCAGCTTTTTATTTTTAATTTTTATGTAGTTTGACTTATATCACTCCTTACAAATCTAGTATCAAATTTAATCCCTGCCTTTAAAAATCCTTAAATGAATTCACCTAACTCCTTATCCATTCTCCTTTGGAATGCGAATGGTGTTAGAAATCATACTGACGAACTGACAGCGTTGTTGCAAGACAAAACAATCGATGTTGCACTTATAACTGAAACAAGACTAACGACTAAACAGTACTTCAAAATACCGCAATACATGACATACCGTACTGACCACCCAGACGGCAAAGCCCATGCCGGTTCTGCTATCATTGTCCACCAATCCCTCTCTCATCATTTACTCCCACTTCCCACCTATGATTTCCTACAAGCCACAGCCATAGTAATCAAGACTTTTTCCTTTCCGGTAACCCTCACATCTGCATATTGCCCTCCTAAACATTCCATTTCCAATTCCGAATTTGTATCCTTCCTGGATTCCTTAGGAAATTGCTTCATTCTGGGTGCAGACTTAAACGCCAAGCATCAGCAGTGGGGTTCCAGAACCACGAATTCTCGGGGACGAAATTTGCTGTCTGCACTCAACTCCCGAAATTTTAATATCCTGCCTCCTGACTCCCCTACCTACTGGCCAACCGATCCTAACCGCAATCCTGACATCCTCGACTTCTTTATCCACAGCGGATTAGGCTCCCTCAACTTGTCTGTAACTCGCCTTGATGAACTATCCTCAGACCATAGTCCACATGATCCTAAAAGTATCTCTCACTCCAATTCCAAAATCCATTCCACCATCATTCATCCGAGGCCCTGTCAACTGGAACCTTTTCCGCCAAATCCTAACCGATAATATTGACCTCAGAGTAACCCTCAAAACCCCAGATGACCTAGATAATTCCGTCTACTCCTTTACCACCGCCATCCAACAAGCTGTCTGGACTGCCTCCTCTCCTAAACACTCCAATATAAATCCTCACAAAAATCATTTTCCACAACATATTATAGACCTCATCCATACCAAACGCCGAGCAAGATCATTATGGCAGCGCACCCGACACCCAACAGATCGCCGCTCCTATAACTTCTATTGTAGACAATTGAAGAGGGAGTTGGCGACCTTCCGTTCCCAGTCCTTTAATTCCTACCTCTCCTCTCTATCAGCTCGTGATAATTCCCTGTGGAATATCACGAAAAAGATCCTAAAATACCATCAGTTTCCCATCCTCTCCGACGTGGTGATGACTCCTGGGCTGCGTCTGATGAAGATAAAGCCGAAGAATTTGCCACACACCTCTCCAAAGTTTTCACTCCTCACCCGGAATCCCACGCCAATCACACCGCAACAGTGCAAGACTTTCTTATGTCACCAATTCCACTTTCCCTACCTCCTAAAGCTATTAATCCCTCTGAGGTCAAATATCTTCTCCAAAAACTGACCCTCCGTAAATCTCCTGGACACGATCTCCTTACTCCCCAGATCCTCCGGCAACTTCCGCAGAAAGCTATTATATTCCTTACTTATATTTACAACTGCATCCTACGCACCACCTATTTTCCTCTGTTATGGAAACATTCCACTATCATTCTTTTTCTAAAACCAGGCAAACCTTCCAACAACACTTCATCCTACAGGCCTATTAGTCTACTCCCCATCCTCTCAAAAATCTTCGAAAGGCTTCTTCTTAAACGTATCCTACCCATATTAGAATCTCAAAATCTTCCTTCCCATCAGTTTTGATTCCGTCCTCAGCATTCCACAGTTCAACAGGGGCTCCGAGTTGTAGACCATATTTCCTCAGCTCTTGAATGCAAAGAGTATTGTTCTGGTGCGTTTCTGGACATTGCGCAAGCTTTTGACCGGGTATGGCACACTGGATTACTCTTCAAGCTGAAAACCCATTTACCCCAGTCTCTATACCTCATTCTCCGATCCTATCTCTCAAACCGTTCCTTCCGCGTTCGCTGTGGTGTAGAATTTTCTAACCTTTATCCCGTTGAGGCCGGTGTTCCTCAAGGCAGCGTCTTGGGACACGTCCTCTACATCCTTTACACTGCTGATATTCCTACACATCCTGATACCTTTCAGGCAACTTTTGCAGACGACACCGCCATCTTATCATACAGTTCCCATCCTGAAACAGCATCCTTAAACCTGCAAAGACACCTTTCTCTTATCGAAGACTGGTGTAGTGCTTGGCGCATAAAGGTGAACGAAGCCAAATGCAAACACGTAACCTTCACTCTTCGACGAAACTCCTGTCCGCCAGTTTATTTCAACTCATTACCAATTCCTCTCTCAGATACAGTCCGGTATCTTGGCTTACTGTTAGACAAAAGATTGACTTGGAACCCACATACAAGACTTAAAAGACAAGAACTCAACCGACGATTCGGACAGTTATACCGACTCCTAAACAGAAAATCTGAACTTACAGTTGACAACAAATTATTAATCTACAAGACAATACTGAAGCCCATTTGGACCTACGGACTTGAACTGTGGGGGACAGCTAAACGTACTAACATCAAACGCATTCAATCCTTTCAATCTAAAGTCCTCCGTACAATAGTAAATGCTCCTTATTATGTCTCCAACTATACCTTGCACCACGACCTTAATGTTCCCTTTATTTCAGACCTAATTCCATCCAAATTTTCCAAATTCCACCAGAACCTATTTCATCATCCTAATCCTCTAGCTCAATCCCTATCCAGCTCCACTCATCCATACAACCCACCTAGAAGGTTGAAACGGCAGTGGCCCCGCGACCTGTTGTAAATATATTGGAGTTCTAGCACTGGCTAGATTCTCCACTCAATGTGATGTATGTATGAGTGTGTGTATGTGTATATAGGTATAAGTGAATTATTGACTTTTGTATTGATTCATTATTGTGTATATATTTTATTGTAATTTTATGCTGTGTAAATATTGTATGAATGTAGTATGTATGATATCTTTCAGCACTACTATTAATGTCCAAATTGGGGCAGATTGTAATTTTACTCAATAAAAATTGTTGTTGTTGACTTAATAATTGTTTTCAGTAAACATTGTACGAATGTGGTCTAACAATTACTATTGTCCATATCGAAACAATTTGTAACATATCTCAATAAATATGTTTTTAAAAAATGGTAGAAATAAATTCCTATAATCTAAAAATAAAAGTAAATTACTTTAAAGTACTTGTTATTCATATATTTTTAAATGTTTAAAGCTTAAAAGTTTTATTATTGATTTGCCATTAGGAAGTTTTATAAATAATTCATTAAAGTGAATTTTTCCAATGCTTGTTATATACCTTTTTAATTTCACTGAAAGTTATATTTTGAAAGAACCTCTTGAAACTATAAACAAAGTTTCAAATTATCTGTGAAGTGAATTCTAATTATATAAATTAAAAAATAAAATTAAAGTACTCCATAAAGTTTAGAATGTGAGTTTAATTTATATTAATTTGTTTTAATTACCTAGAATCCTCTTAAAACAACTGAAACTACAACAACCACTAATG
Organism: Piezodorus guildinii; assembly: GCA_023052935.1. Lineage (NCBI taxonomy): Eukaryota > Metazoa > Arthropoda > Insecta > Hemiptera > Pentatomidae > Piezodorus > Piezodorus guildinii. The sequence goes on along the minus strand of CM041297.1, from coordinate 139,221,695 downwards.
AATAACTACAATAAGTTTATTTAAAAACTAGCGGACCTACTTCGCACGAGTGCTATATGAATTAACTGTCATTTATGCTTAAACAATCTCTGTCTTACCGATTAGGGTTTATTGTTTTAGGAATTTTAGTATATCGTAACGAAAAGTCAAATTAGCAAGAGAATATGTTTATTGTATAATAGGGGTACTCACTACGTTTGCTATAGCATGCTATTTGTGCTATTGTGCTAAATCCATCAATTTTATACAGGAAATAACTGTAGAAACTCGACGGGTTTAGCAAAATAACACAAATAGCATGCTATATAAAACGTAGTGAGTACCCCTAATGTATATTTATTATTATATTTAATCATCAACATAAATGAAAAACATGAATCAAAATTGGTCAGGTTAATTTGTTTGTTTTTTACTTTCACTTACTACATATAGTAAGGGAAAGTATTGCGATCTTGAACATTTTTGGATTCCAGTTTTCGACGTTAATACGCGTTTTAGGGTCTTCTGAGTCCAAATAACCAAGTCCCGCAAAAAGGTCTGTATGTCTGTGTGTGTGGCAAGTCTAGCGCAAAAACCACAAGTCCTATGAAACTGATGTTACACAAACTTTTTCATCAAAATCAGATGACATTTTGCACTTTTTTACGATTTCCTCATAAACGGCTCTAACGATTTTGATTAAACTCTATCTATCAAGGGTAAAATTTGATAGGATTTAATATGATGTGGGTTTTATACTGATTTAAATAGTCTGACAGGGCTTAAATGCCGATATTTCAAAATTTCTTCCGCTAATGTACCTTTAATTTTGTACATTCGAAAACATTAACCATATTGTCTGATTAGCATTGATAAAAAAACAGGTAAATATATAACTTGAACTAATTCAATATCCGACTAAAGAAGAAGACAGAAAAAGCATTTTTTTTTTGCATTTTTTTTTTTTTTGAACTTACTTGAACAGTAAGAAACACGTATAGTATACCGATAGAATGCTAAAGATTTTAGAAAAAATATTATCTTATATATACTCTGGTAAAAGTTAACGGAGAATGATGAAAAGCCGATAAAACAAACTGACTGTCGTAAATAATAATATCATATATTATTTAATAAAACACACGTTTCTATCAAAATCCAATTTAAATAATTTTTAACAATTTATTTTCCTTTATAGATTTGTTTAAAAATATTTAAATTGATATAAATAATGGCGGTAAACTGGTCTAAAATCAATAGAAACAGATGTTCTAAAAAGAATGATTTGCTGGTACCGTAAGGTAGACTTAATGAAAGATGATCGGTTACCGAAAATATGTCTAAACATTTTAAAAAAATATTCCTTGAACTAGAGGGCCAATGTGAAGTACAATTGGTATAGGCAAATGATTAATAAATTGTTAATTATAGACGCGGCTGAGATATTAAATATCAAAAGTAAAGCCTTATTTGAAAGGAAATTTTTTATTTAATTATTTAACGTCACTTTATGCTACTATGGCTAAACGGACGGTGCTTCAGTGGGAGTCCTAAAGTTTGCCTATCCAGGTTTTATTAGGATAGGGATCTTTAACGACTACCTGACACCACACAGGCTCGGGACCACCTTTTAACGTCCCCTCCGAAGGACGGCGTAACTAAGGAAAGGGAATTAAATAACGCTATTCAATAATCACAATCTTTTCCTAGATATTCAGGCTATTTTACACTCAAAGTTTAATCCTAATTTTAGGAAAATTAGAAGCTTAAATACGAGGGAATATTATTTGAAAATAAAGGGACCTATGAAGAAACATAGATTGATCAGTCAACTAAGACTATGTCAACCTAATAAACTGAAAGTTACCAGTTACGGATTCCAAAATGGTTATTCAGATAGCAGCGCCCTATTTGTAATTCAGGCGTATCCGAAGATCTAAATCATTTTTTGTTGCAATGCCCTGTTTACTCCCCGTCCAGAAATAAGTACTTGAGGACATATATTGAAACTATGTCAGGCAATGACCTCATAGTACAACTTTCGTTGCAAATAGAAAATAAAAAGAAATTTGAAAATTTATTTTATGATGTAACAGAATGTTTAAAGCTAAGAAATTTGTATCTGTCTATTCAAGAATAATTTAAGCACATTACTAGAATAACAATAATTTAATTTGTTAAACTATTTATGATTATTTTATTTGTTTAATATTTATACAGTTACAATTTATTTTGCCTTTTAGTTAACGAAGCTTATTTTGTTTAGTACAGTTGAAATAGATATCTTTGATTTATGTTTAACTGTTTCGTACAACTCTACTCCATTTGTATGGGCTAGCCCGAAAACAAATAAAGAGATTTATTTATTATTTATATTATTTTATTAAATATTGGAGGTAAGTGAAAGTCGTGTGCTGCGCTCACCAGATTTTTTTAAAATGTATTTTATCATTAATCAGCATATTTACTTGTTGTATAATAATATAAAGTTGTAAATATCAATAAAAAAAAATAAAAAAAAGATAGAAAAGGTATCTTAACTATGTGGTTCTAGCACTGTTGACTGTACTAGGCATTCAGTGACCGTGCCCAGAATTAACCCCTCGACTAGAGAGGACGAGGATTGACGGTTGGAAGTGACAACTTGATGAAGCTAGGAACAGGAGGAGGCGATCCTCCGCAAACAGGGTTCTGGGGGAAGGAACAAAGTCAGGAGGGGGTAGTCTGTTTGTTTGCCAGTGGAACATCTGGCCTCCTTTACAGTCTCCTCTTTAGGCACTTGTCCTTAATCTCCGCTATTTAACACCTGACATGACTGTACTTGGGCTAACAAGTCACAGAAAACGACCAATAATAATTAAAATCTCTCTATGTATTAGAAGATATAGCGATTTTTGGTTGCCGCCAACTCCTTTTACTTTCACTTACCTATATAATATATATATAATTACCTATACACGAAATATATAATGAATGAAAAAAGAACTTTATTCTGGGACTAAGTCCCTTGAGATTAATACACATTACAAAAAAATAATGATTACAACTGGCCAAAAAAACACATAAAAAAACTATAATAATAATAATTTACAATTATTTTCATTTATGTAAAGAGAGAGAAATGAAAAATGTAATAATATAATAATAATAGGCTTAGCGAACCCGAAGTTCGATGCCGATACCACCAATTCCGCCTACACTGACTCGTCCAATGTTCACCGTTCAAGCCCAAGCCCTCGAGATCAGCCTTAACGCAATCCTCCAATCTACGCTTCGGCCTACCTTTCGGACGCCTCGAGTCATCGAGCCCAACAACTTTACTCGCCCATTTGAGTCTCCGCGATGCAATCAGCTCAATTATATTCACAGGATACAAGTTTCGCAATTCTGCGTAGTGCAACCTTCTAAACTCCTCAGTGGCCTCATCTCTCTTCGGATCAAATATTTTACGCAATACCTTATTTTCGAAAACCTTAAGCCGTTGTCCATCCTTCAAAGTAAGCGGCCACGTTTCACATCCGTAAAGAAGAATAATAGTATTATAAATTCTAACCTTTAAGTTTTTAGATAGAAGCCTCGAACTTAGTAACTTAGCAACTGAATAATAACACGCAATTCCCACCTTTAACCGGGACTTTATTTCTTCCTGGATTTCATTTTTTCTTGTTATAATTGAACCTAAATACTTGAATTTCTCTACGTGTTCTGAAGTATGCCCTGATATATCAATATCACCAAGATCGACACCGTTTCTGCTACTAATCATATATTTCGTCTTATCGGTATTTAATTCGAGTCTTATTTCTTTACCGGTTTTTATTAACACACTTATATTTAGTTAAAATGAAAAATATAAATTAAAAAAATATAGTAATATCTAAATGTAATATAGAGCTAACAAAAAAAACAACAAAAAAACAACAGATTGATTAAAAATAGAAATGAAAATAAACTTGACTATCCTTTATGTTATGAAGTGTAGACATTTCTCAGATAACATTAATCGCTGTACTGAAATTAGTTGGCATCCGATTGGGAAGCAAGAAGGTGTTTAAAAAGGAAGAGATTTGAAAGAAGATTGGGAAGGAGCATGACGGATGTGTGATGGGATAGTATTCCATAAGAAAGTGGACCGGGCTAAGAAGGAAAATTCATATTTTTTGGTTCTATGGGAAGGCGTATAGAGGTCGGAAAGACGGGATCTGGTTTCCTGAGTATGGATTGTGGATTTAAATTGCAGAAGACTATAGACGTAAGAGGGGCGATGGGAGCGGATGACTTGATAGAGATAGGAACCGAGGAAATATTGCCTTCGAATCGAGGGAAATAGCCAATTTGACTCATCATAGAGGTGGGACACATGTGACCGTCTAGAGGTACCGAAGACAAATTTTAAGAAACAGTTCATGACTCGTTTCAATCTGCCCTCAAGCAACCTCGAGAGCCCACCATATACCGCACAACTATAGTCAAAATGGGGGAGAATAATATAACTGTTTGGTAGGGGTTTCCTTCTACTGTATGTTTGAGGACATCGTTGTCTATTACGGACGGAGGTCTTACTCCGGGCAAGTTTTCCAAGTCGGTATTCCCAGCTGAAAACTTAGCAAACCAACAGCGAATGGTCCGTTCATTAACATCCCCTTCAACGTCTTGCAAATATTTCTAGCGGCCTCTGCTGCTGAATGACCGAGTTTTAACTCGTACAAATATATTACTCGAAAATCGCGTGTTTCCATGTTTATATTTGGAGGTATACTAAAAAGTGGGTAATTGATTGGGAAGCTAATGTTTATAATACAAAGGTAGAGGATTAGTAACTGTTTACTTTAAATATGTAAACATTCGGAAGAAAACAACAGAGACCTGCAAAATCCTTTATGTATTTCAGAAACTATAAAACCGGACATTTCATGTGAAACCACCCAATATATAATAAACCTTGAATTAACTGAATTTCACAAATAAAAAATACAACAGCTTTTAATTTCGTTCAAGAGTACATCAGCAATTTTTGGAATCCAAGGATTTTAATGACAAATAAATTAAAACTATTTTGAAATGAGTATCCAATAACTTATATATATATATATATATATATATATATATATATATATAATATATATATATATATACGTATATATACTTAAACCAACAAAAAATTAAATAATCGCGAGAAAAGCCGCGGGATACAGCTAGTTAAATATAAATCTTTAATGTGCTCACAATACGTTATCAGGGAAGTGGGCTTTAATCCAGAGAAGTTTATAGAGACAATATTTTCATTAGAGATTTCCTTTTAGAGAAAGCTCCCCCTGAAATAGAGATATTTCGGAGGAAACTCATTTAGAGGGGTTGAATGTAGAAGCCTGTACCCTTGACCTTTCAATAAAACTCGATCAAGGCTTGCTTCCGAACCCTCTGAGGTGTCAATCATTGTGTTTAATTAAATAGCTTTTAATTATACTTGAATAATCAAACAGATTTATCTTTAGCCTTGGGCTTTTAAAAACAGTAGGCAATTTTACGCAAGAACGTTCCGAACATCGCAGGGAAACGATAAGCTTCAAATTAACATTTTACAATCTGTTCCAAATTTATAGACTATACATTTCATTTAGCTATTAAAATATTGTTTTTACATTTAAACATATAAAAAAATCTGTTGCGGGCAACACACGACTTTCACTTACCTCTATTTTTAAAATAAATGAAACAATTTTCAAATACAGTTAGATATAAAAATATGTGAAACTATTAAAGAATTAATTTAATTAAATTTCTATAGAAACATGTGTTTTATTAAAAAATCTATTATATTATAAAACAATCACTTAGTTTTATCGGCTTTTTATCACTCTCTATTAACTTTTAAAAGCTTTTGTATGAGATAATATTTTTTTCTAAAATCTTTAGCTTTCCAACGGTATATCATACATTTATACTGTTCTTATGTTCAAAAACGAAAAATTACATTAAAAAAATATTTTTTCTGTTTCTCCTTTAGTTGGGTATCGAAAACCATTCAATTAATACATTTACCTATTTTTTATCAGTGGTAACAAGATAATATAGTTATATTTATAGAATCAACAAAATTAAAGGTACTTTAGAGTAAGAAAATTTAAAATATCGACATTTAAGCCCAGTCAAACCATTTTAATCAAAATGAAACCAACATGATATTAAAGCCCATTAAATTTTACATTGATATAGCGAGTTCAATCAAAATCGTCAGAACCGTTTTCGAGAAAATCATGAAAAGGTGCAATATGCATGGTATAAAGTGGCACTTCTAGTTAGCCAATTTTGGTGGAAAAGGTTTTGTAACATTTCGAGCGTATAGTTGTCTTAAATATGAAATTTCAGTTTCATAGGACTTACAGTTTCCGCCCGGGAGTTACCACACACACACACACACACCACCGAACCTTTTTGCGGGACTTGGTTATTTGGACTCAGTAGACCCTAAAATGTGTATTTCCGTTGAAAAATGGAATTCAAAATTCGGAATCGGTAATTTCTTCTTTATCATGTGTTTTGTTGATTGCATCCGGAATCAACTACTTCCCTATGAAAAGTTTTTTTTTAATCGCACAAGATTTTTCTTGTTTAAATGCTATGTTAAAACTGTTTATACCTTTCATCTTTATTATCTCCAATTTCCTTCATTGTTTTTAACATTAAAATTAAAATAAAAGAGATAGTCGTTAGAGCGAAACGTGCCTTACTAGAGCTAGGCGAAGTGGAACATGGTCAGAGGAGACTAGCTGCAATGGAGTCGATAGTAAGCGCGCTAGCGGATTGGCTCAGTCTGAATAGTTGTAGTCAATGTTACTATATTACATGTATTATACTATTGTAAATAATATTTGTATTATTATTATAGACAAAATTATCTATATGGCAATGAAAAGATATATATATATATATATATATATATATATATATATATATATATATATATATATATATATATATCTAGTGCATTCGAATTTTTTTTTTTTTTTTTTTTTTATTTAAAAGAAATTTACAACTGTATTATACAATAAAATACATTAAGTAAATGTGCTAATAGATCAAGTAGGCGTGATACAGGCATGTGAAGAAACTACCAAATCTTAGCACTTCGAAGTTTATTCAGATAAGTAGGTCTCGAGGCCATCGTCTTTTCAGCCGACTAGGAAGATGATCAGGAATAGGAGATGAGAGTTTGCGGACGAGTGGGTTGGAGTGGACGGGTAATTTGGAATAAAAGGAGGAATATCTAGTTCGGGCTAGATCTGCGACTAATGGAATATTTAGGTCTTTATGAATGATTTTATTGGTGACAAAGTATCGGAGGATTTGGGATTGCAAGGGTTGAATGCGGGAAGAATTGGATGGTTTGGTGGATCCCCATAACTCAATCCCATATGTCCAAATAGGCCTAATGATGGTAATATAAATTAATTTTTTGTAGTATGTGGAAAGTTTTGATCGTTTGTCCAGTAAGTGTTGTAGTAAACGGTATCTACGAGCTGTTTCTTGTCGTTTCAGTCTAGTGTGAGGATTCCAAGTAAGACGTTTGTCTAGATGGAGACCTAGGTATCGGATTCGTTCTACAGAAGTAAGGGTAATGTTATTAAAGGATACCGGGGGGAGTCATCGGTTTGCGACTAAGTGGTGGGGGATTTGCTGGGGTTTATTTTAATCCTCCAATTTTGACACCATTCTTCAATGGCTGTGATGTGGAACTGAAGGGTTTGGGATGCAGTAGTTGGATCATTATGGACAGATAAGAAACACGTGTCATCAGCATAAGTATTGAGGACAGTGCGAGGATGGAGTAGAATGTTAGCTGTATAAAGGGAGTAGAGGATAGGACCTAAGGTACTACCTTAAGGCACTCCAGCAGATAGGGAAAATGTGGATGAGTGGGAAAAGTTATGGTTTACCTTAAAGGTTCTGCCAGTAAGGTAGGAACGCATTAATAGGAAATATGTACGGGTGAGGAAGTCCCTGGTGTCAGACTCGATCAAATCGAAGGTACCGGATCTGTTCAACAGATGGGTCATTATTTACGGATAACACAAAAGTGTCATATGGGTAGGTTGTGAGGACAGTACCTTGAAAAAAAAAAATAATAATTTACGCTCACTTACGAAACTACAATATTTATTATATAGGGATTTTTAATTTTTTTAGTTTCCATGGAACTCCCATTTAGTTTACGGTTGAAAATCAGTTTTTTTATGAAATATCCAGAAGAAGAAACTATTATTGCGTCGATCCAAAGGTTCACAAAAGCTTTAACTTTTTTTTCTCATGTCAGGAGAAATGTTCTTGCAGTTCTTCTGTAGTTTTATGAGTTTGAAATATGTTCCCGCCGTCTGTTTTTCGAGGTCCTATAATATTTTTGATTATTTTACGTTCCTCTTTCTGAATGTTCTGTAGAAGGGTTTTATTGTGAAGTGACCATAGTTCTGCTGCGTAAATTGCTTCTGGTTATATTACTGTATTGTAGTGCTTCTTGTTTTGTTTGTCTGGACAACCATTTTTTATTTTACCGTTGGAACATACGTGCATTTTCAGTTTCTGTAAAAATATTATGATCCAAATGCAATTAGTCAAGAAAAATTTTTTTTCTTGGTACTTATGATGATTCTGGCTACAATATATAACAATTAAATTAATGGGATTCCACCAGATTAAAATTAAAAATAATGTTGTTGTTTCTGAACGTCTGGGTTGTTCCGGTCGAGTTTAAACTCGTTAAAACAAAATTATAAGAATATTACATCTTAGTAAATATTGTGTTATTGATTGAGTTGACATGTATACAAATGAATATTCCAGTAAAGGTATACAGTATGCTATATAGAGAGATATTTTAAGGAAACCTTAAATTCCTGCATAATTTTCCGGACATCCCGATAGTTTTAATATACTCAATTATATTATTATTATTAATAATATTATTATTATTATATATCACTATCAATGTTTCACTCAATAATTCTTGAATATTTCAATATTCAATAATTCGTGCTTACTTATCTCATTTATTAATTATTTATAATTAATTAATCAGACGAAAAATAATTTTTAACAGACTCAGCCAAATGTACATGTAGTTTGTTCAATACAATTTATTTTAATGGGCTTTAATGGGTTTGATGATTTAATTTTAAAGCGAATATTTGCAGAATAAAATTTCTCCATTTATCATAGCTTCAGCTTAAAATATATCTGACCAATTAAAAGTACATGTATTTTGAATATAAGCTATATATATATTTGTAAACTAGCAATATATAATAAGAAGTATATACTATGAATACTAAGAATACTTGAATACATATGTATATATAAATACATATAATCGGACTTTAACGTTATACGCCTCAAATATTATATAACTATGAATATATATGAATAAAAATATTAATATATAAATAATTGAAATATAGAAAAAATTCCTCCCTCCTTCACCTCATCAGTGTAAAATTTAATAGGCTTCAATATAATGTAGGTTTCATTCTAATTAAAATAGCCATTTAAGTATCTTTAATTATGTAGATTCGAAAAAATAAGTGTTTCGTATGATTCACTTTGATATAAGCTAGTAAATACACAAGTCCAACAAAGTTAATAACCAACTAAAGGGGAAAAGAACGAAAACATTTGTTTAGGTAATTTGTTTTTAAACATAAAAACAGAAACATGGATGTATAATATACCGTTGGAAAGACAAAGATTTAAAAAAAAAATTAAATTATACACAAAGATGTAAAAAGTCATTTAAAGTGTCGAGTAGAGCATAAAGTTACTACCGATAATTATGCATAACAGTTTTATAATGCTACTAGCTGACCCGGTAAACATTGTCCTGTCATGTAAATTAGTTCTAGTAAATATTTTGGTTGTTAAATAAAATATAACGAATATATTGTGTGTGTGGTTAGTACCTATAATAGGAATAGAAAAAACAAATTAATTATATATATATATATATATATATATATATATATATAATATATATATATTCAATCATTTTAATTAAGATTTCACATGGGTTAACTATCAACTGAATAAATTTTCAATTTGCTTAAAACTTCTTAAATTGATTTTAGCAGCCGAGGAAGATATCCAGTAGACAAAACATATTATACAAAACTGACAAACCAACTAAAATCAGAAATCAAGAAACTCAAAACTCAACACTTACTGAGTATGACTGAAAAACTCACAACTACTGACAAATCCCAATGGACTACCACTAAGAAACTACTGAACTTCAAAGATTTTAATCATCCTCTCGTTAATGAATCTCAATCCTGGACCAGATCAGATGAAGAGATATCCCAAACATTCACTCAGCATCTTTTTAAAACTTACAATCCGCATCCTGAGATCCTTAATCCGCAGCACCTTGAATTCATTGAAGGAGAACTGGGTATTCCACTCCAGTTGGCCCTTCCTCCTTAAGCATTTCATTCTTCAGAAATTTTGAACTTAATCCAAAAACTACCTTCCCGGAAAGCTCCCGGACACGACCTAATCACAGCCCAAATCCTTAAGCAACTTCATAAAAAAGCCATCCTATTTCTCACCTATATTTACAATTCCATACTACGCACTACATATTTTCCGCAATCCTTGAAATTAGCTATTGTTAAAATGATCCCCAAACCCAAAAAGGCACTGGAGGTTCCTTCTTCCTACCGTCATATATCTCTTCTACCCATCATGGGTAAAATCCTAGAACGGCTCCTCCTTAAACGACTATACCCTATCCTAGAATCATATCACATAATCCCAGACCACCAGTTCTGATTCCGAACTTCCCACTCCACCATCCAGCAATGTCACTGTGTGGTGGATGTTGTCTCTTCTGCATTGAAGCGAGGATTGTACTGCACTGGAGCCTTTCTCGACGTTGAACAGACCTTTGACCGAGTCTGGCACCCAGGACTGCTTTACAAACTCCGTAAATTCCTTCCTCCTACATACTTCCTAATCATCCAGTCCTACCTCTCTGAAAGATTCTTCAAAATAAACCACAATAGTTCCTATTCATCTCTCTTCACCCAGTCTGCTGGGGTTCCTCAAGGCAGTATCCTAGGACCCATTCTTTACACAGTATATACAGCTGATATCCCAACCCATCCTAACACATTCCTTTCTACCTATGCCGATGACACTTGCGTGTTATTGGTTAATAACGATCCTACTATAGCCTCTCAAACTCTCCAATCCCACATCAGAGACCTTGAGGTATGGTGTCAGAATTGGAGAATTAAAATCAATTCCAATAAATCCCAACAAATTACCTTTACCCTTCGTCGAAAACCTATGACATCCTGCCCTACAGTGTCCTTTAATGATATTCCGCTTGTCCCGGTTGAACAGATCCGATATTTAGGACTCCTGCTTGACAGACGACTTACATGGAATCCGCATACAAGACTGAAGAGACAAGAAACTGCACGAAGATTTCGGCTACTCCAACACTTACTAGACAGACGCTCTAACCTTTCACTTAACTACAAAATACTCATTTACATGACCATCATAAGGCCTATCTGGACCTACGGAGTTGAGCTATGGGGCTCTACTAAACCATCAAACTCTTCCCGTATCCAATCCTTACAATCCAAAATCCTTCGCAAAATCCTTAACGCTCCTTACTTTGTCACGAATAAAATCATCCACAATGATCTTAATGTTCCATATGTTGCTGATTTGGCCCGTACCAGGTATCACATCTTCCATGAAAAACTCTACTCCCACTCTTATCCATTAGTTTCAATCCTTGCTTCCTCTTCCATTCCTGATAATCCTCCGAGGCGCCTGAAAAGAAGATGGCCTGGAGACCTTCTTGTTTAGGCTCACTACCAAAGAGTGCTGCCAATGGGCAGTTTCTCTTCATGTCTTATAACATTACAGCATATTTACTTGATGTATTTTTTGTACAGTTGTAAATTTCAATAAAAAATATATTTAAAAAAATAATAAAACAGTCGAGGTAAGTAAAAGTCTTCAACTCTAAGTTTTTAAATATTTCTTAAACCGATTTTAACAACCGAGGTTAGTGAAACTCGTTAGTTGCACTCACCAGATTTTTGATATGGGAACAACCAGATTTTTTTTTTATATACCCTCTGGTTTTATTTACACAAAATACAAATACAAATATGATATGTACACATGTCACATTTTGTCCTTCTATTACCCGAAGGTATTCTAAGTATGATTTTTATATGCGCTGCATGCACTATTAACCTTACAAGGGCTTCTATGCCTTTAATAGTCCTTAAACTGATTTTAATAGCAGAGGTAAGTGAATGTCGTCTGTTGCCAGGATGGGATTTATGTTTACTAAGAAATGCAATTTGACTCAAATTTTTTTTACTTACAAAATCAAAACACACGGACGAATTCAAGTAATAACGATCCCTTCTGGGAACGGAATAAATAAAATATTCCCAAGCGAGACAGACCTTTAATAAATTCCAGTATAATTTTGCAAAAGAAAAAAAAAAAGGCGTCATTAATGGTGAAGAAGGGGATCAAAAACGAAACGCAATCAGAAAGGAGGAGGAGAAAGAAGACAAAGGAAGATCGGCTTTTGTTGTTTGGTTCTTGCCATGAAGACAATAAAATCTTCACAAGTCTCTGTCCCTGGTCTTTGTAATGTTCTGATTGACGTCGTTTCTTACTGGTACAAAGGATGCCTAGCTGCATGTATTTTATGAATTATTTCCGAGTTAATATGTTAATGTTAATAACAAACGCGTGGTCGCTGTACTTCCATGAGCTTGAAAGGAATAGTTGAATGATCTTCTTACGGGAGCAGATAAAAATAAAAACCTGTACATCGTACAACCCATGAAGGATCTAACGTACAGTGGACAGAAGGATTCGAATGCTTTCTAGGCCAATGACGATTAGATCGAGGGTCACGATATGTCAATAAACGCAGAGTCAAAAACTCCCCGGTTCCGGGAAGCGAACTCGTAACTATTTTTTTCTAAGATTATCGTTATTTGGTTTCCTGAGTGAATGAATCACACATAAAATATCCGTTTTTATAGTTTCTGAAATAAATAAAGGATTTTTCAGGTCTCTGTTTTCTTCCGAATGTTTACATATTTAAAGTAAACAGTTACCAATCCTCTACCTTTGTATTATAAACATTAGCTTCCCAATCAATTACCCACTTTTTAGTATAACTCCAAATATGAACATGGAAACAAGCGATTTTCGAGTAATATTTTTGTACGAGTTTAAACTCGGCCACTCAGCGGCTGAGGCCGCTAAAAAAAATTGCAAGGCGTTTGTGGAAGGGAGTATTAATGAACAGACCATTCGCAGTTGGAAGACCTCCGTCCGTAATAGACAACGATGCCCTCAAACATACAGTAGAAGGAAACCCTACCAAACGTTAAAGGACTCTCAGCACAACTAAATGCAAGTGCATCTACCGTTTCCAGACATTTAAAGTGTATTGGGTAAGTAAAAGAGCTCGACATGGGTACCTCATGATCTCACTGAGTAAGACCCCATGTTTCAAAACATACCGTGCAAAAATTTAAAGAACCGGGCTACGACAACTTCGTGAAAGGAAAACTTTTTGAAAATGATGATCAAGTGAAAAGTGCGTTTTCAGATTTTGTTTCACTTAAAAGCTCAGAGTTTTTCAGTTCGGGGATAAAAACGTTGGTGTTACATTGGGAAAAATGTGTAGAAAAAGAAGGTAAATACTTCGAATAAAATTATTTTGTTTTCATATCGTATTTTTAATAAAAATCCTTTACCTTGTAAACGAGTATTTCATGTGACACGACCCAATAATATAATATACTATAAATGTAGCATAATAACATCTTGGACCGGAATTTTGGACCTAACTCCGGAATTTATATGAAGGGATAGAAAAGAGGGTGAGGGAAGGCGGCAAAGATCAAATGAAGGGATAGGTATGGTAGGACATATGGCATCCCTTAGTATCCATAGAGGCCAAGTACTTCTGTTTGGTAAGCTGACCCCAGGTAAGTTCTCAGGCGTCTTGGGCAAAAATCCCTTAAAGCAATCGGAGGGAGCGGCATCCTTTATAATAGAGGAAATATTAATATTAATTATTAATAATTACTATAATATACTGAACAATCAATTTCATTCCATCTTACACTTGCCAAATACACGGACCTGCTAAAAAGACACTCATACGATAAAGAGAATCATTTTAATAGAAATTTTTAAGACTGGCAACGAACTCACCACCATATGTTTCAAACGATACACTTCATACTGATTTATGAATTTCAACTACAACAAACCACATTCGATCGACTTACAAACGATTTCACGACAAACTAAATGGACATAGAAACAAATTTGTACAAGACATGGCTACAACTGACATACCATCCACAGCACGGCGAAGGCTGAAAAGGAGTTGGATGAGGGACCTCCTGACCTGAAAATATAGTTCTGCTTAATGTCAGGAGGATGCACCACTGGGTGCTCTCTCCCTCATGCCTCCCTTCGCCATGTTTCCTTAGATTTAAGCACATTTGCTTATTGTAATTTTTTTTTACATGTGTGAATAAAATGCTAGATGGAAACAAAAATCTCATTCCATAACTCGGAACAACGAATGTTCACTTCGCGCTAACTGACTTTTTCACTCCTTACCCTTCATCTTACATAAATAATATTTATGTAATATTAAGGCGAATTTTTTAAATATTATAATATTGTAAACAATCAACAGATTGGCCTAAAACTGGATGACCCCATTAAGTGGTTTAACCCCAAGGAATTTTCAGACGGCCATATGGTTTTTAAGTGCCGATGCTTCCTTCCTCCGACCTACGAGGTACGGTTAGAAATAGTTTAGGAATACAGTTTTTTCGTTATCGAAAACATAAAGATCTTGCGGATTTAGAATTTACAAATTTTTGTAATTTTATCGGAAGAAATTCATTTTTACTTTCACTTACTATATATAGTAAGGGGAAGTATTGCGATCGTGAAAATTTTCACGTTTTTTTTTTTTTTTTTTTACACGTTTTAGGGTCCCCTCAGTCCAAATAACCAAGTCCCGCAAAAAGGTCTGTGTGTGTGTGTGTGTGTGTGTGTGTGTGGTAACTCCGGGCGGAAACGGTAAGTCCTATGAAACTGAAATTTCATATTTAAGACAAATATACGCCCCAGACGTTACAAAACTTTTTTCATCTAAATGAGCCTACCAGAAGAGGCACTTTATACCATGCATTTTGCATCTTTTTTCGATTTTCTCAAAAACAGTTCCGACGATTTTGATTAAACTCGCTATATCGATGTTAAATTTAATGGGCTTTAATATCATGTAGGTTTTATTTAGATTAAAATGGTCTGACAGGGCTTAAATGCCGATATTTTAAAATGTCTTCCCCTAAAGTACCTTTAATTTTGTAGATTCAATAATAATAACTAGATTATCTTGTTAACGCTGATGAAAAACTGGTAAATATATAAATTGAATAAATTCGATACCCAACTAAAGGAGAAAACAGAAAAAATATTTTTTTAATGCAATTTTTCGTTTTTGAACATAAGAGCAGTAATATACATGTATGATATACCGTTGGAAAGCTAAAGATTTTAGAAAAATTATCATCTCATACACAAGCTTTTAAAAGTTAATAGAGAGTGATGAAATGAAAATAAACTAACTGATTATTTTAGATAATAATATAACAGATTTTTGAATCAAACACATGTTTCTATAGAAATTTAATTTGATTAATTCCTTAATAATTTCACGTATTTTTATCTCTAACTGTATTTGAAAATCCTTTCATTGATTTTAAAAATTGAGGTAAGTGAAAGTCGTGTGTTGCCCGCACCAGATTTTTTTTTTTTTTTTATAAGATTAAAAACTAAGATGGATGTAAGGAAAATACACTCGAAATTGTCAAATAAATATATAAGAAAGATTTAGATATTTTTTCCTGGCCAGGATATTTAAATCGGAATTAAATCTACACTATACTAAAATCTATAAAATTCTACATTGATATGGCGAGTTTAATCAAAATCGTTTTGAGAAAATCGTGAAAAGGCACAAAATATATTTTGAAGTCTCTTCTGGTTGATTATGTTGACAAAAATACTAACATCTCAGGCATATACCTAAAATATTAAATTTCAGTCATATATAACTTATCGTATTTTTTTTTTTTTACTTTCACTTGCCTATATATGAAACCTATAAAAAAATCCGATAAAACTAACTGATTGTCCTAGATAATAATAGAATGGATTATTTAATAAAACACATGTTTCTATTTAAATCCAATGTAATTAATTCTTTCAAAATTGATGTAATTTCATAAAAAAAACAAAAAACTTTTTGTAAGACTTATTTTTTTCGAGTTACACATACCGAATACAGACCTTTTTGCGGGACTCGATCATTTGGACTATGGGAACCCTTTTGCGGTTAAACTCGAAATCATCTATAGCAAATATTTCATACGTAGATAAGTGAAATAAAAAATAAAATTGTAACTACTTTAAAGGAGAAATATGATAAAATTGCCTGAGCTAAACATGGAACTAGTCTTTAGTGATTACTGCCTTGATGATGGTTAATATGGCTTCAAGGCTACCAGAAAACATTCTTACCAACATCAAACAGATTGCAAAGGACGCACAGCTATTACGCAGCCGGCCGTAATTTTTAGGAATATTGGATTTTACTCTGCCTAAATGAGGGTAACTGAGGTATATAGGTCGATAATACTTTAAAGATATTGAGGATGAAATTACGTTAGCCAATATAGCATAATTTGAATATCTTACGACATCGCGGTAAAAATAAGCCTATAGTCTTTATAAAGTAATAATTATATATTTTAGATCACTAATATTTTTTCAAGGCAAAGAAGCGAATCTAGGGGATGAATCCCAAAAATTACTAATACAATTATAAAACAATCACACGACCCTCACTTACCTATATTTATAAAATGAATTTATAAATTAAGTCAGACTTGAAAAAAACCAAATGACCATGTCCCGAAACAAAGTCTGCGTGTGTGTAGCAAGTCTACGCGAAACGAAAAGTCGAAAGAAACTGAAATTACACATATAAAACAACCCTGGTTTGAACCTTTGGATAGAAAGGCTGTTATGCTAGCCACCCTGCTACAGGTGATCCCATATAAACTTTTAATATATGGAACATCAGTTTCATTCAACTTATCGTTTTCGAGCTAGACTTATCACATACATACACAAACACAAAGCTTCTCGCATGATCTCGTTATTTGGCTTCATATGTGGGTGGCAAACGCGCATTTCCGTCGAAAACTGGAATTCGAAAAGTTGTCAAGATCGCAATACTTTCCCTTACTAAATATGTCATATGTAGGTAAGTTAAAGTAAAGATTCTTTAATTAATTTTAACGTAGGAGGCAAGTGAAGTGTTGGACGTACCAGTTGTTTTTTTTTAAATGGCTTTGGAGTGTTTTTTAAAAATTATATGTGTGTTTATATTTATATTTTCATTCGAATTTATTTTTTTAATTAATTTATTTATCTCTCTTTTAGATCTAAATAATTTTTTTTGGCGTATAAGGAAAAGCGAGCAAGGACGCGTGAATCGATGACAAGCTCTAAAGACGTAGGCGATGGTAAATCGACTCCAGCTAATAAATTTTTGCCAATCCAATTTCTGATATGGATACAAGATACTGCAACTGGATATAGATACAGATACTAGATCCTCTTACCCTAGATCCTCATTATAGCTTTTATATTCCTGTCTGGGGTTTTCATACCCTGTTATTTCAAATCACTGGAGGTGATTAGATGGGTAATTTAAATCAGAGGTAATGTTTTAAACTTAAATTATAAATATTTCAAGCAAACAAATAATATTTGTAGTTTGTGTAATACAAATGGAGTAGAAGATCTCTACTACATATCATTTTGTCTTTCATTCATGAAAATTGATTCTTTTCAACCGTTCTTAAATGAAAAAAAAAACAAAAGAAAATTACCCGTGCAGTGAACTTCTAACAGCTTTGGCAGTCGAGAAATCAATAAATCAAACTACGAATAAAATTTATCTTCTCAATTCCCCTTAGGGGATTACTAGACTAAAAAAAAAAAAAAAAAAAAAAAAAAACTCCAGACACAAAAATCACATTAATTTATTCTTTTTAATTTCACTTATATATAGTAAGGGAAAGTATTGCGATCGTGAAAATTTTCGAATTCCAGCTTTCAACGGAAATACACACAAAATGGTCTGTGTGTGTGTATGTGTTAACTCCCGGGCGGAAACGGTAAGTCCTATGAAACTGAAATTTCATATTTAAGACAAATATACGCTTGAGACGTTACAAAACTTTTTTCATCAAAATGAACTTATCAGAAGAGCCACTTTATATGTTGCATTTTGCACCTTTTTTTCGATTATCTCGAAAACGGTTCCGACGATTTTGATTAAACTCGCTATATCGATGTAAACTTTAATGAGCTTTAATATCATGTAGGTTTTATTCTGATTAAAATGGTCTGACAGAGCTTAAATGCCGATGTTTTAAATTTTCTTCCCCCTAAAGTACCTTTTAATTTTGTAGATTCAATAAAAATAACTATATTATCTTGTTAACGCTGATGAAAAACAGGTAAATATATAAAATTGGTTTAAATTCGATACCCAACTAAAAGAGGAAAACAGAAAAAAATATTTTTTAATGCAATCTTTCGTTTTTGAACATAAGAGCAATAATATATATGTATGATATACCGTTGGAAAGCTAAAGATTTCAGAAATAATATTATCTCATACACACGCTTTTAAAAGTTTATAGAGAGTGATGAAAAGAAGATAAAACTAACTGATTATTTTAGATAATATTATAATAGATTTTTTAATAAAACACATGTTTCTATATAAATTCATTTTAATTAATTCTTTAATAGTTTCACGTATTTTTATCTCTAACTGTATTTGAAAATTCTTTAATTGTATTTAACAACGGTAAGTGCAAGTCGTGTGTTGCCCGCGCCAGATTTTTCATATTGAAGTATATTTAATAGTTTTTAAATTAATTGTAACAGTCGATTTAAGTGAAATTCGTGCGTTGCCTGCACCTAATTTTAATTTTGATCACTTTATATGTCTCAGTAATAAGTTATTTAGGATAGTGACAAACCATTACTTCCACCTAAGGAAATTTGTTTATAAATACAGATAAGATACCTTTATTTAATTTAGTATTATAGAGTTATTAATAATTTATTGATGTAACCTATGGATGGTCCTAAACTTTTAACCGGGAGTGTAAATAAGTGAAAGTAAAAGTTGTTGAGAGATTTAATTTTGTCCTAGCTGGTCTTATTTAATTTTTCTCTTTCAGAAGAAGCAGATTTAAAATTAAAAAAAGAAGAGAAATGTGAAGTGTAGAGCGGGCGGAGCTGAAAGCGCTGACTGGGCTTGGTCGAGAGCTCTCAGCTCACTCTTCAGCCGCTAGCTACCTCTTCTTGTCTTGTCTTCTGTCTTGTCAGACCTTGTCCAGCCTTTTAGAAATACTTTATTGTTTTTGTCAAAATCAGTTTTCTATTGATCCGAAATTCAAAAGTATCCAATAAAGACGATATAAGTCTTTTGAAGAACCAGTTAAATGGTATTCTGTGTGAAGCTTTGGGGAAAATCTGATTCGCAGAGTACGCTGCCTTTGAATCGCACATGGTTGGTGGTATTCGAAGGAACGATGGAAATTTGAAATATAGGGCATTCAAAATATAAAAAATATGGTGCAGGCAACACCCGACTTTTACTTACCTCCGTTTTTAAAATCGATTAAATAATTTTCAAATATAGTTAGAGATATAAAAATTAGTATTGGGTTTGTGTCACATGAAATGTCCATTTTCAAGGTAAAGGATTTTTATTAAAAATACGATATGAAAACAATATAATTTTATTCGAAGTATTTACCTTCTTTTTCTACACATTTTGCCCAACGTGACACCAACTTTTTTATCCCCGAACTGAAAAACTCTGAGCTTTGAAGTGAAACAAAATCTGAAAACGCACTTTTCACTTGATCATCATTTTCAAAAAGTTTTCCTTTGACGAAGTTGTCTAAATTACAACAAGTGGTAATCTGTTAAAGACAAGTCGGGAGAATATGGTGGGTGCGGAAGAACTTCGTAGCCCAGTTCTTTCAATTTTTGCACGGTATGTTTTGAAACATGGGGTCTTGCTGCTACTCAGTGAGATCATGAGGTACCCATGTATCGAGATTTTTTACTTTCCCAATACACATTATATATCTGGAAACGGTAGATGCACTTGGATTTAGTTGTGCTGAGAGTCCTTTAACTGTTTTTTAGGGGTTTCCTTCTACTGTATGTTTGAGGACATCGTTGTATATTACGGACGGAGGTCTTCCACAGGGCAAGTTATCCAAGTCGTTATCCCCAGCTGAAAACTTAGCAAACCAACGGCGAATGGTCCGTTCATTAACACTCCCATCCCCAAACGCCCTGCAAATATTTCTAGCGGCCTGAGCTGCTGAATGGCCGAGCTTAAACTCATACAAAAATATTACTCGAAAATTGCGTGTTTCCATGTTCATATTTGGAGGTATACTAAAAAGTGGGTAATTGATTGGGAAGCTAATGTTTATAATACAAAGGTAGAGGATTAGTAACTGTTTACTTTAAATATGTAAACATTCGGAAGAAAACAACAGAGACCTGCAAAATCCTTTATGTATTTCAGGAACTATAAAAACGGAAACAACCCAATATAACCATTAAAGAATTAATTGAATTGAATTAATATAAAAACTTGTGTTTTGTTAAAAAGATCTATTTTATTATTATCTAAAATAATCAGTTAGTTTTATCGGTTTTTCATCACTCTCAGTTAAATTTTACAATAGTATGTATAAGATAATAATATGTTTCCTAACATTTTTAGCATTCCAACGGTATATTATACATGTATACTACTCTTATCTACTCCAAGTTAAAAAATAAAAAATTGCATAAAAAAAATATTTTGGCTTTTAACTCCTTAGTTGGATATCGAATTCAAAATCGTTATACCCGTTGTTGAGAAAATCGTAAATAGGTGCAAAATCCATAGTATAAAGTGGCTCTTTTGGTTAGTTGATTTTGGTAAAAAAAAAAAAGTATAAAATTTCAATTTTTCTGGACCTTACATTATCGCCCAGGAGTTACCACACACACAGACCTTTTTGTGGAACTTGGTTATTTGGACTCAAGGGATCCTAAAACGTGCTTCCGTTAAAAACTGAAACTCGAAAATTTTCACGATCGCAATACATTCCGTTAATATTTTATTTTATTTCATATTAAGGTAAGTGAAAGTAAAAATGTAGTTAAAAAATCAATTAAAGAACTTTTGAGTAAGTAATGGCTGGAAAAAGGTTAAAAAATTTGATTGAGTTTCAAAGGAAAAATTCAAGGAAGTTATTCCTTAATTGATACGTTGATTAAAAAAAAAAAGTACTAAAGGACATTTTTTACGAAATTGATTTTTTTTGTACATATTTGTATTAACATCATTTAGTTTGATCTAAATTAACTTTAATATAGTGTTATTAATATAGTAAAAAAAATTGTAAGTGTTTGTCGATTCATTTATTTAACGTCCCTTTATGCTGATATGGCTAATCAGACGATGCTACAGTGGCAGTCCTTAATTTTGCCTATCCAGGTTTAATTAGGATAGGTATCTTTAACGAGTTACATGACATCGCACGGGCCCAAGATTTAACGTCCCCTCCAAAGGACGGCATAACTTAGGATTTTTTACTCGCATTAAAAAAATCTAGGGCTATCTGCGGATTTGAACATGGGACTCTTGGCATAGGAAGCCGTTATTCTAACCACCATGCTACATATAACCCCGAAAAATTGTAGATTTTAATTCGAAAAGCATCAAATAAGTTTAATAATATAGGAAAGAGAGATTTTGCGCTAAGGAGAAATGGATATAGTAGTTTTTGGAAATCAACGTCTCGATTGATCATAATCAGCTCCACTTAGTTACCATGATTCGGGAAAGTGTAGAAATAATAAATAAATAAAAACCTTATCTGAAACTTTTTTATTTTATTTCACTACAATAGACTAAATGAATAGTAATAGGCTTACCTACGACTAAATACTGCCTACACAGATTCGCCTAACGATCATCGTCAATCCCAAGCCCTCGAGATCAGACTTAACACAATCCTCCCACCGACGCTTCAGCCTACCGGTCAGTTCAGAGAAAACCCAATTTTTTTGAATTAGCTCTTCATTGAGCTCAACAACTTTACACTACTATTTGAGTCTCCGCGAAGAAATTAACTCAATTATTCTAACAGGGTGAAAGCTCCGCACTTTCGCGTAGAGAGGCTAAATGAATAAGCATTCTAATTCTAAGTCTCATCTCTCCTCCATCCAACGAATTATTAAAAAAAAAAAAAAACTTAAAAGATTTTTTATTTCTATGCGATTTATGTAATTCGTTGGAAATGATTTAATGTATTGTACACAAATACAGGAGTAACAGTGAAAGCTTATTTACAATAAAAAATATGGAATTTAATCATTTTTAAATATATATATATATATATATATATATATATATATATATATATATATATATATATATATATATATATATATATATATATATATATATATACGCTGAGCTATCCGTGAAAGAACAGTACTTTCAAGTGATAACTCAAAATTGAGGGTGGTTCAATAAAAAAAAAATTAATGGACTGTATAGATTTAAAATATAAAAATAATGGAAGCAAACGACGAACCACAATACATTTAATAGACTAAAATACATATAAACAAGATAAGAAACAAAATTAACCTAATAAATTGATATAAGAAAAGATATTAAACCAATTAACCTAATTATATGCTTAAACAACTGTAAGAAAATGAAGGAAACAAAATAAATCTAATTAAAATATTGAAGAAAATATGAGAAACAAACTTAACTTAATTAAATAAATACTTAAAGATGTAAAAAATATATCAATCAAAATTTAATAGTTTTAAGAATGAAAATTAGGAAATTAAATGTTCCAATGGATATAGATAAGTCATATTCACGTAAAGATGTCCAGTTGAGTATTAAAGAAAATTACCGCAGGGCGGCTTGAACGAAGTCCCCTTGAGTGTTGAAAATGTCCGCAGGGCGGCTCTTTCGTGTTCCAAGGGGAACGATGAGAAGGTGAAGAAATACGTTTGCATACGTACGGAGTATGAGAGGAGACTTGGGTCTAAATACGGCACATCTTCACCGTTCAGACGCTACATTAAGACTCGACTCGCCACGAGGCAGTAATGAAACAATTGAAGTAGGATCGTCTTTTTTTTTTTCTCTTCTATTATTCTTCACTTTCTTGGCAAAAACTTTTAATTATATTTAAAATTACTATTTTTACTTCAAATAAATATCATAAATTTAGGGAGTTTTTTATTTTCAATTTAACAGCTATGGAAAACCTTATCAGGCCATAAAATATGGCGTGAACAATATATATATATATATATATATATATATATATATATATATATATATATATATATATATATATATATTATTTTTAGATAGTTTTCAGATCAAATCTGTAATGTATAATACAAAACACTTTACTATCTACTTTATAACATTTTATTATATTTCCATTAGGATTGCTGCAGATTGAAGAACTGAATGACAAATGGTTTGGAAAAAGAAGTCAATGCTTCAGCTACATCTGCTGCCTTGATTTCGGTGAAAAATGGATTTCGGGGTACGTTCAATTTTAGGATTTAAAAGCTTTATGCCATTTCCGTTTTTGTAACAAATAATGCTTTTTTGATCAAATATAAAAAAATAAAAATTCTACACACTATTTAGAATGTAGATAAAAATTCGATGTTACAGTTCTTATACAATATACGCATTTGATTAAAATAAAAGAAACGTCAATTATTGCATAAATGTATTAGTCGATATCTTGTTTTTCTCAGCCTTGTTGATGCCCACAATGTAGGCCGAAACATCGGCACACAAATAAAATAAGCTTGTTTTATCGGTGTGATGTCTTGATGAACGTACTCCCAACTTCTCCATCACGTCATTCTTAAAGATTTTTTTAACTACAACTTTATTTAAAAGTTTTTAAAATTGATTTTTACGACGAAAGGTAGACGAAAGTCGTGTGTTGAGCACACCATTTTTTTCAATCATTCAAGGTTCCATGTCAATCTTTAGTCTAATAGTCAGCCAAGATACCGGAATGTATCTGAGGGAGGAATTGGCAATGAGTTGAAATAAACTGGTGGAGTATTTTATTTAAAAAAATAATTTTTAAATGCAAACTGTACATTTTTAATTATTAGATTAAGCATGAATTTCTTCCTTCATATCATATCATCTCGTCAATATAAGTCCAATACTTGCCACCATTATCAATACGAAAATTGTTTAACACAGTTTGTTTTTAGTTACAATTAACAAATATTTTCTATATCTATACATATTAATTTTTATAAAGTCATAAATTAAATAAAATTTCATATAATATAATTAACTATAAATGTACCTTATATTTTCGTTATTTATTAATATACATTTTTTGTAGCTAACCGCCACATGTCCTTCTAAATGTTGACTATTGTATACTTTTACTAGTTTTTTTATTTCTTTTTTTTAATTAAGTTATTTTTTTTTAGATGTCAGAGGTATTGCAAATTTCTATTTATATCCAAAATTTTTAATTTTTACTTCATTGAAGCGTTTCGGTTACTGAACTCCCAACCAATTCCTCCTTAACTCAATAATTTATTGTACTATATTCTCTCACAGATAATATTACCTACATTACCGGTTATATAAGATTTGATACAATGATAGCACTGTGTTTTACATTTTACAGGCGAAAAAATGTGAATAAGAAAGCAAAAATCATGTAGAATGCATGTAATCTTAGCCAAGAAGAGTAACTTATTCCAATTTGAATAGAGAATTCGAAATTACTTCTCCTCAGTTAGACTGTAAGTTCTCTTCTGTTTCATCTATTTAAATTCTTGTTAGTGAAGTTGAACCATCGCTGAAGAGAACAGACTAGGACTCTAGCCCTGGAGAAATGGCCATATGGCCGACGAAGAAATCCCATATTGCTCCCAAGCTGCGGTAAAAATACCCACTCAATACTGCCTTGTCTTCTCTCAGGATTTATCTCAAGCAGAATATCTTAAAAAACATTCAGAATCGGTGTTTTCTCCAAATATTTTAGGTGATTAAGTAACCCTTACGTTTTCACGTAGTCTGGGAAATTGTACAAAATTAGTCGAAAATAGTGAGTTGTTAGGAAAATAATTAAAGATTACAGTTTTAAAATAGAAAAATCTGGCGCAACACACGACTTTCACTTACCTCCATTGTTAAAATCAATATAATAATTTTTGAATACTTTTAGAGATTAAAATAAATTGTTAAAGAATTAATTAGATCGAATTTTAATAGAATTTTAATGTGCTTTATTAAATAATCTATTATATTTTTACCTACAACAATCAGTTAGTTTTATCGATTTTACATCAATCTTCTTTATCTTTTACAATTTTGTATATAAGATAATATTTTTTTTCGATATTTTAGCTTTCTAACGGTACATTATACTTCAATATTACTGTTGTTCAAAAATAAAAATATTTTTGCTCTTT
Source organism: Piezodorus guildinii (assembly GCA_023052935.1). Lineage (NCBI taxonomy): Eukaryota > Metazoa > Arthropoda > Insecta > Hemiptera > Pentatomidae > Piezodorus > Piezodorus guildinii. The sequence goes on along the minus strand of CM041297.1, from coordinate 139,195,967 downwards.
TCTCCTTTAGTTGTTTGTCAAATTCGTCCAACTTGTATATTTAGCTGTTTTTTAGCAATGCTAATCAGATGATATGGTTAATTTCATGAAACCTACAGCATTAATGGTACTTCAGAGGAAAAAAAATTAAAATATCGCCATTTAAGCCCTGTCAGACTAGTTTAATCAGAATGAAACCTACATGATGTTAAAGCCCATTAATGTTTACATCGATATAGCGAATTTAATCAAAATCGTTTGAACCATTTTTGAGAAAATCGTAAAAAAAATGCAAAATGCATGGTATAAAGTAGCAATTTCGGTCAGTTGATTTTAGTGAAAAAGTTGCTGTAACATCTCGGGCGTTTTTAAATATGAACTTTCAATTTCATGCGACTTTTCATCCTCGTTCTAGACTTACAACATACGCACACACACACACACATACAGACCTTTTTCCGGGACTTGGTCATTTAGACATTTCAGGATTCCCTGAAACGTGTATTTCCGTTGAAAACTGGAATTCGAAAATCTTCATGATCGCAATACTTTCTCTTACTATACATTTCATATATAAGTAAATGAAAGTAAAAGCAAGAAATAATTCAAAGGAAAATAGCCTATCACCACCGCTTATTTCAAAAGGCTATATCTCTGCTATTTCTTTACCGATTTCAATGATTCTTTTTTTATTTTATTTTTTAAAGGACAATGTAATTCTCTCTAACCATTAATATGCATTAATGAGGGAATAAAACCTGTAGCTCTACAACCCATGAAGTGTCAGTACATATAGAGATTCCTAATGTTTCCAGGCTGACGGTTGTGCATTGAGGTGATTAGTCCTTGAAGACGCTCAGCCGCTAGGTTTTTTCTCCAATTGTGGATACCCACTTTACAGAGGGTCTACCCAAGTAGGGTCTCCATACCCTAGAGACGCCCACCGGCGGAATCAACAGAATAAATAATATTCTGCCACAGCCGGGATTCGAACCCAGTACCCAGAGAACAGTATACTAGTACTCTATCCACTAGACCACGCCTCTCCCTTTTTTAAAGAGAAATCTGTCTAAATTTTTGGAGAAATATTATGATTTGTAACTTGACCATATAGATTAACATTTTTTTTTTTTTTTTTTTATCATAGCTTAATGAAACTAAAATTCTATACAATTTTGTCTCTATCTTTAAAGATAAATAGAGTTATGTAAGCTTCATTCTTATTAAAATATTCTGACCCTGCATAAATGCCCATATTAAAAAAATCCTTATTTTAAATGATATTCAATTTTGTAATTGAAAAAAATTAATTATTTCATTTTGCTAGCATTCATGAAAATCGGGTAAATTTATACGCAACAATATGGAAAAGGATAGAGAGTTAGAGGTCTGCTCCACAGATTATATGAGATAAATTGTTTTTTGTAAGTTTTGAAAGGCTAAATTAAATTTAATAATGTTTAAAATTATTCTAATTTGGTGTTTTATTGATTTATGACAGTAATATTCACTCCTTTGGCAGAGGTAGGACATTGATCCAGCCCTGAAACCCGACACTTGTGAACCTCTTGTGAAGGAAAACAGAAGTGGGGAGAGGGAAGGAGTGTACGGGGTACCGCGAGGTTATCCTGTTCTTTTTTAGCCGGACCACTTGTACCTCTCTGAACCGCCCTTCTCAGCGTCCCATCAAATTAATTTTTCTTCTTCTACAGAAACTTTAAAAAATCCTTCCTGTATCATCCCTTAAATATATCAAAGTCACTTTTAGATTTAGTCAATATTATATTGGGTTGATGCAAAATTAATGCAGGTTTTTAGTAGGTATTGTAAATACGCCATATCTTTACTTTAACCATATATATTTAATCAAAATAATTTCCATCTGAATCAATGCACTTTTGCCAACGTTCAACAAGCTTTCTTATTCCACCAGAAAAAAAATCCGAACCCCTGGACTCAATGAAATCACGAAAAGAATTTTCAATGTCGTCCTGGTTTTGAAAATTTTTCTCCCTCAAAAAGTTGTCCAGATGCCTGAAAAAGTGGAAGTCTGTAGGAGAGAGGTCAGGTGAATAAGGCGGATGTTGGAGAACTTCGTAGCCCAACTCGTGCAGTCGTCGAAGCGTTGGTTGTGCAACGTGTGGTCTGGCGTTATCGTGGAGCAGGATCGGCCCCTTCCGATTCATCAATGCTGGGCAAAGACGTTGCAATTTTTGAGTTCCGAGTTCCGCCGCCATTTCTCGTGTGGTTTTGGTTGGATCTTCTTCCACTTTTGACCTCAGCTGGTCGTTGTCCAGTGCAAGATGACGGCCCCGACCTTCCTTGTCTTCGAGGTCGAAATCTCCTCTGCGAAACTTCTGGAACCAACGCTGCACCGTGCACTCATTAATAGCCCCCTGACCCCACACTTCATTAATATTACGAGCCGTTTGCGCAGCGCTGCGCCCTAATTTAAATTCGTAAAAATAAATTTGACGAAAATCGCACTTTGACATTTTCGATTCAAGACCTTTGAACACACTGAACAAAACGATTTTACTAAACAAATTCATGGTGAAAGAGAGGGTATTAGATAAGGTTTGTTTTGGTATAATAATGATCAATGTTAGGATTAGCTTTGTTTACACAATTGGAATTAAGATATTGCAATAGAGGAAACCTGCATTAATTTTGCATCAACCCAATATTAGTTAATACATGAATTTTTATAAGTGCTCATCAAAGTGGATTGGAGAATGGCCGTACCACGAACAACTGAGACGCTGCTTTCAAAAAGGCGCTATCTATATTATAGGAATCACTTGTAGCTGAGTGACTAGCTTAACAGCCTCCTATGCCGAAGGTCACTGGTTCAAAACCGCAGGTTTAATGGGAGTAAAAAATCCTTAGTTATGCCGTCCTTCGGAGGGGACGTTAAAAGGTGGTCCCGAGTCTGTGCGATGTCACGTACTCGTGGAAGATCCCTATCCTAATAAAACCTGGATAGGCAAAATTTAGGACTCCCACTGTAGCATCGTCCGATTAGCCATAGTAGCATAAAGTGACGTTAAATAAATAAACAATCTATCTATATTAATAATAATGATGATATTCTTTCCAAAGACAAATTAATGGAAATTGCAAAGAAGACACCTGGATTTGTAATTGCTGATTTGAAGCTTCTTGTTAAAAGAGCTAAATTGGAAGTAATTAATCAGAAAAGCAGTGAAGAAACTAGGTAATAATTAGGTAGAAATTAGGTAACATAATTTATTATAACAGTGAAAAGTTGTGAAATAAATGTTCACACACAATGTTTTTGTCATATATTAATATTTTCATAATTAACATAATATTTGTATTTTATAGTTTATTGAATAAATTAATTTTAACAATTTCTAAACTGTATGTATTTTGGATGAAAAAGTTGGCTGAGAGTGCGGTCATCAAGAAGAACACACTAAAAAAACAAATTTATTTTATTGTGTGCCAACGTTTCGGCATACATTGTGGGCCTTCATCAGGGCTAAGAAAGACACGATAACGACCAATACAATCAAAAGAAAAAATAGTAATAACTTGGGTACGATAATGGAAACAAACATACATGTAAAATGATAATAATAATAATATGCTTACTGAACCCGAAGGTTCGATGCCGATACCACCAAATTCCGCCTGCACAGACTCGTCCAATCATCACCGTTCAAGCACAAGCCCCCGGGATCAGCCTTAACGCAATCATCCCATCGACGCTTCGCAGGGTATAAACTACGCAATTCCGCGTTGTGCAACCTTCTAAACTCCCCAGTGGCCTCATCTCTCTTCGGACCAAATATTTTACGCAATACCTTATTTTCGAAAACCTTAAGACGTCGTTCATCCTTCAAAGTATGCGGCCACGTTTTACTTCCGTAAAGGACCGTCGGAAGAATAATAGTTTTATACATTCTAACCTTTAAGTTTTTAGACAGAAACCTTATTTTAGGAGTGTATATGCCAGAGATGTTACAGGAATATTTTCAACAAAATCTAGACTAGAAGGGAAAATATACCCCATGCTTTTTGAAACTGTTTTTGATTTTCTAAAAAAAATGTTTTAAACTATTTTAGCGCGTTTAAATAGCTAAATTGATGCAAACTTTGGAAGTATGTTAGCTCACGTAGGTTGAACTCTGACTAAAATAGCTGACAGAGCTTACATTTAAAGTTTTTCTCCTTCTAAAATACCTTAAAGTTTTTAGATTCTTCAATTGATTTCAACAACGGAGTTGATTTTTTTATTGATAACTAAATTTGTGTGTTGCACGCACCATTTGTGTTTACAATGAAATGAATGAAGAATGATTTTGAACGAAATCAAAAGTCTACTTATTTTTGGGTTCACCCCCTTTTTATTGGTAGCATAACAGTCTTATATGCCCAAGGTCGTGGGTTCAAACCCGGCTGATGTTCCTAGGATTTTGAAAGGGAGTAAAAATCATTGATAATGCCCTCCTTCGGAGAGGGCGTAAAATAGTGGTATCGAGGCAGTGCAATATCAAGCACTTGTTAAAAATCCCTATCCTTAAGACTAGATGGGCAAAATTTAGGACTCCCACAGTAGCCTCACCTGATTATCTAAAGTAGCATAAAGCGACTTTAAATTAATAAACAAACATAATTACATTGGTACATTCTTTTTTTTATCTTTTAACCTTTATTTATTTAGAAATAATACAATCTGCCACAATCTTGGGCAATAAGTATTAATGCTATAAGAAGTCATTCATTCCTTAGGTACACAAAATAAAGAAATAAAAATAAATGAATACAAAATAAATAGAAATAAATAAAATATAAAGAAGAATAAATAACCGTAAATAAAGATAAAAATAAAATAAAAGAAATAAATAATAATAATCTTGGTCACATTCATACATATATATACAATATTTACATACTGCCCCTGGGAACTCCGAATTAAACCCCGACTCCCACAAGTGGGCGTTGGGGCCCAAGGCTAGGAGATCCCAGCGCCTCTCAGTCAGTCGCGTCACCGGTCTAATAAGCCAGTGGAGACTGAGAGAGGGCGCTAGAGCCACAGACTCTCAGGCGTGAGTGGAGAAGCTGGCCATTGCCAACACTCAGCATTGCTTTGTTATAAGAGATCTCTAGGCCACTGCCGTTTCAACCTACGAGGAGGGTTATAGGGATGGCTGGAGCTAGATAGGGATTGGGATAAAGGATTAGGAAGGTGAGTTAGCCTCTGGTGGAAGTTTAGGAATTTAGATGGGATTAAATCGAAGACAAGTGGGATATTCAGATCATTGTGTAAGGTCTTGTTTGTAACATAATAGGGAGCATTGACTATTGTTCTAAGGACTTTGGACTGAAAGGATTGGATACGCCTGATGTTCGAAAATTTAGTTGTCCCCCACAGTTCGAGTCCGTAGGTCCATATCGGTTTTAGAATCGTCTTGTAAATTAATAGTTTATTAGCAACAGAAAGTTTTGATGTTCTGTTTAGTAGTCTATATAGTTGGCCGTATCGTCTGTTGAGTTCTTGTCGTTTAAGTCGAGTGTGTGGGTTCCACGTTAGTCTTTTGTCTAGTAAGAATCCCAGATACCGGACTGTGTCAGAGCAGGGAAGGGGTATGGAGTTAAAATTGACTTGTGGACAGGATCTGCGGCGAAGGGTAAAGGTGATGTGCTTACATTTGGATTCATTAATTTTGATACGCCAATTAGCGCACCAAAATTCAATCAAGGATAGATGTCTCTGTAGATAGGAAGATGCAATTTCGGGATCTGATTGGGTTGATAAAATGGCAGTATCGTCGGCAAAGGTTGCTAAGAAGGTATCAGGATCCGTAGGTATGTCAGCTGTAAATAGGAGATAGAGGACAGGACCTAGGACACTGCCTTGAGGTACACCAGCCTCGATCAGGTAACTATTGGAAAATTCTGAACCAGAGCGGACTCTGAAGGAACGGTTTGAAAGGTAGGATTGTAGGATTAGATACAAGGATTGTGGTAAATGGGTTTTTAGTTTGAAAAGCAAGCCATCGTGCCAGACCCGGTCGAATGCCTGAGCAACGTCCAGAAAGGCACCAGTGCAATATTGCTTGTTTTCAAGTGCAAAGGATATATGGTCAACCACTCGTAGGCCTTGTTGTACAGTGGAGTGCTGTGAGCGGAATCCGAACTGGTGGAAAGGAATTTCAATTAACTGTAGGATACGCTTGAGAAGGATTTTTTCAAAGATTTTTGAAAGGATCGGAAGGAGACTAATAGGCCTATAGGATGAGGTGTTGTTGGGAGGTTTACCAGGTTTGGGAAAAAGGAGAATGATGGAGTGTTTCCACACCAAAGGAAAGTGGGTTGTACGGAGGATACTATTATAGAAGTAGGTAAGGAATATAATTGCTTTTTGGGGCAGTTGACGAAGGATCTTAGAATTGAGGAGGTCGTAGCCAGGAGCTTTTCGAGATTTTAGTTTCTTTATAAGGAATCTGACCTCAGAGGGGTTAATAGCTTTAGGGGGTGGAGAGAGAGGAATTGGAGAGGAGAGGAATTCCTTTACGTTAGCTGTATGAGCAGGATTGAGCTCGGGGTGTGGAATAAAAACTTTAGAAAGGTATTTGGCAAATTCTTCCGCTCTAGTCTCATCCGACAAAGCCCAGGATCCATCTTCACGTCGGATGGGATGGGAGATGAATTGGTATTTAAGAACTTTTTTGGTTACTTTCCAGAGGGAATTGTCGCAGATAGATAGTGAAGAAAGATAGGAATTGTAGGATTGGGATCGAAAGGTATCTAATTTCTTTTTAGCTAATTTGGTGTAATAATTGTAGGATTTACGATCGTCTGGGTGCCTGGTTCTTTGCCAGAGGGTTCTAGAGCGTCGTTTGGTATGGATTAGATCTAGGAGGTTTTGGGGTATAGGATTCTTCTGGTAGTATTTTGGGGAAGGAGAAGGTGAAGATGCATTCCAGGCTGCTTGTTGGATAAGGGTAGTAAAGGAATCAACCGCATCATCAAGATCTTGTGGAGATTTGAGGGATACTCTGAGGTCTATTCCATCCGTTATTATTTCGCGGAAGAGGTTCCAATTAACTGGGCCTCTTAGGAATGATGGTGGAGGGAGTTTCGGAATAGGAGATAATGAGAGAGTCAGGGTAAGAGGGCTATGATCGGAGGAAAGGTCATCGAGCCGGGAAACGGAATGATTTAAAGGTCCTAGCCCTTTGTGGATAAAATAATCGAGGAGGTCGGGGTTACGGTGAGGATCAGTAGGCCAGTAGGTAGGGGAATCGGGGGAGAGGATATTACAGTGAGTGGAATAGAGTGCAGACAGCAATGTTCGCCCGCGAGAATTTGTAGTTCTGGCTCCCCATTGCTGGTGTTTGGCATTTAAGTCCGCACCTATGAGGAAATGATGCCCTAAGGAATTAAGGAATAAATTAAATTGGATTTCGGAAATAGGTATTTTTGGAGGAGAGTATGCTGCAACTACTGTTATAGGAAAATGACGGGTTTGTATAATTACAGCAGTGGTTTGGAGGAAGTTATGTACTGGTAAGGGTAATAAATTATGGGAGAGGGAGCGATGGATGATGACAGCAGTGCCGGCATGAGCTGTTCCATCGGGATGGTCAGTTCGGTATATTTGGTAGTCTGGGATGTTGAATGATCGTTTGTTAGTTAGTCGTGTTTCAGTGATAAGAGCTATGTCAATACGTTTGTCGTGTAGTAATAAAGTTAGTTCATTAATATGATTTCGAACACCATTCGCATTCCAGAGGAGAATGGAAATGGAGTTGGATGGAATCATTTAGGGCTTTTTCAAGGCAGGAATTAAATTTGATACTAGGTTTGTTAGGACTGATATCAGAGGCATAACTATTGATTTTATTTCTGAGATGAATGATGTCATTAAACTGGTGAGGTCTGTGACATTTGATGGAGGAGGGATAGGAGAAATTTGATGCTGGGAAGTTTTTGAGAATTAAAATGTTGAGGTGGTTGAGATTCAGGTTCGGGATGTTTGAGTGTATGTTGAACCGGCGTGGCCTCACACTGAGTAGACTGGTCACCACCACCAAGTTGTTGGGCGAACGAAACTGTCGGGTCGAAGAATTTTGATGGGTTTCTCCTCGGTCTAGTCTCCTCTTGGCGCTGGGGCTTCAGAAATCTTGTCTTGAGATTCTTGTAAATCTCGCAGCCTTTGTAATTCGCCGGATGTCCCTTGTGGCACAGAGCGCAAACTGCTGGGATTATACGTGATTTATTGCACTGCTCAGACTTGTGCTGTTCACCACATTTAACACAGCGCGGTATGTGGTGGCAATACGTTTTCGTGTGGCCGTATGCTTGACAATTGTGGCATTGTATAATGTCTCTTTTTACATATGGCTTTTCAATCTTTACTCTCGTGTAATAGAGTTTTTCCACTTCATAAATTTTTTCTACTCCTGGAGACGGTTCTAAGTCCACAAAAAATAGAGGTAAAGGAATTTTACTCCTGTCACCTGATTCTTCTATAATATCTTTCATGACATTAGTTATCTGACGCACTTTGAACCCAAGAGACGTCAGTTCTTCCTTTATTTCCTCAGCTGGTGTAGAGGGGTGTAAATTTCTTATTACCACCCTTAATGCCCTCTCCTCTCTTAGCTGATACGTGTGAAAATCAGCTTTTGTTTCAGTAAGATATTTTACTATTTTGCGGTACACATCAGCTGAATCGGGTGATATTTTTGTGTCATTGATTCGCGTTAGACATGTGTAGCTTTTGCTATCAATGATTTTATTTAATTGGGTACATAGGAGTTGAAAATTTCGTATATTTTTAACAAATATGGGAGGAGGGCGGGGATCTCTCGGTGTAGATTATGATTCCATGACCTCTTTCTCGATATGGAGTACTTGGTAGGGGTTAGGAGTAAAAAAGGGAGATTCCTCAGTCATCCCTTGCGATGAAGTCCCGGGTTGTGGTTCCTGTTCGTTAGAAGCAGCTGATGAGGGGGGCGTAGGGCGTTTGTTATTACGTCTTTGCCTTTGCTTGACCGGGGAAGCAGAAGAGCCAGCTGACCTGGAGCGTTTAATGCTTGCCTTTCCCGCCATGACTTGGTGGTAGTATCTCATTGATACATAAAAATAAAAAAATAAATAAAAAAAAAAAAAAAAAAATACGTCCGCGCGACCTTGACCTTGTTGTCCGGAGCGCGACGTGGCCCCTCCAGGGGTCAGTGGAAGACTGGCAAGCTGAGGAAGCTGAGTGGGGATCGCAATATGGCGAAAAAGATAAGGCTTCTCAGCTCTACTTTATACGACAACTAAGTAATCGTAAATATTACTACTTACAGTCAGTAGGATTAGTCCATTGTTGACAACGAATGTTGTTGCACAATCACTAATTGTTTATATGTAATAAAAACAATTATTACACACTAAAAACTGTTCATAAAGAAGAGACGATATAACGACGTATGTTAATGAACTAGCGCAAGCGCAGAACTGACATTGGTACATTAGAAACATAACTTTACAAACTAACCTTCAAATAGTTAACGAACACATACGGGCTTACCACAAACAGTTTTAGGACAAACTACAAAGAGCATAAATAACACGGCCACAACACTGAAACAACGGTCGTAGAAGGCTGAACAGGAGTTGGATGTCGGATCTAATTCTTTAACAATTCATCTTAATATTACGTATGAAGAATGTGTCTCTGGTACTATTGTAATTCCTTCACGCCTAGCATGCCATGTTCCCAAGATATTAAAGTACCTTTCACTGTTTATTAATAACATAGAACAGAATAAAATAGAACAAGAAACTGGCCAAAAATAAAATATAACTAAATTTAAATAACAAAAGAAAGAAAAAAAAAAGTTAATGTCATAGTGACATCTCTATGTACATATTCAAGAAATAAATAAATAAGAATTAACATAAAGTATAACTTTTACTTCTTATTAAAGAAGATACACAAATCAACTCACATATATTGGCATAATAAAAATTAGCTTACATCGGATTGGAGAGATTGATAATGAACTTAATGATTTAAAAAAAAAATATTATATTATGTACAAAATTTTAAAAGTTAACGGAGAGTGAAAAGAGATAAAAGGTAGATAGATAAGAGAGATAAAAAAAAGGTAAATATATTAGTTGAACGAATTCGATATCCAACTAAAGGAGAAAACTGAAACAACATTTTTTTAATGCAATTGTTTCACCGCTTGGCCACTGGATGGCGCTGTCATCGCCGGACGCTTCAAGTAGTTCTAACACGGAATGATGAGAAAAAAAAAATAAAACGCATGTTTCTATTGAAACTTAATTTAAATATTTCTTTAAGAATTTATTTTCATCTCGAAATATACTTAAAAATTCTTAAATTGATTTTAACAGCGGAGGTAAGTGAAAATCGTGGGTTGCGCGCACCAGATTTTTTTGTTTTGTAAGGAATTCAATTTTCCATTGACTATAAATATTTACATACATAGGGAAGTATGTATTTTCAAAGTTTATAGATGAAAACCAACCGTTGTTACCTCATCTGATCCATTTCTATACTTAAGCCTAAGAAGACCAGGCAAATTTCATTTATTTTGTCTTCTTCTTTTTCTTTAGCTCTCTCCTTGTGCCTTTGAGCATGGAGATAGTCCAACTCAGGATCTCCATCTCTCTCTGTCTCCTGCAAGAGTCTTCATCTCCTGCAGTGTCTTGCCTCTCGCTTGCCCCAACTTGGTAATGTAGCCATCGTAGCTAAGCCTAGGCCTTCCTCTAGGTCTGGTGCCAACTGGTTTTGCCTCCATAAATTTGCGTTTGTCACAATCCTGGCTCATCCTACACACATGCCCGTACCACCCCAACTGTCTCTTCTCCAGGGTCTCCTTCATTGCAGGAATGTTTAATTCTTCCCTTATTGTTTCATTCCTGATCCTATCCCTACGGGTTTTGGAAGCCACCCTGCGCAGGTATTTCATTTCTGCCCCTGTTATACGGCTCCATTTGTTGTCCGGGAGTACCCAGCTCTCTGCTCCGTATAGTAGAACAGGCATGTATCCGGCCTTAAATATGTGGAGCTTGACATCTTTTTTAACCTCTCTCTTTCCTACTACTGTGTTGCTGATATAATAGTAAATATTATTTGCTTTTCCTATCCTGTGGAATATTTCGGGTTGTATTTTTCCATTTCCGCTTATTTTTCCATTTCCACAGTTCCAAGGTAAGAGAACTCATTTACCACTTCAAGCTCCTCGTCGTTGTACATAATGTGGATTTGTTCGGGCTGTCGTCCCACTTGTAGGATTTTGCTTTTTCTGGCATTAATAATCATACCTTTCCGCCCTAATTCTGCTTCCCACTCTATTAGGGCTTGTTGGAGCTTAACGCTAGAGTCAGTAATAAAGGACTATGTCATCGGCATATACCATTACTTGTGCCTGTATGGTTATCATATTGCCATTTATTTTGTAATTTTTTCTTATTCTTAGAGGACAATAATAGAATGAAGTTGATTATCATTTCAATAAAAAAAAAAAAAAAAAAAAAAAAAAAAAAAAAAAAAAAAAATTGGCTAAACGTATTTAATCACGCTTTTAATCTTCTTACAAATCATATTAAAACGTTTCTTTTCTTAGCATGAAAATTAACTTATACATATAGTAAAAGAAAAACAAAATCGTAGATATCATTGCAAACGAGATCAAATAAATAGGTTTAATGATAAAGGTTTATGAAAATGTTTGCGCTTTCTATAAAATTTCAAAACAGATATACTACCTTAATATCATCTAAATTATTAAATCATATAACTATGGAAAAGCCTTTAGAATAAACATATTTCTCTTTTATCTTTTTTATTACTGACATTAAATAAAAGCCAATAGTGCTTACAAAAATCATTTTCTAAATAAAATTAATGTTGATTATAAATCTGTTTGATAAATAATAAAACAGCTGATGCATTATAATTTTTAGTCCCCAGTCGTAGATCTCAGAGCGTTCGTGACTGAGTCATTCAAATAATATAAATAGATCCTTATCCAAACAAACTTGTTCCAGTCACGAAAATATTAAGATGATTAATTCAAGTCACAAATAGATTATTCCGAATATTTTTTAAAGTTTAGAATTGCAATATTAATATCACGGTAGAATGACTGCCAACTAATATCAACATAGGAAGTTAAATGAAGCTAAACTAGAAATATCGGTCAATTTATTCTAATTAGTTGCGTTAACATAATATATCAAAATATTACAACATAAAAAATCTGGAGCGCGCATCACACGATTGTAGAAATAAATTTAACTTTTAAGCAATCGTGCATTTCTGAAAAAAAACACAAATACGGAAATTTTCACGATCGCGATAATTTTCCTAACTATTTATTTCATGAAGTACAATAGGTCCGCTTGTACTGAAAATAATACTAATTATAAATCCGCGATAGAGAGATGAAAAAATCCGGTGCGCAACTCACTACTTTTCAACAATTTTTAAAAATACAGTAACGTACTTACTTAATATTTGACAAAAGATTGACATGGGGCCGACACGTCAAGACAAAACGTAAAACGCTAAACTTTCGAGTTAGACTATTATATTCAATATTACATAGACGTTCTGAATTATCCACCAGACAAAAACTCAATGTAAACACTTATTTATTAAAACGCTTGCCAAATATACGGATCCGCTAAATAAAGACACACATAAGAAAAATAGAAACCTTTCAATCGCAATTTTTAAGACTGGCAATGAACCCACCACCATATGTGTCAAACGATACCCTACACACTGACTTACGTATTCCAACTACAATAAACCACATTCGACTGACTTACAAACGATTTCACGACACACTAAATGGACATAGAAACAAATTTGTACAGGACATGGCTACAACTGACATACCATACATAACTCGGCGTAGACTGAAAAGGAGTTGGATGAGGGACCTTCTAGCCTGAAAAAATAGTTTGTTTTTGAATGTCAGGAGGATGAACCACTGGGTGCTGTCTCCCTCGTGCCAACCCATGCTATGTTTATCAAATATAACTCATTTGCTGATTGTAACTTATACAGGTGCAAATAAAATATTAAGTTAATAAAAAAAATTCTGGTGCGGGCAACATACGACTTTCACTTACCTCCATTTTTAAAATCAATGAAAGAATTTTCAAATACAGTTAGAGATAAAAATACGTGAAATTATTAAGGAATTAATCAAATTAAATTTCTATAGAAACATGTGTTTGATTAAAAAATCTATTATATTATTATCTAAAATAATCAGTTAGTTTTATGTTCATTTCATCACTCTCTATTAACTTTTAAAAGCTTGTGTATGAGATGATAATTTTTCTAAAATCTTTAGCTTTCCAACGGTATATCATACATGTATATTACTGCTCTTATGTTCAAAAACGAAAAATTGCATTAAAAAAATATTGTTTCTGTTTTCTCCTTTAGTTGGGTATCGAATTTATTCAATTTATATATTTACCAGTTTTTCATCAGCGTTAATAAGATAATCTAGTTATTATTATTGAATCTACAAAATTAAAGGTACTTTAGGGGAAGAAAATCTAAAATATCGGCATTTAAGCCCTGTCAGACCGTTTTTATCCAAATAAAACCTACATGATATCAAAGCCCATTAAATTTTACATCGATATAGCGAGTTTAAATCGAAAAAAGATGCAAAATAAATGGTATAAAATGCCTCTTCTGGTAGGCTCATTTTGATGAAAAAAGTTTTGTCACGTCTCGGGCGTTTAATTGTCTTAAATATGAAGTTTCAGTTTCATAGGACTTACCTTTTCCGCCCGGGAGTTACCACACACACAGACCTTTTTGCGGGACTTGGTTATTTGGACTCAGGGGACCCTAAAACGTGTATTTCCGTTGAAAACTGGCATTCGAAAATTTTTACGATCGCAATACTTCCCCTTACTATATATAGTAAGTGAAAGTAAAAATTAAACACATTTAGAGTTGAAAATAAATTAGTTGCATTGAATTTCAATAGAAACATGTGTTTTATTATATAATATCATTACAACAATCAGTTTTTTTTTTGTTTTTTTTTCACCACTCTACGTTAACTTTTACAATTTTGTGTATGTTTTTTCTGAAAAAATATAACGCTATCCAACGGTATATTAGTAATCTATATTACAGTTTTTATTTTTAAAAACACAAAAGTTGCATTAAAAAATATTTTTTCTGCTTTAGTTTGTGTTCAAATTCGTTCAACTTGCATATTTGGCCGTTTTTTAGCAATGTCAATCAGATGATACGGTTAATTTTTCAAAACATACAAAATTAAAGGTACTTAAGAAAAAGAAAATTTAAAATATTAGCACCATACCCTTCACCAGTCTATTTCAGTCTGAATGAAACCTGCATGATATTAAAACCCATTAAATTTTAAATCGATTACGTTGGAGCCGTTTTTGAGAAAATCGTAAAAAGGTGCAAACTGCATGGTTTAAAGTGTCTCTTCTGGTAAGCTGAAATTTTAGTTTCATAAGACACACACTTACCGTTTTGCGGGAATTAGTCATTTGAATTTTTTGGGGATTCTAAAACGTGTATTTTCGGAGAGGGGAGCCCGTGGCTCAGTGGCTAGCGCGCTAGTCTCTCATGCTACAGGTTCTGAGTTCGAATCCCAGTCCCGGTGGGGCTTTTATAAGGATGCAAAAATATAGGGATTCACTCACAGCCTCTCCTCCGGGAATGTGAGCCCCGTCGCTCAAAGGGTGGATACTCAATTGCACTAAAAATTGCATCGTGAAACATGAGTGTAAACTCGCAGGAGTTTACACCACGAGGCCCCCAGGGCCTACACGGCCTGTCGCGCCACTGGAAGAAGTATTTCCGGAGAAAACAAATCGAATATTTTCATGATCGCAATAATTTTCTTATTTGTTTCAAAATGTAAAAACAGGTCCGGTCCCACAGAAATAATACTAATTATGATTTATCTGACTCTTAAATCCGCGATGGTAAGGTGAGACAATATCCATATAACGTAGTTATAATAGTTCTAATAGAGAATCGGAATACTGTTTCGAAGTGAACTACAGTTATCGAAGGAGAAAGATACGGGCTCATTGTGGTTCCCGCATCCTTCAATTGATCTTTAATTCGTCGGTTTGATTCACTAATTGGGTCTGTTGTTGGGGGCATTCTATTTCAGGAGGTCGATCACAAAAAAAATCAATAACGGACTTTCGTATATATATTCATCGTTTCATAAATTAAAAATCTGGTCCTCACACAAACACCTCTGTTATTAATATAAATATAAATTTTTATACATATGTAGAAACGAAAACCCGAAGGTTCGATGCCGATACTACCAAACTTCGCCTGCACAAACTCGTCCAATGTTCGCCGGTCAGGCCCAAGCCCCCGAAATCAGTCTTAATGCAATCCTCCCATCGACACTTCGGCCTACCAGTCGGTTCAGCGAATATCAACTTTCTCGGAATCCGTTCCTAACCGAGCCCAACAACTTTACGCGCCCATTTGAGTCTCCGCGATGCTATCAACTCAATTATATTCACAGGGTACAAACTCCGCAATTCTGCCTTGTGCAACCTTCTAAACTCCCAAGTGGCCTCATCTGTCTTCGGACCAAATATTTTACGCAGTACCTTATTTTCGAAAACCTTAGGCCGTTGTCCATCCTTCAAAGTAAGCGGTCACGTTTCACATCCGTAAAGAACCGTCGGAAGAATAATAGTTTTATAAATTCTAACCTTTAAGTTTTTAGACAGAAGCCGCGAGCTAAGTAATTTAGCAACTGAATAATAACACGCATTTTCCACCTGTAACCGGGACTTTATTTCTTCCTGGATTTCATTTTTAAAGAATTAGTTACATTTGATTTTTATAGAAAGATGTGTTTTATTAAATAATATGTTATAATAATGTCTATGAGATTCAGTAAGTTTTTTTTCTTCATCAAACCGTGTTAAAACTACTTGGAGAGCCTGGCAATGACAGCGCCATTCAGTGACCAAGCGGTGAAACAATTGTATTAAAACAATATTTTTACAGTTTTCTCCTTTAGTTGGATATCGAATTCGTTCAACTTATATATTCACCTGCTTTTTATAAATGGTTATAAGATGATATGATTATTTTAATAGAATATACAAAATTAAAGGTACTTTAGAGGAAGAAATTTTAAAATATCTGCATTTTAGGTGCAAAATGCATGTTATAAAGTGGCTCATCTGGTAAGCTGATTTTGATGAAAACGATTTTGTAACATCCTGAGCGTATAGTTGTCTTAAATATGAAATTACAGATTCATAGGAATTTTTGTTTACGCGCGGTAGTTACCACGCAAACAAACGGACACACAAACCATTTTGCGGGACTTTGTTTTTTGGACTTAGGGAATCCTAAAACGCCGAACTACACGTCGTAACTGTCCGCAACCTATCCCATCTATTCCTGACAACCCTCCAAGGCGATTGAAAAGACGATGGCATCGAGAACTACTAAATTAAGTTGACATTGAAGTGCTACCACTGGGTAGTTTCTTGACAAGACACTTTCAAGTCCATAAATGTAAATTAGCACTTTTACTTGTTGTATTTATTATAAGTAGAGTTGTAAAGATCACGAAAATATAAAAGTTGAAGACTTCCTGCCAAAAGACATATCCATAAAATTTGATATTTAGAATGTTTCTTATAAAAGAGAGTAAAACTGTACAACATGGTACTCTTTTTCTCATTAACCAAGTTTTAAATCCTTAACATTCTTTTTATATGGACCATTTGAAACTCCCGGTTTTATAGTAACTAAAAGAGCACTTATTTGAGGCAGTAAACGTTCCAGAGAAAGATAAGGGCCATGTTTCCAGTTCTCCATCATTCCCTACATTTGCTGGAGTCCGGCCAAATCAAAGCCAGTGGAGGCTGGCTATAGCTTATCAAACAGTGTCTTTAGGAGGTCGTAACTCAAGGAAACTGCGTCGCTTCCTCACAATAATATGTTTACTAACCAGTTACAATGCAGTAAAAAATAAAATAAAGAGTTATCATTTGCATAAGGGATAGCTCAGTGGCTTGGGTACCAGCCTACTAATATTCACGGCATTGTTTCGAGTTTGTCTGACGCAGAATAATTATTTATTCTATTATATCAACCGTGGATCGACTCTTGCGAATAGGAGACACTCCTTAGGCCTATAAAATATATATTTAAAGCATGCGAATAAAAATAATAAAATTCCTGGATTGTTGTAGCAGAGAATTCAAGTTTTCACCGCAAATTGTTTCAACCGTGTCCTCAAAGTTAAAATGACACAGTCTCGCAAAATAGTTGTATAAAACTAAAATTTCATATTTTAGAATAGTATATCCCCGAGATGTAAAGCGACCCAACAAAATCAGGGAACGATTGAAGTGAAAAGCCACTTTTACACATTTTTTACGGTTTTCATGAAAACTGCGCTGAAGGTATTTATAAAAAACCCTATATCGGTGTAAAACATCATAGGTTTTAATATGAAGTATGTTACATTCTGATTGAAATAGTCTGACATGACTCAAATTTCGCAATTTTAAAATACTATCCTCTAAAGTACATCAATATTGTAGATTCCAAAAAATTAACCTTTTCATGTTATTATTATTTTAAATACATTTAAAAAAAATCTGGTGCGGGCAACACACAACTTTCACTTACATCCGTTTAAAATCAATTAAAGAATTTTCAAGTACAGTAAGAGATATAAATGATTGAAACCATTAAAGAATTAATTAAATTGAATTAGGATAAAAACATGTGTTTGTTTTATTAAAAAATCTATTATATTATTATCTAAAATAATCAGTTAGTTTTATCGGTCTTTTATCACTCTCTAATTACTTTTAAGAGCTTGTGAATAAGATAATATTTTCCCTAAAATCTTTAGCTTTCCAACGGTATATCATACATGTATATTACTGTTCTTATGTTCAAAAACAAAAAAATGCATTAAAAAAATACTTTTTAAGTTTTCTCTTTTATTGATTATTAATATTAATATATATTAATAAATTGTTAAAGAATTAATTATTTTGAATTTCAATAGAAACAAATGTTTTATAAAATAATCTATTATATTTTTATCTACGTTAGTACAGTTAGTTTTTTGGGCTTTTCATCACTCTCCATTAACGTTTAAAACTCCGTATTTTTTCTAAAATCTTCAGCTATCCAACGGTATATTATACTTCTATCTTACTATTTTTGTGTTCAAAGACACAAAAATTGCATAAAAAAATATGTTTACACTTTTCTCTTTTATTAGTTTATCTAATTGGCTCAACTTGTATATTTACACATTATTTATCAATGCTAATAAGATGATGTTCCGATTTTTTTGAAATCAACAAAATTAAAGGTACTTTAGAAGAAGATAATTTAAAATATCGGCATTTAAGCCCTGTAAGACCATTTTAATCAGAATGAAACCTACATCATATTGAATTCCATCAAATTTTACATCGAGATATAGAAGAGTTTAATCAAAATCGTTAGAGCTATTTTTGAGAAAATCATAAAAAGGTCCAAAATGTATACAGTAGATCTTTCGATCAGCTGATTTTGATGAAAAACTTTTTGTAACATTTCGAGCGTATAGTTGTCTTAAATATGAAATTTCAGTTTCATAGAACTTGCCATTTCCTTCCGGGAGTTACCACACACACACAGGCCTTTTTGCGAGACTTTATTGGGTTAATTAGTCTCAGGGGACCCTAAAATGTGTATTTCCGTTGAAAACTGGAATTCGAAAATTTTCAAGATCGCAATAATTTCCCTTACTATATATTCCATATATAGGTAAGTGAAAGTAAAAAATGGGTATATAAGCAAGTTAAATGACTTCGATGACCATCTAAAGGAAAAAAGAGCAAAAATATATTTATATTACACATAATACATTGGAATAGTAATAGAGATGTATAATATACCGTTGGATCACTAAAGATTGTAGAAAAACGATATTTTAAATAGAAAGTTGTATAAGTTAGTGCAAAATGGTTAAAAGTAAATGACTTTAGGTGGTAGTGATTTTTATTTGTGTGTTGTGTAAACAAGTGTTTCCATCAAAACTCAATGAAGTTCTTAAACTTTTTTTCAACTTTATTTTCATTTAAGAGTTCTTCAATTAATTTTAACTTCGAATATTAGTGGTAGCCGTGTGTTGCTCGCAAAGTAATAAAAAAAAAATGACTATGGATTATACTTGTGATAAAATTTGTTCTTTAAATGGTTTTTAGGAGTTAATTTTTATAAAGATAGATTTATTATTTTTTCCAAATTATGTTAATGCTATATTTTATGTGCTTAAGTTTAATTAATTTCTATTTAATTAGTGATTCCACTTATAATATACACATATACATATATAGTATCTTTTAAATATACGAAAACAATATTAATATTAATATTTTATATTTACCAAACAAGCGGGTATCCAAAATATTAAGATATAGATGTACTAACCTGAAAAAGAAATAAATAAGAGTTATTAAAAATATTGCTTAATACTATAATTAATGAAATCACTAGAAAAAGAATCGAATAATAAACATTTCGAATGAAAACATTATTCTAAAAATTTAAACTTTATTGGAAATACTAACTTTTTACTTTCACGTAACTATATATGAAATATTACGATCGCGAAAATTTTCGAATTCCAGTTTTCAACGGAAATACAAGTTTTAAGGTCCCCTGAGTCCAAATGACCAAGTACCGAAAAAAGGTCAAGAAAAAAAGGTATCTATGTGTGAGCCTGTGTCCGTGTGTGATAACTCCCGCACGTAAACGAAATGTCCTATGAAACTGAAATTTCATATTTAAGACAACTATACGCCCGAGAAGTTACAGAAACTTTTTCCTCGAAATCAGCTAACCAGAAAGGCCACTTTATACCATGCATTTTGCACCTTTTAACGATTTCCTCAAAAACGGCACTAACGATTTTGATTAAACTCGTTATATGTTGTAAATTTCAATGAGCTTTAATATAATGTAGGTTTCATTCTGATTTATATAGTTAGACAGTGCTTAAATGCCGATATTTTAAATTGTCTTCCTCTAAAGTACCTTTAATTTTGTTGATTCTATAAAAATAACCATAGAAAACAGGTAAATATATAAGTCGAACGAATCCGATATCCAACTAAAGGAGAAAACTAAAAAAAATATTTGTTTAATGTAATTTTTTTTTGAACATAAGAACAGTAATATACATGTGCAATATACCGTTGGAAAGCTAAAGATTTAAAAAAATATATTATCTTAAACACAAGAGCTTGTAAAAGTTAATAGAGAGTAATGGAAAGCAGATACAACTATCTGATTATTTTTGATAATACTATAATAGATTTTTTAATAAAACATATGTTTCTATAGAATAGTTTCACTCATTTTTATCTCTAACTGTATTCGACAATTCTTTGATCGATCCCAAAAACTGAGGTAAGTGAAAGTCGTGTTAACCGCATCAGATTTTTATATTTCATGACGTGTTGTTATTTTATACAAATATTAATTTTATAAAATTAAAACTTATTAAAGCTGATTTTATATCTCGATTTGTTCCCTTATCTAGCAAAATGTTATCTAAAAGCCGATTATCTCGGCTCTCATTGGCCCGAGAAACCCTAGCCTTCAAAGGCGAGTAGAGGAAGAAAAAAAAAAAAAAATGAATTCCTAGTTTATCAAAGGCAGTTGCAGTATATTTTATTATTTCAGTCATTGGGAGAGCTAGGAATAGGGTGATCGTCCTGGTGCTCAACCAGCATCTATAAAGTGGTTATCGAAAAAATGAAGATAACATTGCTTGGCTAAGGCATCTGCATGTAAAACTGTTAGAATAATAACAGCACAAACCACTACAATGTATTGAACCCCCAATTTTTGTGGGTCTTGCCAAAATCTGAATCGCACTACAGTTTTGATATGTTCACAACTATGCAATTACTTACCCAAAACGCAAGGTAAATAAAATATTACTTAATCACAAAGTTTCTAGGTTCTTTATGATTCCTGATATTATCCCCCGAAGGAAGAGGTACATATCATTTTAGGCTCAGGACAACTTTCCGCATAAAAATAAAATTTTCAACCTTAAAACGAAAAGTGAAACGTAAATATTCTGGATTAAGGATGCTGCGTTAAGGAGTTTTTAAACTGGCTTCCCTCTCTCCTCAGACTCGGAGATAAACCGGCAAAAAAAGTTGAAGCCGGGATAGGCTTAAATATAGAACTGTATTCGGTTCGCGTGTGGTTTGTTCAGGCGTGGTATTCACAATCCGATATTGAAATCTGCGTTTTCTATTTCAGGGAAATATACAGCAATACGTCAGATTTATTATAGATTTCAGAAATTTTATTTTATTTAAAATTTACTTTCCGTTCATATATACGAAATTTAAATTATGGGAAAGTATAAAAATCGAGAAAATATAGCAATTCAAGTTCCTATAGAAATCCTTCGAATAACAAAGTTTCGTGTTTGTGTGGAAATAAAATATTGGTTTCTGTCACATGAAATGTCTGTTTTCAAGATAAAGGATTTTTATTAAAAATACGATACGAAAACAAGACAATTTTATTCGAAGTATTAACCTTCTTTTTCAACACATTTTTCCCAATGTAACACCAACTTTTTTATCCCCGAACTGAAAAACTCTGAGCTTTTAAGTGAAACAAAATCTGAAAACGCACTTTTCACTTGATCATCATTTTCAAAAAGTTTTCCTTTGACGAAGTTGTCTAAATTCTTGGACAGGTGGTAATCTGTTGGAGACAAGTCGGGAGAATATGGTGGGTGCGGAAGAACTTCGTAGCCCAGCTCTTTCAATTTTTGTACGGTATGTTTTGAGAATGCTCAGTGAGATCATGAGGTACCCATGTATCGAGCTTTTTTACTTTCCCAATGTCTGGAAACGGTAGATGCACTTGCATTTAGTTGTGCTGAGAGTCCTTTAACTGTTTGGTAGGGGTTTCCTTCTACTGTATGTTTGAGGACATCGTTGTATATTACGGACGGAGGTCTTCCTCAAGGCAAGTTTTCCAAGCCGGTATCCCCAGCTGAAAAGTTTGCAAACCAATGGCTAATGGTCCGTTCTTTAACACTCCCTTTTCAAAATGCCTTGCAAAAATTTCTAGCGGCCTCAGCTGCTGAATGGCCGAGTTTAAACTCGTAAAAAAATATTACTCGAAAATCGCGTGTTTTCATGTTCATATTTGGAGGTGTACTAAAAATTGGGTGATTGATTGGGTACCTAATGTTTATAATAGAAAGGTAGAGGATTAGTAACTTATTAAATAAAAGTTAGTTATACATAAAGGTATTAGGTGTTGATGATTTATTGACGTAAACCATAGATGATCTCAAACTTTCGATCGGCAGTGTTAATATAAGTAAATGTAAGCCACACTTCTCTAAGCATCAAGTTCACGCGACAAGTAAATGAAATGAAAAGTAATTTTATTCTGGGATGAGTAATCTCTTAAGAATAACAAGAAAATTACAATATAAATAATAATTGTCTGGTCGTTTAAGACTCCAGTTTAACGATAAAAGACAGATTTTGTGACAATGAATAGTTATCATCTATAGCTTTTAAATATTACATATGTTGGGAAGGTTGATACTTTAGGAGATGGAGAAATAGTTGGTGTTTGAAAGTGGATAATTATAAGGATTTGCGATTGGATACAGGCAAGGAATTCCAAAATAGCACGAATAATAAAGGATTTTTTGAAGGAAGCCGATCTGTGAGAAAATATTGGTTTGTTTCACATGAAATGTCCGTTTTTATAGTTTCTGAAATACATAAAGGATTTTGCAGGGTTTTCTTCAGAATGTTTACATATTGAAAGTAAACAGTTACTAATCCTCTACCTTTGTATTATAAACATTAGCTCCCGAATCAATTACCCACTTTTTAGTATACCTCCGAATATGAACATGGAAACACGCGATTCTCTAGTAATATTTTTGTACGAGTTTAAACTCGGCCATTCAGTAGCTGAGGCCGCTAGAAATATTTGCAAGGCGTTTGGGGAAGGGAAAACTTGCCCCGAGGAAGACCTCCGCCGTCGGTAATAGACAACTATGTCCTCAAACATACAGTACAAGCAAACCCCTACTAAACAGTTAAAGGATTCTCAGCACAACTAAATGCAAGTGCATCTACCGTTTCCAGATATTTAAAGTGTATTGGGAATGTAAAAAAGCTCGATACATGGGTACCTACCTCATGATCTCACTGAGCGGCAGCAAGACCCCATGTTTCAAAACATACCGTGCAAAAATTGAAAGAACTGGGCTACGAAGTTCTCCCGCACCCACCATATTCTCCTGACTTGTCTCCAACAGATTACCAGCTGTTCAGGAATTTAGACAACTTCGTCAAAGGAAAACTTTTTGAAAATGATGATCAAGTGGAAAGTGCGTTTTCAGATTCTGTTTCACTTCAAAGCTCGGAATTTTTCAGTTCGGGAATAAAAAAGTTGGTGTCACGTTGGGAAAAATGTGTAGAAAAAGAAGGTAAATACTTTGTACTTCGAATAAAATTATCTTGTTTTCATATCGTATTTTTAATAAAAATCCTTTTCCTTTAAAACGGACATTTCATGTGACACAACCCAATATATACAAGTTTATAGGTTGGGATCTAGTGTTTACTGAATAGACAGAGGAACAAGTAGTAAGCATATCAAGAGACAGACACCAAGGAGGTACTGCCGACGGAAAGAGGAATAGAGCCAATTCAACTCGGTATACCTTCTTGAAACATGGGAGCGTCTGGGGATTCCACATATGGATCTAATGAAACAATTTATAAGTATTGTAAAGATTTCTTGGTAAACCATTTTATGAATCTTGAAATGGTTTTTGCTCTGCAGTTATCGGATAAGATGTCCCTTTAAGCTCCAGACAAAAACTTCTAGCCGAGTTTAAAAGCCGTAAGTGTGCCTAACTCCAAGCTGATAAGATTACCTAAAGCAGGGAATGCCTCCTGGCACCTAATTCTGGGCGGGGCGGGGCATCTGGGAGCCTTTAGAGGGCGCCATCGATAGAATTTTAGTGTCGCGAGGGCCCTGTAGCGATAATTATATTGCAACTTGGTAGGGGGCGCCCTCATTTGGTTAAGGCTGGCTTTTTAGCCTTCATTGCTAGTGACGTGAGATTGGCTCCAGGCCTCTTCTACCATGTCTGCAACTTTTAGCGAATATGATGAACTCAATTTAAGGGACGATTAATCAACACAAAGTATTGGAAACTGATTTCATAAACACATCCGAACATGAGATGTAAATTAGATTCGCTACTAATGATTATAAAGTCTCGTCAGTTGTTTTCTTTGGTTTACTGTTATTGTGACTGTCCTGAAGTGTGCTATGAAGTAAGGTTACAAACACACAGCAGGTGGGAGCAAAGAGGTTATGGAAAAAGGATTTGTCTTTTTATACTTTACTCACATTTACTGGTTGTTCACGCCATATGTTATGGCCTGATAAATTGATTATTCATATTCATGGCTGTTAAATTGAAAATTAAAAACTCTATAATTTTTATGATATTTATCATAAGATCATTTTATTGTATAAATCTTTATTTTTTATTTGGTTTAAAAATAGTCTCTTTAAATATAGTTAAACTTTTTGCCAAGAAAGTGAAAGACGATCATACTTCAATTGTTTTATTACTGCCTCGTGGTGAGTCGAGTCTTAATGCAGCGTCTGAACGGTGAAGATGTGCCGTATATAGACCCAAGTCTCCTCTCATACTCCGCACGTTTGCAAACGTATTTCTCCATCCTCTCATCGTTCCTCTTGGAACTTGGAAGAGCCGCCCTGCGGTCATTTTCTTCAATACTCAAGACAATTTCGATCAAGACGCCCTGCGGTCGTTTTCTTCAACACTCAACTGGACATCTTTACGTGAATATAACCTATCTATATCCATTATTGGAACATTTAATTTCTTAATTTTCATTCTTAAAACTGTTTAATTTTTATACCTATATTTTTTTACATCTTTAAGCATTTAATTAAGTTTGTTTCTCATATTTTCTTCAATATTTAAATTAGATTTATTTTGTTTCCTACATTTTCTTACCGCTGTTTAAGTATATAATTAGGCTAATTTGTTTCTTATCTTTTTTATATGTATTTTAGTTTAATAAATGTATTGTGATTCGTCGTTTGCTTTCATTATTTTTATTTGTTAACTCTACACAGTCCAATAATTTTGTTAATAGAACCACCCTCAATTTTGATTTATCACTTGGAAGTACTGTTCTTCCACGGATAGCTCAGCGTATACACTGGTTGTATTCTTTAATACAATTCCAATAAATTGATTAAAAAAAAAAAAAAAAAGTGTATATGCCAGAAATGTTACAGAAACCTTTTCACGAAAATCGACTAACCTTATCAATCCTTTATGTACAGTAGTAAATACCAATGAAAATAATTTAAAAAAGAAAAAAAATATATACTTTTTTTCTCTTCTGGATTCTTTCAATAATTCCCAAAACAAATATACCCGAAGAGAAGAGTAGGGACCTGGTTGGGACCTAGAGAACAGTCCCACGAGACTCGAACCAACATAAAGCTTACCCTTTCGCGTGTTGTGGCTGCCCCTTCTTCCCTTATTGCCACCATCTCCGCTCAGCCACTCAGCTAGTCTATTCAGCCCTCACAATTCTCTTCCCTTGTCGTATATATTTGAAAGCCGGCCAATACATAAACATAATATTATGTTTATATATAAACAGTTCTTGCTATAAACTTAGTCGTAAATAATATTTTAGTATGTAAGATATTTTTTTTTTTAATTTAATTTCATAATTTATAACTTTCGGGCTATAAGGCCGCCCTGGAGTGTCTATCGTGCATATTTATTCCACATACTGCTATGATTGCACTCATTTAAAACATGGCTTAAACTAAGGGAATATAATTGGAAACCTTTCCAAAGGGGTATGTGTTATCCAATTTATTAAGAAACATTAATGAATAAATAAATAGTTTATTCAGATACAGATTATGTATAATAAGATCAAGGGACTGTATAAATTACTTGACTATAAAAGATTAAATGCTGTCGGCGGCTTCCGGATATGTGTCCTCTTCAAGATCTTCTCTCTGACTCCCCTGTCAGTGGCTCTCCCAGCACCAGGAGTGGCAGGGTGTATATTTTTTGCACCGCCCTTCTAAGAACCTTCCTGGCTAGAGTCTGACAACACTTCTACTCGTCATTTATACTTTTCAATATTTAGGGTTTGATACATAGCAATACAATGTTTCATGGCTTGAAAGCCCATCTATACGATGGCTGATAAGCTATAGTTTAGGGAAAACCGACGACACAGCTAAAGCATTGTATGTGGAATAATTATGCATGATACACACTTAAAAATGGCTCTAGAGGTTCAAACGATGTTAATTATAAAACAACAATAACTTACTTTGGGGACTAGGCAAACAAAAAAAAAAAAAAAAAAATCTTACAATTACTAAACAAGATTAGTCTATTCAGACGATGCTACAGTGGGAGGCTTAAATATTGCATATCGCACAGGATCGGGACCACCATTTTACATTTCCTCTGAACGACGGTATTTCCAAGAGTTTTTTACACAATTTATCCTATAACTAACCGGGTTTGAACCCGCGACCTTGGTCATATAAGCCTGTTATGCTAGCTACTAGGCCACAGGTGACCCCGTGGCCCCGTAATATTTTCGTGAATACGAATTGTTATAATTTGTGCTCTCCTACCTCGCATTTGAAGGCCATACGAGAGTTACTCGGACCTGCGGTGACGATGGAGGAGTAATGCTGAGTTAAAAACCCCTCAGCACTGAGACGCGAATCCGTAGTAATTTTACTTAAATTTTCTGATCTTGTTGCTGTGCAAGGCGGGTTCATAACAACGCCTAACCAACTCCTGTCCCTTCCCGATGATTTGTTCTAAAATAAATCAATAAATAAAATAATATTAATTGTCTAACTATCCAAGCTTAATCCCTCAAAAACATAACACACTTTTCCCACCTAAGACTAAGTCAAACTCTAAGACTCCAACGATCCGGTTCAGCACTTTTTTTACATGTAGGAACATCTATAGTCATTTAGCCAAACTACATTGAACGCCTATTTGAACGTATGCGAAGCTATTCCCTCGCAGTGGAAGCTCCGCAATTTCATGTTGTGTAACCTTCTAAACTCCCCATATCTCTTTAGTAACAAAAAATGTAAGCAGGAGGATGGTCCAGTGAGAACCCGGGGTCGCCTGTGGTGTATTGGCTAGTATAACAGCCTAATATGCCAAAGATCGCAGTTTCAAACCAAAAAGATGGCACTAGGATTTTTGTATAAGAGTAAAACATCTCTAATTAAGCCGTCCTTTAGATGTGCGATGTCAGTTACTCGTTAAAGATTCCTAACCTAACAAAACCTGGTTTATTTAGCTTAATTATTTAAATTAGCGTCAGTAACATTAAGTGGCGTTCAAATAATAAACAAACGACAATAATAATAATATTTTGGGGAATCTTATATGTAAGATGATTTCACCAGTTGAAAAATATTCATAAAAAAAATATTAAAATAATATAAGGAACCGGTACAGGAAGCTTCTCTCACTGGTCATAGAAGCGTGCAAAAAGGAAATGCATTTGAATAGAGGGCTTGCATTCAGGCGACGTTTTCTTTTTACCATTCAAGTCCGAAACTTGAAAAGCTGCACTTAATTATGCCCGATACTTTGACTCACGAGAACTCAGGAGTAAACAGAAAGGGATTTTTTCCTCAAAATATTATGCATGTTTCACTCAACTAGATTGGATTTTTTAAAGACAAAAATAAACATATAATAAAAATAAAAAATCAAGTACGCGCAACACACGTCTTTCACATACCTTCATTGCTAAAATCAATTTAAGAACTTTAAAATAAAGCTATAGAGAAAAATGGTCAAAGAATTATATTAGTTTAATATTACGTTACTTAAAAAAAAACGTATTTTTTTATTCTTATTGTTTCTCGCTTCTAAGGATTATGTTATTTTTATATACTACCTATGTTCTTTATTATATATATAGGTTTTAAAAAAAATATATATCTTCGGATAAAAAAGGTCAAATATTCTGTGATATATGTATATTTTATAAAATTACAAAAACCGAGGGTAAGAAAAAAAAAATAATAGAAAAATAAATACAAATAAAACATCCAATCGTATTTTAACCACAACATGCGAACCGATTAGGTTACGTTTTTTCTTCTTTATTTTATTTTTTTATGGTGCGGAATATTTGACGATCCAGAATTATAATTCCTACATAATTAGAAATGAGATGGTTACAACTATTAACCAAGTAAATGCTATTTACTTAAACATGTCAAATATTATTTTATTATTATCTCCTTTGACGAGTTAATAAATAAGTAAATTTTAGTACAATATTAATATTTAAAATAAACGTAAGTCTTCAATAACTCATTAATGTAATTTAAAGCTTTCCAAAAAAAGTTTAAAAAATAATAATTTTAAAATTAAAAATGTTGTCTGAATATTAAACATTGGTAAGAAGACACATTCCCCAGTAATTTGCTGGAGAAAATCGAGGGATTCCAAAGCCAATCTAAAAATAGATGCGGTAAACATTCTGAATTACTTTTCATAGTTTGAGTCATTTTGAAAAACCAACATTGGCTCAGCGACGTGCAAAGGAATTTCGTAAACTTCAAAAGAATATATATATATATATATATATATATATATATATATATATATATATATATATCCAAGCATTTTTTTGTTTTTTTATATATAGCTTTTCAAAGGTATATAATTATTCTTGTGTTCAAAATCACAAAAATTAACAAACAAACAAAAAATTGAAATTTTCTCTTTTAGTTGTTTATCAAATCCGCTCAATTTGCATATTTAGCCGTTATTTATCAATGCTAACATGAAGATATGTTTATTTTTTCGAAATGTACAAAATTAAAGGTACTTTAGAAAAAGAGCATTTAAAAATTCGGCATTTAAGACATCAAATCATTTCAATCAGAATCAAACCTATACCATATTAAAGCCCATTAAATTTTACATCCGTTTTTGATAAAATCGTAAATAGGTGCAAAATGCAAGGTCTAAAGTGGCTCTTCTGGGTTAACAGATTTTGAAGAAAAAGTTACTGTAACATCCTGTAACAGGTATAGAAGCTCTTAAATATGAAATTTCAGTTTCGTTCAGACTTTTCGTTTTGGTGTAAGGCTGTGTGTTTCCATTGAAAACTGGAATTCGAAAAATTTAATGATCGCAATGCTTTCCCCCTTAATATATATTTTACATAAAGATAAGCGTAAGCAAAAATAGATAATACATTCAATTAAAAGAGTTAAAAATAGGAATTTAATCGTTGTCAAATTTGAAAATTTAAGCTAATGAAACGATTGGCACTTGACGAAGAAATAAAAGAAAGTGATGAAAGGTCCATTAGTAAAAGGCATTAGTTCTAGGCGTGGCCGGACAGACCTGTCAGTGAATTTTTCAAAAATTAATTTTCCTAATAATCCAGAACCAGAGATAAGGGAACTTACATGATTTATCAAAGTCACTGATAAGCCTCGGTCGCTTAGAGAAAATCGATGGGCCTTCTGATAGCATTACCTCGTTTCGTGCATCAAAAAATATATATTTATCAATTTTCCGGGTAATATGAAAAATCATATTAAAGTAATATCGTTTAAGTTTTCGTCTAATTTTAATAAAAGTAATTTTAATTAATCTGATGAGCAAGACGCGCGACTTTTACTACCTAATTTTAGAGCTCCAAATTTGAAAAAAAAATAAATCTGGTGCCGGCAAAATACTAGTTTCAGTTTCCTCGATTATTGAAATCAATATAAGAAATATTAAAAAAAAGTTAAAGATCAAAATTATTTAAGGAATTAAATACAATGTCGTTGGAAATATATGTTTCAGATTAAATAATAGAAACATTTTTAATACAATAATCACACAACTTTTTCCCCTATTCGCCACTATCCATTATCTTTTATATAAGATAACGCTTTTTCTAATATACTTAGCTTTCAAACAGTATATTATACATCTATATTAATATTCTAATATAGATACTATTATTTTTTTTAATAATATTTTTGCTCCCTTCACTTTGGCTACTTATCGAATTTTTTCATCTTGTATATTATCTCATTGTTCATTATTGCTAACAACATACAATGGTTAATCTTTCTGAATTTACAAAATTAAAGGTATTTAAGAGAAAGCAAATAAAAAAAATCCGCATTTAAACCAAATCAGACTATTTCAATCAAAATAAAATCTGCATAATATCAAAGCCAATTAAATTTTACGATTTATAGAGTTAAATCAAACTAATTTTAGCTATTTTTGGGGCAATCTTAAAAGGTTGCAAAATGCATATATATATATATATATATATATATATATATATATATATATATATATATATATATATATATATATATAAGGTGTAGATTCTTTTAGGTGAAGGTCAAATTTTTTATAAATAAAATTGGAGGCTGATGTCTACTTCACCACTGTTAGCCGAAACGTAGTGCGAATATTTTTTTTCAATAAAATAGTGGTGAAGTAGACATCAGCCTCCAATTTTATTTATATATTATAATATTCTTATTTTTTATAAAATATTTTCTTTTAAGAAAAATCAATCAATACAAATAACACTTCATTATTATTCAATTTACTCTCAGGGTATGGTATGGGTTCTTGACAATCAGGCACATTTTTATTATTTATATAACTTTTTTAATCATAATTATAACTTACAAAAATAACACAACAAACAATATGCAGGCAGGCTAACAATGATTCTTCATATCCCTACAGCAGTTCCTCCTCTTCATATTCAACTCCACACTCTCCAATTCCCACTCAAAAAACTACTGCTCCTATCAGCTCATAACCCCAACTCTGACTGCCCATGATCAGGTATCTTTCCTCCACCTGGGTTTTTACCTGGAATGTCCCGTGCATCCAAAATGGAGGTTATGTTTACAAACAAACAAATAAGAGCTGGTATTCAAATTTTACCTTTTACCTTATTGTTAGCCTGCCTAACTCAACAACAAATATATAAATTAATAACCACTATAATTATAAAAAATGGGTATATTACATTTCTCCCCAATCCTAGGTAAAAAAAAAATATTTTGGAAAGAAATATATTTTTTTTTTTTTTTTTTAATTTATCATTTTTTAAAACACACTCAATAAACCCATTTAGTTACAATTTTTAAATATTTTTAACACCTTATATATAAATAGTTTATATAAAATATTACAGCATTTTTACCTTGAAAACTACATATGTACAAACTAAATATACAAGGATGATATACACTAAGTCTATATACAATTAAGAATATATTAAAACTAATCACATCTGCAAAATAAACTATATAAATAAATTCAGGTGAAAACAGTGAAATAATAATATGATAGATTTATTTCCATTTAGTACCTAATTTTTACTAACTGATCATTGTTCATAAAAAAAATAATTTAGAAAGAAAAGATTTACGAAATAACAGAATAACAATTTAAACATTTATGTTTATCTAGACCCAATGAGATATGTTTCTGCATTATTTAAGACTGAGTAATAAAAAGCATGAAAAATGAATTTAATAAATAATTAGATCAGCTATTAAAAATTGTATAACTTACAATTCTAATAATGACATGATATTTACAATTTTTTCCAGTATGGTTCAATCTGAACATTGTTCAGACTGCCCATTTTTTAACTCATCTAACGGAGGGAGCGCTAATCATCCCTTTTTATCCCCTGGAAAAGGATAAAGATTGCCGTGTCCAAAAATAATATGGTGTTTGATCTTTCCTAACATGATCCAAGACCATATAGCCTAAGTAGAACTCATAGTCTAAAATAAAAACGATAATAGTTTTGGTTGGCACATTCCTGTATTCATTAATTAAATTTACAATTGGTGACAAATAATTATAGGAGATGGAGAAATCTATTTCTGGATTATTTGAAACACTTAATCTGTAAAATACCACCGGAGGTCTATTTTGGGGGCTTAAGACACTTATTAAAGTTCTGAAAGTTAAGCACTTGCTGTCACTGGGTTTCACATCATGAATCTGATCTTCTTTGATATTTACACTTTCCTTCACATCAATAGAGCTAGTCATTAAGTCCTTGGCCTCTTCAATCATAACATTACAGGGATTACTCATCAATTTAGGTTCTACTGTACACATTGGAGTTACTGTTTCTGTTTCACACTCTTGGTCAGTAGGATCTTCCGAAGGTACAGTCTTTGATGTAGGTTCTTCTGTACAATTAGGAGTTACTGTTTCACACTCTTGGTCCATAGGTTCTTTATTCTTGTTTTCTTCATCTTCAATGGAGGTTCTTCTCTGGGGATCAATTTTCATTTCTGTAGTAACACTTGTAAAGTTTTCTAATATTTCTTTTCCAAATTTATCCACCTTTTGTTCTAATTTCTCCATCATCATCATGAATTGTTTGAATATCTGAATCTTTTCTGTCCTATCTGAATAACTATTATTTCCTTGGTCCTCCATATTGTTTGCTCACAAATTAACACATACAAAACTTATTAAAATATAAATTGTGCACTGATTGTCGTGGTCTTAATATTTAACAAATTAAGCCCCACGTTGGGCGCCAAATTATATAATATTCTTATTTTTTATAAAATATTTTCTTTTAAGAAAAATCAATCAATACAAATAACACTTCATTATTATTCAATTTACTCTCAGGGTATGGTATGGGTTCTTGACAATCAGGCACATTTTTATTATTTATATAACTTTTTTAATCATAATTATAACTTACAAAAATAACACAACAAACAATATGCAGGCAGGCTAACAATGATTCTTCATATCCCTACAGCAGTTCCTCCTCTTCATATTCAACTCCACACTCTCCAATTCCCACTCAAAAAACTACTGCTCCTATCAGCTCATAACCCCAACTCTGACTGCCCATGATCAGGTATCTTTCCTCCACCTGGGTTTTTACCTGGAATGTCCCGTGCATCCAAAATGGAGGTTATGTTTACAAACAAACAAATAAGAGCTGGTATTCAAATTTTACCTTTTACCTTATTGTTAGCCTGCCTAACTCAACAACAAATATATAAATTAATAACCACTATAATTATAAAAAATGGGTATATTACAATATATATATATATATATATATATATATATATATATATATATATATATATATATAAAATAGCTCTGCTGGTTCGTCGGCGCTAGTAAAAAAAGCTGCTGTAAAATTCCAGACATATGGTTGTCTTAAATATGAAATTTCAGTTTCGTACGACTTTTCATATTTACGTTCACTTACTATATATAGTAAGGGAAAGTATTGCGATCGTGAAAATTTTCGAATTCCAGTTTATGAAACCCGAAATTTCATATTTAAGACAAGTATACGCCCGAGACGTTACAAAACGTTTTTCATCAAAATTAGCTTATCAGAAAGCCACTTTATACTATGCATTTTCCACCTTTTTTCGATTTTCACAAAAACGGTTACGACGATTTTGATTAAACTCGCTATGTCGATGTAAAATTTATTAGGTTTTGATATCATGTAGGTTTTATTTTAATAAAAATAATCTGACAGGGCTTAAATGCCGATATTTTAAATTTTCTTTCTCTAAAGTACCTTTAATTTTGTTGATTCTATAAAAATAACTATAATATCTTGTTACCACTGATGAAAAGCAGGTTAATATATAAATTGAATGAATTAAATACCCAAATAAAGGAGAAAACATAAAAAATATTTTTTAATGCAATTTTTTGTTTTTGAACATAAGAGCAGTAATATACATATATGATATACCGTTGGAAAGCTAAAGCTTTTAGAATAAATATTATCTCATATACAAGCTTTTAAAAGCTAATAAAGAGTGGTGAAATGAAGATAAAACTAACATGTTTCTATATAAATTAAATTTAATTAATTCTTTAATATTTACACGTATTTTTATCTCTAACTGTATTTGAAAATTCTTTCATTGACTATAAAAATGGAAGTAAGTGAAAGTCGTGTGTTGCCCGCACCATGTTTTTATGGAACTAATCACGTACACAAACAGAGATCATTCTGGGAGACTTGGTCATTTGGATGGTAAAACTTGGATTTCAGATTTTGGATTCAACATTACTAAATACTTCATATATGGGTAATTAAAAATAAAACAAATACGCTGGAAATTATTGCACAATTCGTTATTATTTTAAAATTATTACATTACGGTTTATTTATTTAACGTCACTTTATGCTACTATGTCTAATCGGACGTTGCTACAGTGGGAGTCCTAAATTTGGCCTATCCAGGTTTAATTAGGATAGGGATCTTTAACGAGTACGAGCTGAACAGGTGCCCTTTGTCATAGAAGGCTGTTATGCTATAAGTGATCCCCACATTGCGGTTTAAAAATGCATATATGCTGTTTAGGATATTAACTTATATTTATAGCAGTAAATAAATCAAAGAGCTTAAGAAAGACGAATCAGCAATACTGCCATTTCATATTCAAGAAAAATGACCTCAGCAGGGTAAAAACGACATTAAATGAATAAAAACAGAGAATTGTGACATGATAAATAAAATATAAATAAATATAATAGTGATAAAAATGTTATTTCTGTATCTGAACCCTTTACTTACAGTCTAGTAATCCCTTAAGGAGAATTGAGAAGATAAAATGAATTCTTTTGATTTATAAATAAGAATTTGATTTATTGTTTATCGACTGTCAAAGTTATGAGACGTTTCCTGCAGATGTAATATTCTTTTTTTTCATCTAAGAACGGGTAAAAAGAAAGAATTTTCATTCGAATTGCGTTGTGTAACCCACATAATATACAAAGATAAAAAATCCAAGAGCTAAAATGCTGCAAAAAAATTTAAACGGATTAATTGATAACTATAAACTAATGAGTGGTCTTAAACTTTTGATCGGCAGTGTATATTGTATAAGAAAATTAAATATGTAAACATATAATATTATAGTAACATAAATTATATTAAATACAGAGTTGGAAGTTGGTTACAAGCGGACAGACAGAAGTCACAAGTGGGCGTCTTCTGATACGGACACTATCTTGGTTATCCGGTCTGCGCAACACAATACATCACTTATCTTCAGCTTGTCTTCATGTACTCTGTCAACAAGCTGAATATATATCTATTCAACAACTGGGAAATATAATTAATTAGGATCCTCTGGATATATATATACATATATATATATATATATATATATATATATATATATATATATATATATATATATATATATATATATATTGTCGAGGAGACACTCTTTATTGGATTAAAATATGAATTTCTAATACGCATAAGCAATGCCGAAACAAGATCTATTTTTTAGCAACACCGTAGTCTGCCAAGAATTAGAGCTATTGATTCTTATGATTTTCTAAAATATTTAAAGAAAGGGAAAAAAGACTTTGTTTATACTTTTTCATATTTTACTTTCACTTGCCTATAAATAAAATATATAGTAAGGGAATGTATTGCGATCGTGAATGTGTAAACATTATTGACCATTTTGTAAAAAAACAAAAACATATCACCATTATTACAACATGAATGAATGTGATGACTAACTAAAGGTGAAAGGAACAAAAATATTTTTTAATGTAAATATTTTTTTTTCAAGATAAGAACAGTAATAAAGATCAATAATATATAATATATAATTTCATTCAAATTTTGCAAAATAATCCTTTCTATATAATATCATTGCTGACTTTCACTTACCTATATATGGATTTTATAGTAAGGAGAAGTATTGCGATCGTGACCATTTTCGAATTCCAGTTTTCAACGGAAATACGCGTTTTAGGGTCCCCTGGGTCTCAATGACCAAGTCCTGCAAAATGGTCTGTGTGTCCGAGTTTTTGTGGTAAGTCCAGCACAAAAACGAAAAGGTTTACGAAAACGAAATTTTATATTTAAGACAACTATACGCCCGAGATGCTACAGCAACTTTTTTATTAAAATCGGCAAACCAGAAGGGCCACTTTATATAATGAATTTTGGACCTTTTTACGATTTTCTCAAAAACAGCTCTAGCTATTTTGATTAAACTTGCTATATCGATGTAAATTTTATTAGGATTCAATATAATGTATATTTCGTTCTTATTCAAATAGTCTGGCAGGGCTTATGTGCCGATATTTCAAAACTTCTTTCTCTAAAGTACCTTTAATTTTGTAGTTTTTATAAAATTGACCATATCATGTGATTAACATTTCTAAAAAACAAGTAGATGTAAAAGTTGACCAAATTCGATAACTAATTAAAGGAGATAATTGCAAAAATATTGTTTTAATGAACTTTTTTGTTTTTGAACTTAAGAACGGTAATATAGATGCATAATATACCGTTGGAATGCTAAAGATTTCAGAAAAAATATAATCTTATACATACTATTGTAAAAGTAAACGGAGAGTGATGGAAATCCGATAAAACAAACTGATTGTAGTAGATAATAATTTAATAGATAATTGGTAATTATACTAAACTATCAACCCCTAAATATAGACATAAGAGAACTAAACATATACTGTTATAAAATTCTAAATTACTCAATTCCATCATATCATTTTAATAACTATATTTTTGTTTAATTATTTATTTTTATTTTTATTTCTATCTGATCATTTCTTTTTTTTTCTTTTCTCTTTTTTTTCTTTTCTTAGTTGTTTTTTTTTTTTATTTTTACCAACAATAAAAACAATTGATGTACAAAATAAATTTTAGCAAATAAGTAAGGCATTGTAATGATTCCAATCAATGTTTTTAAAACGTGCAGATGTATGCTATATAAATAAAGATTGATATTGTTGTAAAAAAAAAAAAAAATAAATAATGTAATAGATTATTTAATAAAACACATGTTTCTTTTAAAATCCAATGTGAATAATTCTTTAACAAGGTGTATTCATTTCTAAAATTGTTTAACAGTTCTGAAATTGATATAAGTAACGAAGATAAGCGAATATCGTGTGTTGCAAGCACTATATTTTTTATTCTTGTGTGCATTCCACGGAATGTTTATTTACCGGCAGCTGCTTTATTGATAACACTTCAGCGTCAGATTGCTGGTATAAAATTCAAGGCAATATTCAATCGGTTAAATTCAGGTTGGTTTATATAAGTTAGGATCACCCTATGTAAAGAAGAAAATAAGATCTGGTGTGCGCAACACACGACTTTCACATACCTTCGTTGTTAAAATCAATTTAAGAACTTTTAGATAAAGTTATATATGAATAAAGGTTAACGAATTACATTGAATTTCGATAGCAACATGTATCCAATAATCTTTCATACTATTATATAAAATAATAAGTTAGCTTTATTAACTTTTCATTACTCTGCATTACCTTATACAACTTTTTGTATAAGATAGTATATTTTTCTAAAAATCTTTAGCTTTTTAACCGTATATCATACATTCATATTACTGCTCTTACGTAAAAAAAAAAACGATTTTCATTTACAACAATATTTAATTGTTCCGTAATCAGTTATAAGTTTATGCCATTTTGGTCCTTTCGGACGACATTTTACCACTTCGTGTTTTAGATAATATTTTTTCAAAAATTTTGCCTTTCCAACGGTATATTATACGGTATATTATTGTATCTATCTAACTGTTCTTATGCTCAAAAAAATCTGGTGTGGGCAACACACGAATTTCACTTACCTCCATTTTTAAAATCAATGAAAGAATTTTCAAATACAGTTAGAGATAAAAATACGTGAAACTATTAAGGAATTAATCAAATTAAATTTCTATAGAAACATGTGTTTCATTAAAAAATCTACTATATTATTATCTAAAATAATCAGTTAGTTTTATGCTCATTTCATCACTCTCTATTAACTTTTAAAAGCTTGTGTATGGGATGATATTTTTTCTAAAATCTTTAGCTTTCCAACGGTATATCATACATGTATATTACTGATGTTATGTTCAAAAACTAAAAATTGCATTAAAAAAATATTTTTTCGGTTTTCTCCTTTAGTTGGGTATCGAATTTATTCAATTTATATATTTACCTGGTTTTCATCAGCGTTAACAAGATAATCTAGTTATTATTATTGAATCTACAAAATTAAAGGTAATTTAGGGAAGAAAATTTAAAATATTGGCATTTAAGCCCTGTCATACCGTTTTTATCCAAATAAAACCTACATGATATCAAAGCCCATTAAATTTTACATCGATATAGCGAGTTTAATAAAAATCGTCGGAACCGTTTTCGAGAAAATCGAAAAAAGGTGCAAAATGCATGGTATAAAGTGCCTCTTCTAGTAAGCTCATTTTGATGAAAAAAGTTTTGTCACGTCTCGGGCGTATAGTTGTCTTAAATATGAAATTTCAGTTTCATAGAACTTACCGTTTCCGCCAGGGAGTTACCACACACACACACACACAGACCTTTTTGCGGGACTTGGTTATTTGGACTCAGGGTACCCTAAAACGTGTATTTCCGTTGAAAACTGGAATTCGAAAATTTTCACGATCGCAATACTTCCCATTACTATATATAGTAAGTGAAAGTAAAAACAAAAATTACATATAAAAAATATTTTTGCTCTCTCTTAGTTGGCTCAAATTCATTTATGTTAAGCCACTTTTTATTAATCCTAAGAATATAGTTAATTTTTTTGAATCAACAAAATTAAGGTACCTCAGAGAAAGACAATTTAATATATCGGGATTTAAACT
Source organism: Piezodorus guildinii (assembly GCA_023052935.1). Lineage (NCBI taxonomy): Eukaryota > Metazoa > Arthropoda > Insecta > Hemiptera > Pentatomidae > Piezodorus > Piezodorus guildinii. The sequence continues at coordinate 139,157,079 of CM041297.1, read as the reverse complement.
CGGGCAGACGATTTCAATCAGAATGAAACTCATACGATATTGAAGTCCATCAAACTTTACATTGATATAGGGAATTTAATCAAAATCGTTAGAGCCATTTTTGTATGGGATTAAATGGCTTTTCTGGTATGCCGATTCAGTTTTAGGAGGATTGTCAGGAATGGAAGAGGAAGCAAGGATTAAAACTAGTGGGTTAGAGAGAGAGAGTGGAGTTTGTCATGGAAGGATTGATATCAGCAACATGTAGGATGTTAAGGTCTTCATGGATGAGTTTATTCGTGACAAAGTAAGGAGCGTTGAGCGTTTTTCGAAGGATTTTGGATTGTAAGGATTAGATGCGGGAGAAATTAGATGGTTTAGTAGAGCCCCAAAGATCGATTCCATATGTTACCATTGATAATGGTGATGTAAATGAGTCTTTTGTAATATATTGAAAGTTTTGAACGTTTGTTTGGTAAGTGGTGTAGTAATCGGTATCTGCGAGCAGTTTCTTGTCGTTTCAGTCTTCTGTGAGAATTCCAAGTAAGGCGCTTGTCAAGATGGAGACCAAGGTATTGGATTTGTTTTATTTATTTTTATTAATTTTCTGTTTAAAACGAAAATATAATATTAAAATAGAGCTCTCTATTTGTTCATCGCGGTGTCTTAATCTCGAAAATATTTTCGGTTTTGCCTCTATCTTCAATGATAAAACAGTTTTCGGGAAATCACATCTAATAAAATTTGTGACTAGAATATACAGATAATATTTTTATTTTTGCGCTTTACTGATTCTAAAACTCTATACATATGTTTCTCTATATCTATATATATATAAAAATTTCGTGTTACAATGTTTGTTCGCGATAAACTCTGAAATTACTGAACCGACTTTGATCAAACTTCGTAAGTATCTGTTATTTGGTCCAACTCAATGATAGGATAGTTTTTATTACTATTCTAAATGGTTAAAACATATATTTTTCTAAAACGTAAAACAAAATTTTTTTAACTGTGGCAACACTGGTTAAACATGATAACCTTCTGATATGTGATTATTAATTCAAATATAAGTGTGTTGATTGTTTCTCTGCGTTCTTATTTATAAAATATACATTCACATTATAGTTTCCAGTTATAATAAAATACATATTACTATACGTTTACAGAAAAATTATAAGTACTCATTTGATTGTCTTGCAAAGAGTTATAATTTGCAAAGGAGTTATGATGATATACAACGGTTATGTTTAAAAGACAAAACGATGTTATTAAAAAATTTGGATGTGGCTACTTGGTACTGGTATGTAGTTGTAACATTTAGTAAATAAAATTTATATCTGACATGAAATAATAATCTTTTATTTATCATAAACAGAGTAGTTCATTGCTATTCACCTGTATTTATTTTATATAACCTCATTCAACATTGTCACTATCAACATCTTTCGTAACTTATAGCAATTTTAATTTGAATTATTTTATTTATCAAATTAAATTCACCAAACAGCAAACAAAGATAAAGAAATGTAGTTTTACTTTCACTTATTGTACTATATATAGTAAGGCAAAGTATTGCGATCGTGAAAATTTTCGAATTCCAGTTTTCAACAGAAATACACATTTTAGGGTCCCCTGAGTCCAAATAACCAAGTCCCGCAAAAAGGTCTGTGCGTGTGTGAACTCCCAGGCGGAAACAAAAAGTCCTATGAAGCTGAAATTTCATATTTAAGACTATACGCCCAAGATGTCACAAAAACTTTTTCATCAAAATCGGTTAACCAGAAGAGCCACTTTATACCATGCATATTGTACTTTTTTTATGATTTTCTCAAAAACGGTTTTAACGATTTTGACTAAACTAACTATATCGATGTATAATTTAATAGGCTTTAATATCATGTAAGTTTAATTCTAATTGAAATAGTCTGACATGGCTTAAATGCCGATATTTTATATGTTCTTTCTCTAAACTACCTTTAATTTTGTTGATTTTATAAAAATAACTATATTATCCTGTTACCACTGATGAAAAATAGGTAAATATATAAATTGAATGAATTCGATACCCAACTAATAGAAAAAACTGAAAAAATATTTTTTTAATACACGTTTTAGGGTCCCCTGAGTCCAAATAACCAAGTCCCGCAAAAAAGTCTGAGTGTGTGTGTGTCGGTGTGTGTGTGCGATAACTCCCGGATGGAAACGGTAAGTCCTATGGAACTGAAATTTCATATTTAAGACAAATATACGCCCGAGACATTTCAAAATCTTTTTCATCAAAATGAGCTTACCTGAAGAGCAACTTTATACCATGCATTTTGCACCTTTTTTTTTTTATTTTCTTGAAAAGGTTGAGACAATTTTGATTAAACTCGCTATATCGATGTAAAATTTAATGGGCTTTAATATGTAGGTTTCATTCTGATGGTCTGACAGGGCTTAAATGCCGATATTTTCTTTCTCTAAAGTACCTTTAATTTTGTTGATTCTATAAAAATTACTATATTATCTTGTTACCCCTTATGAAAAACATCTAAATATGCAAGTTGAGCGAATTTAAAAAGCAACTAAAGGAGAAAACAGAAAAAATATTTTTTCAATGCATTTTTTTGTTTTTGAACATTTGAACATATTACTGGAACAGTATTATACATGTATGATATACCGTTGGAAAGCTTAAGATTTTAGAAAAAAATATAATCTTACACTCAAGCTTTTAAAAGTAAATAGAGAGTGATGAAAAGAAGATAAAACTAACTGATTATTTTAGATAATAATACAATAGATTTTTAATAATATTTAAATATTAATAATATAACACATTTTTCTATAGAAATTCTATTATTTCTTTTATGGTTTCACGTATTTTTATCTCTAACTGTATTTGAAAATTCTTTCATTGATTTTAAAAGTGGTGGTAAGTGAAAGTCGTGTGTTGCCCGCACCAGATTTTTTAAACATAAAAACAGTAATATACATGTATTATATACCTTTGGAAAGATGAAGATTTTAGGAAAGTTTTAATCTTATATACAATGTTGTAAAAGATAATGAAGAGTGAAGAAAATCCGATAAAACTAATAATGTTCATTATTGAAAATGATCAACAAAAAAACTAAAAAAAAACTCAAATACAACGAAAAAAAATATATATAATAATAAATAAAGAAGGAAATTTAGAAATTCATTAAACGAATTCATATACAATGTAATGACTCTATTTATGGAGTTTCTAAGGAAATACGTGCTTATCAGCTTTAGTACTGTCAGTTTTCAACGCAGATATATAATTTATTTAGCAGTCTATACAGTTAAATATTGTTTAGAAGGAGTTTCGAATATAGAGTTATTTGCTAAATTTATATAAAATATAGTTTATAAAAGTTTTAAAAAAAATTATATTTCCTTATTTATTTAATATTGTGCCTATAACCAAATTAAAAAAATATGGTGCGGGCAACACACGACTTTTACTTACCTCCGTTTTTAAAATCGATTAAAGAATTTTCAAAGACAGTAAGAGATAAAAATGAGTGAAACCATTAAAGAATTAGTTAAATGAAATTTATATAAAAACATGTGTTTTATTTAAAAAAATATCTATTATGTTATTATTTAAAATAATCAATTAGTTTTATCGGCTTTTCAAAACTCTATTAACTTTTAAAACCATGTGTATGAGATAATATTTTGTCTAAAATCTTCAGCTTTCAAACGGTATATCATATATGTATAATACTGTTCCTATGTTCAAAAAACAAAAATTGCATTAAAAAATATTTTTTTTAGTTTTTTCTCTAGTTGAGATCAAATCATACAGAATAAATAAATAAATTATTATTATTATTATTATTAACAATTTTATATTGCTTTTCCATCAAAATAAACTAACTAGAAGAGCCACTTTATACCATACGTTTAGCACCTTTTTACGATTTTCTCAAAAACGGCACTAACGATTTTGATTAAACTCGCTATATCGATATAAAATTTAATAGGCTTTGATGTAATGTAGGCATAATTCTGGTTAAAACATTCTGAATGGGCTCAATTACCAATGTTTTAAATTTTCTTCCTCTAAACTACCTTTTTTTTTTTGTACATTCCAAAAAATTAACCATACCATCTTAATGCCTAATGACATTGAAGAAGGACAGCTTAATATACAAGTTGGACGACCAACAAAAGGATAAAAGAGCCAAACTATTTTTTTATGTAATTTTTGTTTATTTGATAATAAGAACAGTAATATAGATGTATAATATACCGTTGGAAAGATAAACATTGCAGAAAAAATATATACACAAAGTTGTAAAAGTTAATATAAAGTGACGAATAGGGAATAAACTTATTACTGATTAACAATTTAATGTAGTTATATTATTTAATCTAAATCAAATTTTTCTATAAAAATGAAAAAAAACAACTTCTTTTTTAAATTAACTTAATACCTTCTTCGACTTCAAATTTATTTAATAGTTCTTAAATTGATTTTAACAGCCGAGGGAAGTGAAAGTCGTGTGTTGCCCGCACCGGATTTTTAATAAATAAACTTCGGTTCTGTGTTTGGATATCCGAGAAAAATATTCTTTAACCGTATCGATAAAAAGACAACGAAACCTATTATAATTGGCACTGTGTTAAATAAAGTGTGAATAAAAAAATGAGTTTCTAGCTGAGGTGAAAGCCAATTAAGAACCCCTATTGGTGGATCTACGCCATCTCTTCATCCAATTAAAAAGACTTAAAATCCCCTTCTATGAGTAATTGGGCTATATCCTCCAATGAAAGGTCAATTTTGTTGGATTATTTTCAGTTTATTAGTAAATTTAATATAAATTATTGTTTATCTTAAAATTGTTATTACCATTGAGAATCGTTATTTTAGTTTTATTAAAACATTATTATTAGCATTCAATTTTGGCCATTGTTACAGGTATTACCATAGTGTTTGAAAAAATTATATTCAATGATAAAGCTTTGTAATCGACAAAAAAAAAATTGAGCCAATATCTCAAGATAATTCTAATCCAAATAATGAATGAAAAAAAAAAATCTATTTGTCCGTTGTCGCCTTACGCCGCACGGTGGAAAATATGACCGAATTAGGTGTTCTGAAAGTGTTCTGTGTAGGTAGTCTGAAACTTGTCCATATTTGGGTCTGAAACCTTTGGGGTCCCAGATTACGGGAAAAAAATATGAAAACAAATTATAAGAAAAAATTAAAAAACTAATTAATATTTTGGACGTGTAGCGAGAAAGGTTTAAATATGGGTGATAAGATTCCGGTTTTGGGGTATGCCGATGATTTGGTACTGCTAGGCGAAGACACCGAAACCATCCAACTAAATACAAGTGTGTTAATAAAAACAGGTAAAGAAATAGGACTCGAAATAAATACCGATAAGACGAAATATATGATTAGTAGCCGAAATGATGGCGATCTTGGTGATATTAATATTTCAGGGCATACTTTTGAACACGTAGAGAAATTCAAGTATTTAGGTTCAATGACAACAAGAAAAAATGAATTTCAGGAAGAAATAAAGTCCCGATTAAAGGTGGTAAATGCGTGATATTATTCAGTTGCTAAGTTACTTAGCTCGCGGCTTCTGTCTAAAAACTTTAAGGTTAGAATTTATGAAAGTATTATTCTTCCGATGGTTCTTTACGGATGTGAAACGTGGCCGCTTACTTTGAAGGATGAACGGCTTAAGGTTTTCGAAAATAAGGCACTGCGTAAAATATTTGGTCCGAAGAGAGATGAGGCCACTGGGGACTTCAGAAGGTCGCACAACGCGTAATTGCGGAGCTTGTACCCTTTGAATATAATTGAGTTGATAGCATCGCGGAGACTTAAGTGGGCGAGTAAAGTTGTTGGGCTCGGTGAGGATCAGATTCCGAGAAAGTTGGTATTCATTAGTATTATTATTATTATGCCACTATTAATAATAAAACAAAATAAAAATAAATAAATAAGAAATGATAGTTATCCACATAGTTTTGAGAATATTAAAATTTTGATGAATTTGACGAGGAAGGCGCAGATGTTGGGGGTTAATAATTCGCTTAGCCTAAACCGCTTGATTCAATTGACTGCGAAGCCAACCCAGGCTGTCTCTCATAGTAATAATATCCATGTTTTCCTGTTTGTGGAAGGAGAGACTAAAACTTAAACGAAAGTATAGCGATTTTCAAGTGGTTTGGACTTATGTAAATTTTCACGTTTCAATACTTATAATCAGTGTTGGATTATAATTGAATGATTTAGTCTTCATAAAACTCTTAATAAATTACTTAATATACTAAAAATCTGGTCCGAGTGACACACGACTTTCACGGGATACACACTTTTTTCAGACACAGACCTTTTTTCGGGACTTGGTTTTTTTTATTTGGACTCAGGAGACACTAAAACGTGTATTTCCGTCGAAAACTGGAATACGAAAATTTTCACGATCGCAATACTTTCCCTTAGTATATATTTCATATATTGGTAAGTGAAAGTAAAAAATGACATTATCTAGAAAAGATTATTTTGCAATTTTTGAGTGAAATAGAGAACATCGTTAACAGTTTGGTGTCTTGAGCTCAGTAGATTGGAAAGATCCTAACTGCTTCAAGCCAACGGCTGTGCAAGGATTAAAGCCCATTTAATTTTACAATGGTATCACGGGTTTAATCAAAATCGTTAGCGCCATTATTTTAGAAAATAATAAAAACATGCGCAATGCATAGTATACAGAGGCTTTTTTGGTTTTATGATTTTCGATAGCACATTTTTTGTGCTATTTTGCTAAACTCGCCGAGTTTCTACAGTAACGTGTTCGGCAAGTTTAGCAGAATAGCACAAAAAATGTGCTATAGCAAACGTAGTGAGTACTCCTTTTATTGAAAAAGTTTCTGTAACATACCAGGCATATACGCTTCTAAAAGTAAAATACATTGTAGTTTAGCTTTTCTTTAACGGAAAAGTATTTTCCCAAGTCATCAAAAAAGTATTTCTAAAATATAAGTAGTAGTATAGACGTATAATATACCGTTGGAAAGCGCAAATTTTTAGAAAAGTTAATATGCAATAAACGAAATCGTATAAGTTAATATAAAGTTTACGTAAGACGATAAAATAATAAACAAATATTATTAGTAAAGAGGGAGGTTATAATAAAGTGTTGCCATCGTAAAGGATCGTGCAAGTTATATTTTTTCCTTTCTTTTTTTTCTAAGTATTATTTTGTATAAATAAAGTAATATAAGTAACACTAAATAATTTTGTCTTTATCTTCAATAGATTTTAATTTTTGATTTTATTCGTTGTTTTTTTTTAATCGCTTTTTCATAATTATTCGCGTTTTTTTTTGTTTTTTTTTAATATTACTTAATTTTCCAAGTTAAATCTTGGAAATGTCGTCCGTCGCTATTCTCTGAAAACTTCAGAAAAGCGTTTGTCGCTTCCTTGAAATGATTAGGGAAAGTGTTCGAAACAACAATCCTTCGTTTGGGACCGACTAATTAGTGGCTCAGGATCTAGAGTCCAGGCGAGCGTGAATAATTATTTTCTCCCGAATATTTCCATGAAATAGAGAAAATCAAATTGTACCTCGACGTTTCAGTGAATCCGAACGGTAATCTAAGACAATGTTATGACAATCGATTGTAGCAATAGTGACGGGGTTGATCTCAAAGCGCTGAGCGGCTCGCTAGTGATTGCTTTGATGCCTGATTGGGCTAGGGTATCCGATGTAGTTAGTGCCCACATCAAACGGAGGCTAGGTCCACTCTGACTGGGTTCCACTCAGGCTTTTAGCGTTCTCCTTGGGCCCTTAGTGGCTAGTCAGGTGTCTTATTTAATTATCAATAACTCATATTGTTACTAAATTCCGTACATTTACTACATTAGCCGCCATGTTCTCCCACAGTCCACTATATAGCTCTCCTAATATATTATAGTATTAGTGTTATATTATCCTCTATAATCTTCCCTGTTTGATTATGGTTGTGTGGTATATGGTGCCCTCTCTTGTCCAAATAATGCACTCATCCTCCAAACATTTATATGCAACTGTTGTGGATTTTCGGAGAGCTTTTCACACTGTCAACCACAATGTGTTATGGCAAAAACTTTTTGATATAGGACTTAGCTGTAAGAGCACCATACTAATGCAATCGCTTTATGGCCAGGCCTCCGTGATTATTTAACAAAAAACTGAAAATATTGTTCCTGTAAGTGAAGTGTTTCTACAAGGATAAACTCTTAGTCCTACCTCGATCAGTTTTTTCTAACAGAGACGATCCCGTCTATGCAACAAATCTTTCCCAAAGAACAAAAAACGAATGCTCCTTTTGTCTTCGTTTCACTATTTTATGGAATTCCCTACTATCAAACATCCGTCATGCTCCCTCCATATCCACATTCAAATATCTTATTTTCCAGCACCTTCTAGCTTCCCAAAATGACGCTGTCATAATAAAATAGTTTTAGTTGGATTTTATTCAATATTTTTATTTTTTCACATGTATTTATATATGATATTTCAACTTTTCCATTTAGAACTACTTTCAGATAAATCTTTGCAATATTTTTTACAATTGGGTTGTTTCACATGAAATGTCCGTTTTTATAGATTCTGAAATACATAAAGGGCCTGGAAATATAGATATTTACTTATATCAGAATTCAATATTTAAATAAAGGGGGAAAAATGTGGAAAAAAAAATGTTCAGTTAGTTTTATATTATAATTATTATTTATATAATATTTGTAAAGAATATTTTGTTAAGGCGCGCTATTCTGCAGATGGACTTAAGTCTATGCATAGTGTGCAATATATAAATGTATAGTAAATTTATGTATGTAAATTAGACAATAAAACACATTATTATTATTATTATTACATAAAGGATTTTGCAAGTCTCTGTTGTTTTCTTCCGAATGTTTGCATATTTAAATTAAAAAGTTATTAATCCTCCACCTTTGTATTATAACTGTTAGCTTCCCAATCAATTACCTTCTTTTTTGTATACCTCCAAATATGGTATATCCCTTCATTTATTCCTGGAAATAAATTAAATAACAAAAAAAAAAATCTTTTTTCTTGACCTATTATGTTATCACTTTCTAATAAAGTTGTGAGAACAGTTAAAAAAAAAAAAAAAAAAATGAAAATTAATTAACACCTCAGATACCTAATATTACCGGAGGGAAAGGAAAATTCATAAGGCAGAGAAGGGAAGGAAGAAGGGAAGCTACCCACTTATTAAAGGCAAGTCCATTGTGAGCAGTTGTCCCCTAAAATTTTGTAATATCAAGTTATCCCTTCTGTTGGGAATCCCGATTATTCCAAAGGCACTGGCGTACTCTTCACGGCCTCCTGTATTTCTAATATTCCGGCTCTTTTGGATTTTTGTTTATTTATTCGAAAATAATTTTATATTCTAATTAATTAAATTTGATTTAACATAAGAATTAATCCATAAATAAAATTAATAGTACTTGCCACTGTCAGGAAAAGTTCATTCCGAGCTAGGAATACTTTGAAGCGCATAGATTAAAACAAATTTAATGGCACATTTCAAGGTAAATATCATCAATTTAGTAGGCCCCAGAATAAAAGTGGTATAAAAAAATGAATCATTAGCCATTTAATTAGCATAAATAGGTAATTGTTCTATGAGTTACAAAGATAAAATAATGGGTTGTGAAATAAGTTTTTACTATTAATAATTTAGGTGAGATAAATATTTTATTTTATAATATAAGGGGAATTAAATCTAAAGAAAATGTTTTTTTTGAATTTATCAAAAAATTCGATATTTTTCTGTTGGTAGAGACATTTCTAGTAGAAGAAAATGTGTTATTTTATAAACAAAAATTTTTAGATTTCGAATTGAAGTTTATAGGTGCTAAAAAGGGAGGAATAATGGGAAGAGCCAGTGGGGGATATCTATATGGATTTAATAAAACAAAATTCAATAAAAATCAAGTTGAATACTGCATTATACAAAATAAAATTTGTATTAAGTTAAAAATTAATGAAAAAATAATATATCTGGTTCCGATCTATTTAAATACCAGTAATTGGAATAGTGAATTTGATGAAATAATAGAATTAACTGAATTAACTAGAAATTATGATGTTGTTCTTATCGGTGACTGGAATGCTCACACTGGAAACTTGCAAATATGTCCTAATGAAATTTTAGAGGGAACTAACTTAACAACTGAAATTAGATATTCAAAAGACGGTAAAATAGATGAAAGAGGAATTAAAGTTGCGGAATTTTGTGAAGATCATGGTTTTATTATTTTAAATGGAAGAACGCTTGGAGATGAGGAAGGAGAGCTATCGTTTATATCCGCCAGAGGATCTTCCACCATTGATTTGGGCATGGCATCTATTAGCTATGTAAAAAATATTAGACATTTCGAAATTATTCCGGAAACATTTTCGGATCACCTACCGATAAAATTAATTCTGGCAGGTTTAAATGTAGATAATAATGACAGGCTAATACCACTTTTACCGAAACTATTGTGGAACAAAGAACAAGAAATAAATTTCATACATAATTTGAAAACTTGTATAAAATGGGATGAATTTAAAGTAAATGATGTAGATTTGTTACAAGAAAGATTTATAGGTCTCATTAAGCAAGCTGCAGGAAAAAATAATTTTTTTTATAAACCAAAAACAGGAGAGAAATGGTTCGATAATGAATGCTATAGAAGTAGAAAAACCTCTTTTAAGTTTTTAAATTTATTCAGAAAAACAAACTCAGTTCTTATGAAAAACTGGTATTTACTTGAAAACAAAAACTATAAAACATTATGTAAAAGAAAGAAAGTATCTTTTTATGAATCATTAGTAGCAAAAATAGAAGGTGCAAAGGACAACAAAGATTTCTGGGAGAGTATCAATGCTTTAAGGAAGAAAACTTACATTTGTAACCCCAACATACCTATTGACCGGTGGGTGTACCACTTCAAACAACTCCTAAATCCACCTCTTGTATCTGGACCCATACATTATGCAGAACCTTATATTTATGAAGATCATTGGATAGTAGAATCGGCTCAGGGGAAATAATTAATATAATAAAAAAAAGTAAAAATAATAAAGCCCCAGGACAAGATGGTATCCCTTTTGAATTTTTGAAACATCTACCTGAGGAATTCGTCTCTCTGCTTGAAGGTCTATTTAATAAAATATGGGACAAAGAAGAAGTGCCAAAAATGTTTAAACAGAGTCTTATTTTTCCAATATACAAGAAGGGAGACCCAAATGAAGTGAAGAATTACAGAGGCATATCCTTACTTAATACAGTTGCTAAATTGTTCACGGGTGTGGTTATGGAGAGAATAAAAAGGTGGCTAACGCAAAAAAATATTATAAAAGAAACGCAAGCGGGGTTTAGAGAAGGTTACAGCACTATAGACAATATCTTTAATTTATATAACATTATAAATATCAAATTCAGTCAAAATGAAAAAGTTTATTTATTTTTTGTGGACTTCCAAGCGGCATTCGACAGTATAGACAGAAAAGCATTATTTTACAAGTTATCCCTGCTAGGCATTTCAACCAAAATTATTAATATCTTAAAAAATTATTATAATAATTCGGATAGTATTATTGATAGTACCGAGAAAGGCTTAAATATGGTTGACAAGATTCCGGTTTTGGGGTAAGCCGATGATCTGGTACTGCTAGGTGAAGACACGGAAACCATACAACTAAATACAAGTGTGTTAATAAAAACCGGTAAAGAAATAGGACTCGAATTAAATACCGATAAGACGAAATGTATGATTAGTAGCAGAAACGGTGTCGATCTTGGTGATATTGATATATCAGCTCATACTTTTGAACACGTAGGAAATCCAGGAAGAAATAAAGTCCCGGTTAAAGGTGGGAAATGCGTGTTATTATTCAGTTGCTAAGTTACTTAGTTCGCGGCTTCTATCTAAAAACTTATATAGCATTTCCAAGTCAATTGTAACCTTTTCCAAGTCAAATGTAACTTTTTCCAAGTCAAATGTAACCTTTTCCAAGTCAAATGTCACCTTTTCCATTTCAAATGTTACCTTTTCCAAGTCAAATGTCACCTTTTTCTTCACTTCTAGCCTTAAATATTCCGTTTTATTTATTTATTTATTGAAAAATAATTAGTTTAATTGAAATTATGACTTTTTTAATAATTTTGGCATATAATAAATGATATTTTTTTTGGGTCTCTTAGATATTTGATATCAAGTTCTGTTTTTTACTAGCTAATATTTAAAAAAAATTAATTATCGTCTATTTAGTTTTAAGATAGTTGTTGATTTTGAGTTTTTTAGAGGGGAGGGGTGGTTTTTTTGAATAATTAATGTGTTTTCGAGTATTATAATTAAATTTTTCGAGCTGTATTTTTTATCGCTCGCGTGCATTTTAACTCGCATTAAATTTTAATGTTTTTTATTGATATAGGGATTAATTAATGTGCTTTCGGGTGGTTATGATTACGTTTTTTGAGCTGTATCTTTTATCGGTCATGCGTATTTCAACTCATATTTACTTTTAATGTTTTTTATTGATATAGGGATTAATTATTTTGATTTCGGGTGGTTATCATAAGGTTTTTCGAGCTGTATTTTTTTCGCTCGCGCTTATTTTAACTAAAATTTACTTTTTATGTGTGTTTATTGATATAGGGATTAATTAATGTGCTTTCGGGTGGTTATGATTACGTTTTTCGAGCTGTATTTTTTATCGCTCGCGTGCATTTTAACTCGCATTAAATTTTAATGTTTTTTATTGATATAGGGATTAATTATTTTGATTTCGGGTGGTTATCATAAGGTTTTTCGAGCTGTATTTTTTTCGCTCGCGCATATTTTAACTAAAATTTACTTTTTATGTGTTTTATTGATATAGGGATTAATTAATGTGCTTTCGGGTGGTTATGATTACGTTTTTCGAGCTGTATTTTTTATCGCTCATGCGTATTTCAACTCGCATTTACTTTTAATGTAAATAGAAGTTGAAATACGCATGAGCGATAAAAAATACAGCTCAAAAAATGTAATCATAACCACCAGAAAGCACATTAATTAATCTCTATATCAATAAAACACATAAAAAGTAAATTTTAGTTAAAATAAGCGCGAGCGAAAAAAATACAGCTCGAAAAACGTAATCATAACCACCCGAAAGCAAAATAATTAATCCCTATATCAATAAAAAACATTAAAAGTAAATGCGAGTTGAAATACGCATGAGCGATAAAAAATACAGCTCGAAAAACGTAATCATAACCACCCGAAAGCACATTAATTAATCCCTATATCAATAAAACACATAAAAAGTAAATTTTAGTTAAAATAAGCGCGAGCGAAAAAAATACAGCTCGAAAAACCTTATGATAACCACCCGAAAGCACATTAATTAATCGCTATATCAATAAAAAACATTAAAATTTAATGCGAGTTAAAATGCACGCGAGCGATAAAAAATACAGCTCGAAAAACGTAATCATAACCACCCGAAAGCACATTAATTAATCCCTATATCAATAAAAACATAAAAAGTAAATTTTAGTTAAAATAAGCGCGAGCGAAAAAAATACAGCTCGAAAAACCTTATGATAACCACCCGAAAGCACATTAATTAATCCCTATATCAATAAAAAACATTAAAATTTAATGCGAGTTAAAATGCACGCGAGCGATAAAAAATACAGCTCGAAAAACGTAATCATAACCACCCGAAAGCACATTAATTAATCCTATATCAATAAAACACATAAAAAGTAAATTTTAGTTAAAATAAGCGCGAGCGAAAAAAATACAGCTCGAAAAACCTTATGATAACCACCCGAAATCAAAATAATTAATCCCTATATCAATAAAAAACATTAAAAGTAAATACGAGTTGAAATACGCATGAGCGATAAAAGATAGAGCTCAAAAAACGTAATCATAACCACCGAAAGCACATTAATTAATCCCTATATCAATAAAAAACATTAAAATTTAATGCGAGTTAAAATGCACGCGAGCGATAAAAAATACAGCTCGAAAAATTTAATTATAATACTCGAAAACACATTAATTATTCAAAAAAAAACTACCCCTCCCCTCTAAAAAACTCAAAATCAACAACTATCTTAAAACTAAATAGACGATAATTAATTTTTTTTAAATATTAGCTAGTAAAAAACAGAACTTGATATCAAATATCTAAGAGACCCAAAAAAAATATCAATTATTATATGCCAAAATTATTAAAAAAGTCATAATGTCAATTAAACTAATTATTTTTCAATAAATAAATAAATAAAACGGAATATTTAAGGCTAGAAGTGAAGAAAAAGGTGACATTTGACTTGGAAAAGGTAACATTTGAAATGGAAAAGGTGACATTTGACTTGGAAAAGGTGACATTTGAAATGGAAAGGGTTACATTTGACTTGGAAAAGGTTACATTTGACTTGGAAAAAGTTACATTTGACTTGGAAAAGGTTACAATTGACTTGGAAATGCTATAGATTAGAATTTATAAAACTATTATACTTCCAACAGTTCTTTACGGATGTGAAACGTGGCCTCTTACTTTGAAGGATGAACAACGGCTTAAGGTTTTCGAAAATAAGGTATTGCGTAAAATATTTGGTCCGAAGAGAGATGAGGCCACTGGGGAGTTTAGAAGGTTGCACAACGCGGAATTGCGGAACTTGTATCCTGTGAATATAATTGAGCTGATTGCATCGCGGGAGACTCAAATGGGCAAGTAAAGTTGTTGGGCTCGATGACGAGCGGATTCCGAGAAAGTTGGTATATGCTGATCCGACTGGTAGGCGTCCGAAAGGTAGGCCGAAGCGGAGATGGGAGGATTGCGTTAAGGCTGATCTCGGGAGTTTGGGCTTGAATGGTGGACGAGTCTGTGTAGGCGGAATTTGGTGGTATCGGCATCGAACCTTCGGGTTCGCTAAGCCTATTATTATTATTATTATTATTCATTTATTTTATTTTTTGCTTGTTTTACTATGTACATATGGAATGAATGATTTCTTTTATCTCTAATACTTATTGCCCAAGATAGTGGCAGTATTATTTCTGAATAAAGCAATTTTATTATTTTTAAATAATTAGTAATATAACAATTACTTAGTTTTACCCGAACGATTTGTGTCTTTCAAGTCAAATTTTCGGGTTTTGAACAGATCAAACCACTTACGGACAGTGCTTTCTTCTAAGGTATCATCGCCATACACTGCAAATTTTTTTTAACCATCTTAGCAGCGGATTTTCCTTTTCGGAAATAAAAAACAATTAATTGAAGAAAATGGATTGTTTTTCTCTTCAATTTTCAGCAAGCAAAATACCATTTAAAGATAAGGAATCTCGGTTTAAACTGAAAAAAAGCACCTTAAATAATTCTTTATTAGAATATGTAAACATTATTGACCAGGTAAACATGATTTTATAAACACAGAGAGGATTAAACTGAAATATTGGAAAACGCTAAGAACTTACTTTACAAGACAATATTTAATATATCTCAAAGCAAATGCAATACAATACAAAGTAGTTTCTTATACTCATCTCCGAATGATGTATCAATTTTAGTTCAGTTTAGGATATTATGTCACTACACTTCTCTTATTATTTTTTTTATTTAGTTTATATCTGCTATTCTGTATGATTTGCTGTATTTATTCTGAGTAAAATGTATTTCATTTTGTCAGTCTTTACTTTGGTATCTACTGGTCTAGTTATGTATCGGGACTTTAGAGACTATAAAATAAGATAATAAAAAATACCGGCATTTATGGCCCTTCAGACTATTCTCATCAGAATGAGATCTACATAATATTGGGTTGTTTCACATGAAATGTCCGTTTTTATAGTTTCTGAAATACATAAAGGATTTTGCAGGTCTCTGTTGTTTTCTTCCGAATGTTTACATAAGTAAACATTTACTAATCCTCTACCTTTGATTTATAAAGATTAGCTTTCCAATCAATTACCCACTTTTTAGTATAACTCCAAATATGAACATGGAAACACCCGATTTTCCAGTAATATTTTTGTAGGAGTATAAACTCGGCTATTCAGCAGCTGAGGCCGCTAGAAATATTTGCAAGGCGTTTGGAGAAGGGAGTGTTAATGAACGGACCATTCGCCGTTGGTTTGCAAAGTTTTCAGCTGGGGATACCGACTTGGAAAACTTGCCTCGAGGAAGACCTCCGTCCGTCATAGACAACGATGTCCTCAAACATAAAGTAGAAGGAAACCCCTACCAAACAGTTAAAGGACTCTCAGCACAACTAAATGCAAGTGCATCTACCGTTTCCAGACATTTAAAGTGTATTGGGAAAGTAAAAGAAACTCGATACATGGGTACCACCTGTTCAGGAATTTAGACAACTTCGTCAAAGGAAAACTTTTTGAAAATGATGATCAAGTGAAAAGTGCGTTTTTAGATTTTGTTTCACTTCAAAGATCAGAGTTTTTCAATACGGGGATAAAAAAGTTGGTGTCACGTTGACAAAAATATGTAGAAAATGAAGGTAAATACTTCGAATAAAATTATCTTGTTTTCATATCGTATTTTTGATAAAAATCCTTTACCTTGAAAACGGACATTTCGTGTGAAACAACCCAATATTATACCCCATTAAAAAATCGACATAGAGAGTTTAATCAAAACGGCTCTAACGTTTTTTATAAAATCTCTAACGTAAAATTGTGCGAAATGCATGGTATAACGCACCCGAATCACCTAGAGGTATATTTAGGACCCATCCTCACACATACCAAATATACGAATAAAAGTAGTTCGGCTACAAACACCCTGAGATTTTTATATATTAGATAATATGATTATTTATTACAAATCAATTCAATACATGAATGAGGAATAATATTTACTCTATAACCCTTCGTTGGAGAGGAAGCCTGTGTGCCGACGCTGACTTATCGCATCGCCGAGGAGTCAGCGATATTTTTGCAAGCCAAGGCAGAGCGGATCGAGATTACGAGGGTGAAGAAGTCATCTGGTTAGTTCATCGAAGAAATATTTGAAGAGGGTAAGAGTTCACTGAAATGGTTATGTCGTGTTAAAAACAAAACACTAACTTTACGTTTCAACAGTCCGTCAGGTGTTGGTTTATAAATGAATGATTTGGTCTTCATATTATAAAACTCTCATTAAATTACTTCATAGAGTAAAAATCTGGTACGAGCAATACACGACTTTCACTTACCCCCGTTATTTTTTTTTTTATTTTTTTTTTTTTTAACGTCATTTATTGAAATTTACAACTGTACTTCAAGGTACAACAAGTAAATATGACAAAAGTTAAATGGCGTGAAACAAACTTGAAGAAGAACTACCCAATGGCAGCACTCCTGTAACTTTTCTACACTAGAAGGTCTCGAGGCCATCTTCTTTTCAGGCGCCTCGGAGGATTGTCAGGAATTAAAGAGGAAGAAAGTGTTGAAACAAGAGGATTAGGGTGGGAATGGAGTTTGTCATAAAAGGAATGGTATCTAGATCGGTCAAAATCAGCAACATACGGAACGTTGAGGTCTTTATGGATAAGTTTGTTCGTGACAAAATAAGGAGCATTTAAGATTTTACGAAGGATTTTGGATTGTAGGGCCCCGTTTTTAAAATCAATTAATTACTTTTTTAATACTTTTAGAGATAAAAATAAATTGTTAAAGAATAAATTAAAATTTAATTTCAATAGAAACATGGGTTTTATTAAATAATCTATTATATTACTTTCACTTACTATATAATACTATATAAGGGAAAGTATTGCGATCGTAAAAATTTTCGAATTCCAGTTTTCAACGGAAACACACCTTTTAGGGTCCTCTAAGTCCAAATAACCAAATCCCGCAAAAATGTGTGTGTGTGTGTGTCGTAACTCCCGGGCGGAAAAGAAAAGTCCTATGAAACTGAAATTTCATATTTAAGACAACTATATGCCCGAGACGTTACAAAATCTTTTTTATCAAAATGAGCTAACCAGAAGATCCACTTTATACCATGCATTTTGCACTTTTTTATGATTTTCTCAAAAACGGATAAGATGATTTTGTTTAAACTCGCTATATCGATGCAAAATACAATAGGCTTTAATAAAATGTAGATTTTATTCTGATTAATATGGTCTGACAGAGCTTAAATGCTGATATTTTAAATTTTCTTCTTCTAAAGTTCCTTTAATTTTATAAATTCTATTAAAATAACCATTTTATCTTGTTAGTATTGATAAATAAAAGCTAAATATGCATGTTGAGCGAATTTGAAAAAAAAAACTAAAGGAAAAAACTGAAAAAAATATATTTTGAATGCAAATTTTTGAACATAAGAACAGTAATATACATATATGATATCCCGTTGGAAAGCTTGAGATTTCAGAAAACATATTATCTCATACACAAGCTTTTTTTTTTTAAAGTTAATAGAGAGTGATGAAGAGACGATAAAACTAAGTGATCATTTTAGATAATAATATAATAGATTTTTTAATAAAACACATGTTTCTGTAGAAATTCCATTTAATTAATTCTTTAATGGTTTCACTTATTTTTATCTCTAACTGTATTTGAAAATTCTTTAATTGACGGAGGTAAGTGAAAGTCGTGTGTTGCCCGCACCAGATTTTTTTTAAAAAATCAGTTCGTTTCATCAGCTTTTCATCACTGTCCATTAACATTGACAGTTCCGTGTATTAGATAGTACTTTTTTCTATAGTCTTTAGCTTTCCAACGGTATATAATACATCTACATTAATATTCTTGTGTTCAAAAACACAAAAATTGGATAAAAAATATGTTTGCACTTTTCTCCTTTAGTTGGGTATCAAATTCGCTCAACTTGCATATTTAGCTGTTATCGATGCTAACAAGATGATGTGCATAATTTTCTTAAATATACAAAATTAAAGGGACTTTCAGGGCATAAAATTTAAAATATTGGCATTTAAGCCCTGTCAGACCATTTTAATCAGAATGAAACATACATCATATTAAAGCCCATTGAATTTTACATCCATATAGCTAGTTTAATCAAAATCCCTAGAGCTCTTTTTTAAAAACCGTAAAAAGATCCAAAATGCATGGTACAAAGTGGTTCTTCTGTTTAGTTGATTTCGATGAAAAAGTTGCTGTAACATCTCAGGAGTATAGTTGTCCTAAATATGAAATTTCAGTTTCGTACGACTTTTGGTTTCTGCGCTAGACACACACAGACTCACAGATGTTCTTGCGGGAATTTACAACCAGTATAGGACTTTAAGTTCATTACATTTGGAGATTAATACTGTATCTAGGTCGACGGACTTGCAAGGAATTGATAAGGAAGGGATCACGCTCGGCCGCAGGTTTCCTCCTATTTTGGGATACCCACTTTAAAGAGGCTAGGTGTGCCCTAGAAGGGTCTCCTTTTCCCAGCTGAATTAAGCAAATAAATAATTATTCAGCGTAGTAATTATTTTTTTTTTTTTAAGTTTGGAAAGAGTAGTTTATATTGGGTTGTTTCACATGAAATGTCCGTTGGTTTGCTAAGTTTTCAGCTGGGGATACCGACTTGGAAAACTTGCCCCGAGGAAGACCTCTGTCCGTAATAGACAACGATGTCCTCAAACATACAGTAGAAGGAAACCCATACCAAACAGTTGAAGGACTCTCAGCACAACTAAATGCAAGTACATCTACCGTTTCCAGACATTTAAAGTGTATTGGGAAAGTAAAAAAGCTCGGTACATGGGTACCTCACGATCTCACTGAGCGGCAGTAAGACCCTATGTTTCAAAACATACCGTGCAAAAATTGAAAGAACTGGGCTACGAAGTTCTTCCGCACCCACCATATTCTCCCGACTTGTCTCCAACAGATTACCACCTGTTCAGGAATTTAGACAACTTCGTCAAAGCAAAATTTTTTGAAAATGATGATCAAGTGAAAAGTGCGTTTTCAGATTTTGTTTCACTTCAAAGCTCAGAGTTTTTCAGTTCGGCGATAAAAAAGTTGGTGTCACGTTGAGAAAAATGTGTAGAAAAAGAAGGTAAATACTTGGAATAAAATTATCTTGTTTTCATATCGTATTTTTAATAAAAATCCTTTACCTTGAAAGCGGACATTTCATGTGACACAACCCAATATTTTGATTACGGAAAGAGGTATTTATTTTCTTTCATTCTTATTTAAGATAGCACACTTAGATTCTAAGTATCTTGAAAGGTTTATTTTTTTATTTATTTATTGAAATTTACAACTGTATCAGTAAATACATCAGGTAAATTGGCTCATAATATAGATAATATACATGAAAAGACATGAAGAGAATATGCCCATTGGCAGCACTCCACTAGGTAATCTACACTAGAAGGTATCGATGAAAGGTTCAAAAACAAATTTTAAGCGTTTTTAGTTTTGAAATAATTTAAAATAATAATCAAAGATTTTGTAATTTTTCTTTTTACTCAGTCGATTATAAAGATTCACTATGAAACTAATAAGCAAAATTAGTGATGAATCAATTACTTATGAAGTTATTTGGTTTCAATCGTATACAATACTTAGGCAGTGTTGACTTTAATAGTAAAATAAAAAAAAAAAAAAAGAAATAATCAATTCATTATTCTCTAAGCACTGTAAATAATACTGAATCAGCTTCCTATTATAAACTTTATGGAACGTTTCTGAATAATTCCTTTGTCCATGAGAAACAGAAATTAAGCAAAATATATTCCTAACACAACAGTTCTCTTCATCAAAGAATTATTTACATTTACTGCCATTATGTGTCGGGTTTGTTGAGATCATTAATAAACAGAGCAACTTAATCATAACTTATTTACATTCGCTTCAGTTTAACTATATTTCTTCATATAAGCACAATTTTGTTTAGTTTTTATTTTTCTTTGAAGTAGTCTGTTGCATGAAAATTAAAGAAATTAGCCACCGATACCACCAAATTCTGTCTGCACAGACTCGCCCAATGTTCACCGTTCTAGCCCTTGCACCCCAGATCAGCCTTAACGCAATCCTCCCACCGACGCTTCGGCCTACCTTTCGGATGTCTACCAGTGGGATCAACGAATACCAACTTTCTCGGAATCCGCTCCTCATCGAGCCCGAAAACTTTATTCGCCCATTTGATTCTCCGCGATGCTATCAACTCAATTATATTCACAGGGTACAAGCTCCGCAATTCCGCGTTGTGCAACCTTCTAAACTTCCCAGTGGCCTCATCTCTCCACGGACCAAATATTTTACGCAGTACCTTATTTTCGAAAACCTTAAGCCGCTGTTCATCCTTCAAAGTAAGCGGCCACGTTTCACATCCGTAAAGAATCGTTGGAAGAATAATAGTTTTATAAATTCTAACCTTTAAGTTTTTAGATAGAAACCGCGAACTAAGTAAACTATAAAAATAGTTTTTCTTTCTTTAAATCGTTTAAAAAAGTAATTTGGCGAGAAATATACCACTTTGAATGAAACTAAACAATTTTACATAAATTAATTAATTCTTGAAACCTTTGACGCCAAATTTCAATATCTTTCCTTCTTATGTAAATACTTCTATTGCCTTTTGGTTCCTAAATTTTTACTATCAGTAGTTTGAGAATTATTTTGTGTGCAATTTAGGTAAAATAAATAACTTTATTTATTTATTAAACCTTAAAAAATATAAATTTTTTATTTGTTTATTTGAAGTCACTTTATCCTATTGTAACTAATCGGAGGATGCTATAGTGGGAGTACTAAGATTTGGATACCCAGGTTTAATTAGGATAGGGATCTTTAATGTAGTACACTGGCATAGGGCCCACCACTTTACGTTCCCTAAGAAGGACCGCATAACTAAGAGTTTATGCGCGATTTAAAACTTCTAGAGCCATCTGATGGGTTTGAACTTGCCACGGACATCAGACTACTGTTTAAGTCACCTATTGACACATAAGGTCATTTAAAATTAACGAGAACTCGATTTAAAATAGTTCAGGGTTGAAATTATGTAAAATAATAATAATAAAATAAATGTAAATATAGAGGTAGAATTATATCATTGAGATGTTTTTAATTAAATATTTCATAGCTTTTTAATTCTATCAAATCTATATATTTTTTTTTCAGGTCTCACGGCGTATGTATATATATATATATATATATATATATATATATATATATATATAAATATATATATATATATATATATATATATATATTATATATATATATATAAATATAATGTTTATACATGTTGAAAGAAGAAATAATCATGTCACGATATTGTTTATAAATAAGAATAAAAAAATGTATTTGCTAGGCAGCAATAGAGGGATGACTCATTTAAATGCTAAATAATGTCAAAACCAAGGAGAAAAAACAACAACTTAAAAATGAAGCCGCGAACATCAATTTAAATATTAAATATTTTAAATAATAACTAAATAAAAAAAATTATAATTATATACCCTAAACCAAAATAAGTAGGATTTATACAGCAAAATATTTACGAGGACCCATTTAAACATTAAATAAAATCACAATCAGTGAAAAAAAAATTTAACATGTGATCTTTTCGTGATAAATAACACACACTAACAAAAAAAAATTAATAACGATTATTACAAAATATTTAAATCACAAATACTAATGATGTGGATATCGGGAAAAAATTTAAACGTAGCTGCGATATTTGTCACTAAAATAAATAAATGGGCACTGACAAATCTATAAAAAACAATTAGAATTGGTATAATTTAAAATTAATTTTTTTTGTAATAATTAAAACAACTAAAAAAATAAAAATAATGAATAATACAAAAACTGAACAGGAAGATCTGACTTAAATACAAAATAATGTCAAAATAAGAAAATAAAAAAAAGAAATGTACTAGGATATTTTTTATAAATGGGTACAATAATATTAAAATCTGATGTTATATTAAAAAGAATCTGGAACAGATACATTAAATAATGAAAGGACTTATTTAATACTAATTCATGTATTAAATTTTTCAAAATGAAAAAAAAAAAAAAAATAGAAATGAAGTCACGATATTTTTTATAAAGGGGTTCATAATAATAAATAATGGATGTCTAAATCGAGAAAAAAAATAGAAATGAAGCCATGCATAGAGGGCTACTACCAAAATAAAAATAAAAAAATTAATAATAATAAATTGGGTACTAAAAAGCCTAATGTACTAAATAATGAGGAATGATGTAGGATTAGTTGTAGAGTACTGACCGTAGAGTAGCATAGCGGACGTAGACCCAGGGAGACCCGGAGAGCGGAAGACCTCACGATGGAAGAGCCGTCGAGGAAGTGCGGCAGGAGTCCGGAGCCTTAGAGGAAGGGAGCATAGCGCTTGCGCACCGCCATCTCCCGCGCCCGCCAGAATCATGACATTTTTCCCGCCATAAAGCATTTCATTTGTCCCTCCCCCTCCCCATCCCTTTACTCCCCTCCCCTTCGATGACATTTAAGAGGAAGTTGTCCTTTAGGACTTTGTTCTTATCGTTCAACAATGTTGCAAATGTTCTAACAATGAATGTCAGACCCTGCTAATGAATACAGTTGTAATTTTTATCATAACCTTTACGTGGTTTCTTTTTTAAAAAATACAATATAGGTTAGATTGGTTCACTCATTTAACCTCGTGTTATGCCAATTCACTTTTAACACATCTAAAATCGGGTAAAATGGCAGAAAGGGACATAACTAAAACAGTGACTTGCTCGTAGGTATTTTTTTTTATAAACATTGTTTTTGCGGTTTGGAACTCTATTAAAATAGGTATATAGTAAATGCAAGGGAAATATAACATACACTCACTAAACAAAGTTTCCATACAGCATGCTATAAATTTGCTAGGCCATTTATTTTCAATTTATGATATTGCGCCTACCAACGCCTGGAAGCTGGCCTAAAATTTAGGCCGAAACATTAGCACAATAATTTTTTTTTTTTTTTTTTAACATATTTATTGATATTTACAACTGTATTAAATAAAAATACATCTAGTAAATGTGATGGTAATATACAAAACTGTCATGAAAAACATGCAGAGACACTACCCAGTGGCAGCACTCCAAAAATATTTTAAACTAGAAGGCCCCGGGGCCATTTCCTTTTCAGGCGCCTCGGAGGATTATCCGGAATGGAAGAGGAAGAAAGGATTGAAACTAGTGGGTTAGAGTGAGATTGGAGTTTGTCATGAAAGGATTGATACCTGGTCCGGGCCAAATCAGTAACATAGGGAACATTAAGATCTTTATGGATAAGTTTATTCGTGACAAAGTAAGGAGCGTTGAGGATTTTACGAAGGATTTTGGATTGTAAGGATTGGATGCGGGAAGAATTTGATGGTTTAGTAGAGCCCCAAAGCTCTACTACGTAAGTCCAGATTGGTCTTATAATAGTCATGTAGATGAGCCTTTTGTAGTTCAGAGGAAGGTTTGATCGTTTGTCTAGTAAGTAGCCTAAAACGGCGAGGGGCACAATAATAAAGTTAACTTTATTTAATCACTCCGAAACAGATTTGTACGACTTCTCATTTCTGTGCTAGACTTACTACACTATTTTTTTAAAAGGCTACTGGGTAATTTATAATGTTGTACGACCCGGAAATAGGAAGCTTGTACTCACAAGGGAAGAATCCTAAATGTAACACCGATTTTGATGACTTTTTTGTTTTGGTGAAACTAGACCAACTGGTTTGAACATAAATAAATAAATTTTAATAAATAAATAAATAAGTCTAGCCTGGCTTGAACAATATTACTGTTCTTATTTTCAAAAACACCAAAATTGCATTAAAAAATATGTTTGCTCTTTTTTCCTTTACTTGGTTATAAATTTGGTCAACTTGTATATTTAGCCATTTTTTAGCAAAGCTTAAAAGTTTAAGCTTGAGAGTTTAATCAAAATCGTTAGAAACGTTTTTGAGAAAATCGTAAAAAGGTACAAGATGCATGGTATAAAGTGGCTCTTCTGGTCAGCCGATTTTACTTAAAAAGTTGCAGTAACATCTCGGGTGTGTAGTTTTCTTAAATATTAAATTTCAGTTTTGTACGTCTTTTCGTTTTCACGCTACACTTACCACATACGGACACACACAGACCTTTTTCCGGGACTTGGTTATTTGGACTCAGGGAACCAAAAAACGTGTATTTCCGTTGAAAACTGGAATTCGAAAATTTTCACGATCGCAATACTTTCCCTTACTTTATATTTCATATATAGGTAAGCAAAAGTAAAAAACAATCCAATTTTGTGTTTTTTGCTGTAATGCAAACCATGTATAACAGCAAGAATCGGGCTATGGGTCGAATATCTGCTGTCACAATATGACGACCCTCTGTATAGATAATTGAACGTAAAAATTCACGTTTATTATTATTATTTAAAAATTATACAATAATATTAAACTTATCACTTCGCTCCGGCAGAGTTTTTCACATGACACTCCGAAGTCGAGAGAAGGGACGATATTGACCTCGAAGTAGGAAGGAAAGATAGTAAAAGGTTTATCGACGGTTCGCTATGACGGCCGCTGGATAGCACCTAAACCCAGAAATAAACCCGACATAAAATAAATTTATGGCAACAACTTTCGGAACCAATCTAGGTAATAGAGTATTATATACTAGTCATAATAATAAACAATATACCAAAATTAACGCAAGAATTAAATATATATATAAAAATCTCGTGTCACAATGTTTGTTCGCGATAAACTCTGAAATTACTGAACCGACTTTGAACAAACGTCGTAAGTATCTGTTATTTGGTCCAACTTAAATGATAGGATAGTTTTTATTAGTATTCTAAATGGTTGGAAAATATATTTTTCTAAAACGTAAAACAAAATTTGTTAAACTGTGGCAACACTGGTTCCCAAGTAACCTTCCCATATCTTCACATATGTGATTATTAATTAAAATATAAGTGTGTGTTGATTGTTTCTATGCGTTCTTATTTATAAAATATACATTCACATTATTGTTTCCAGTTATAATTTGAATGACTTGAAAAGAGTTATATAAGTTACAAAGGAGTTATGATGATATACAACGGTTATGTTTAAAAGATAAAACGATGTTATTGAAAAATTTGGATGTGGCTACTTGGTACTGATATGTAATTGTAACATTGAGTAAATAAAATTGATATCTGACATAAAATAATAATCTTTTATTTAACATAAACAGAATAGCTCATTGCTAGTCACCTGTATTTCTTTTATATCACCTCATTCAACATAGTCACTATCAACATCTTTCGTAATTTGTAGTCATTTTAATTTAAATTGTTTTATTTATCAAATTGAATTCACCAAACCGCAAACAAAGATAATGAAGTTTTGTTTTTGTTCTGATATTGATAGTTATATTATATTAATTATAGTAATAGGTTAAGTTGTTTCGAAATCACTTTCCTCATCAACCGTAATTCTAACTTTAGTCTAATAAGTTGCCATTTTATTCTGTTAAATGTATAATAGCGATCCAGTAGAAGTAGGCATACCAAAAATTACTCGATATATTTTAGCTGTAACGTAATCGTGGTATATAGTCACGTTTGCTACAAATGTGATTGATATACATTGATCCAACGAATGGGGATATTTTCAATCGAAAATGACTTTAATAAATGTAATTGTTAAAAATATAATATTTATATTTCTTGAAAATTTATACGTCTTATAATAATGGAGTCGTTGTTGACCGTTTTGACTATATGGTAAAGAAGTTGGTTGAGGGTGCAGCCACCAAGAAAATACACCATAAGAAAAACATAAAATAAGTGAGTTTTATTGGTATTTTTTTTTTTTTTTTTTTTACCACATCCCCAGACAACTGCTCCATTATATACGTTTTGTTGTTTAGTTACTACTTATTTCATTTCTCAATAAATAAATATTAAAAAAAAACTACTTTAAAGGCATTTATGAAAATGTAATAATACCAAAATAAAATATTCGCGAGCAAAACCGTGGGTACAGCTAGTTAAATGTAAAACACAGTTCTTTCTCACTTGTCAATTTAACAGCTGATAGTTAAGTTAAGTAAGAATGGAGTGAACAACGTGTTTTTATTTTTGATCAACACTTATTAAACAATGTTTATTAATTATTTCCATATTAGGGTATAACTGTTTATAGCCAATTAACTAATATGAAACTCGATAAATTATTCAAAGGAAAATGACATATCACCACTGCTAATTTCAAAACGCTATATCATTGCTAGATCTGAAACAATTTCAATGATTCTTTTTAAGTTTGGTATTTATGGATTAGGAAAAAGTCTCGAAACCATAATCCTTCAAATTTTTAGGGGAGATGGAGTTTTTTTTGTTTTTTTTTGGTCGATTACAAGGGTTCATTATTGAAAATGATAAACTAAGATTATTTATACTAGACTTACTATTTTCTTTTTCGTTTTTTTTTTATTTTCATTCAAATAATTCAAATAAAATTTCTTCATTCCAGTTTTACATTTTTCTCTGTCACCAATAACCGAGTTATCAGGGAATCACATCTCTTATAAGTTGTGGCTCGAACGTGTAAGTTTTTTGTTCTGTCTTAATCTCGAAAAACTTTATGATATTTCTCTATCTTAGAATAATAACTAAGTTTTGGAGGGATTAAATCTGTTATAATTTGTAACTTGAATATAAATAAATAAATTCTTTATTATTATGGGACATGTCCCTTTAGAATAAAATATACAGAATGTACAAAAGGGCTTTAGAGTCTTAGAGTAAATTAAATGAATACAAACAAGTTAATAATTACTGGTATAAAATAGACATTTTTTAATGAGATAAAAACAAAAAAAATAAAATAAAAATAATATATAAAAAAGCTTATTTACAATTCTATTGAGCCTGGGTACTCATAAAGTGATCGAATATACGTGATTTGAAGGTAGGAAGAGAATTGGAGTGACGGATGGTAGGAGGGATAGAGTTCCATAGTACTGAGGATCGAATGAGGAAGGATCTGTCGAAATGTGCAGTTCGGTGGGCCGTACTGTATAAATCTGAAGGCCTGGAGCGTGTATAACGGAGATGGACACAGGATTTGAATTGTAGGAGGTCAAAAATGTATGATGGACGGCGGGATTGGATCACTTGGTAAAAGAATGACGCAAGGAAATACTTGCGACGATTGGAAGGGTTAAGCCACTTCAATTCGTCATAAAATTTGGATACAGAGTTGTACCTAGGGACCCCGAAGATTAATCGAACAAAGCAATTAATTAAGCGTTTTATTTTTACCTCGAGATCCCCAGACACACCACCATATACCGTACAGCAATAGTCGAAGTAGGGAAATATTAGAGAGGTAACGAGGAGTTTTCGGGTTTCAAGCGGGAGTAGGTGACGGAGGGAATACGCTCGCTTTAAGGTTGAAAAGATACGACGAGATATTTCGGAAATATGATTTTTTAAGGATAGAGTTTGGTCAAAGGTTACTCCCAGATTCCTGACAGTCGGGTGGAAATTTATAGGATTACTATTTAGAAACAGGGTTGAAATATGAGGAACAGTTTTCAGGAGGTGATGGGATCCTATTAGAATAGCTTTGTAATACAGACCAACCTTTTTTTTTTACTTTCACTTACTATATATAGTAAGGGGAAGTATTGCGATCGTAAAAATTTTCGAATTCCAGTTCTCAATGGAAATACACGTTTTAGGGTCCCCTGAGTCCAAATAACCAAGTCCCGCAAAAAGTTCTGTGTTTGTGTGTGTGGCAACTCCCGAGCGGAAACGGTAAGTCCTATGAAACTCAAATTTCATATTTAAGACAACTATACACCCGAGACGTGACAAAACTTTTTTCATCAAAATGAGCTTACCAGAAGAGGCACTTTATACCATGCATTTTGCACCTTTTTTCGATTTTCTCGAAAACGGTTCCGACGATTTCGATTAAACTCGCTATATCGATGTAAAATTTAATGGACTTTAATATCATGTAGGTTTTATTTGGATAAAAATGTTCTGACAGGGCTTAAATGCCGATATTTTAAATTTTCTTCCCCTAAAGTACCTTTAATTTTGTAGATTCATTATTCGCGGTTTTTTTTATTGAAAAACACTAATAATGTTTTTCTCTATCTTCAAAAATAACTGAGTTATTGAATTAAATTACTTTTAATCTTCCGCATTTAAAAAAATAACCAGCTCATATAAATTTCTAAATGTAAGTTGTTACATGTCGTAGTGTTTTTGTGGTGAATTGCCAAAAAATTGGTCCAGAAGACAAACCGATTTGTTTTTGTATTCGTCATTCGGATTCTAGGTATCTTGAAACGTAAGCCCTCAATTTTTTAGGAGGAAGGGTGGGTAATAATTTTTTTTGTTGGTCAATTACAAAGGTTTATTATTGAAAAAAATAAATCAAAATTATGATAGTTCAAGAACTGTTCGGAGACAGAAAGAACTGTATTTTCATGTCGGGATATCGATGAGTAGAAACATTCTCTGCTCGACCGGCTTCAGTACTTCTTTAAATGTTCACAAATCTTGTTGACCCATCGCTGTTTGTAATTTCTCAAAACATTTATAATTTCTCCTTTCTAGTTCTAAATTTGCAATATTTCTTTTTTTATGTGATTGTGCCGATGGGTAATAAGAATCATGCTAAGTGGATGTATTAAATTATAATATTATATTTACCTTGAAAATTTTTACTTTAACTTACTATATATAGTAAGGGAAAGTATTGCGACCGTGAAAATTTTCAAAGTCCAGTTTTCAACGGAAATAAACGTTTTAGGGTCCCCTGAGTCCAAATAACCAAGTCCCGCAAAAAGGTCTGTGTGTGTGGTAACTCCCGGGCGGAAACGGTAAGTCCTATGAAACTGAAATTTCATATTTAAGACAACTATACGCCCGAGACGTTCAAAACCTTTCAAATCAAAAATCAAAATGAGCTTACCAGAAGAGCCACTTTATACCATGCATTTGCACCTTTTTTCAAAAACGGTTCGACGATTTTGATTAAACTCGTTATATCGATGTGAAATATAATGGGCTTTAATATCATGTAGGTTTCATTCTGATTGAAATAGTCTGATTTGGTTTAAATGCCGATATTTTAAATTTTCTTTCTCTAAAGTAACTTTAATTTTGTTGATTCTATAAAAATAACTATATTATCTTGTTAACGCTGATGAAAAACTGGTAAATATATAAATTGAATAAATTCGATACCTAACTAAAGGAGAAAACAGAAAACATATTTTTTTAATGCAATTTTTCGTTTTAGAACATAAGAGCAGTAATATACATGTATGATATACCGTTGGATAGCTAAAGATTTTAGAAAAAATATCATCTCATACACAAGCTTTTAAAAGTTAATAGAGAGTGATGAAATTAATATAAAACTAACTGATTATTTTAGATAATAATATAATAGATTTTTTAATAAAACACATGTTTCTATATAAATTAAATTTATTTAATTCTTTAATAGTTTCACGTATTTTTATCTCGAACTGTTTTAGAAAATTCTTTCATTGATTTTAAAAATGGAGGTAAGTGAAAGTCGTGTGTTGCCCGCACCAGATTTTTTTATTACTCGTGGATATTACTTTATATTAGGTACATACCTCAGCATTGAACCCATAATAGAAATTGACTGCTCTTACCTAAAACAAAAAAAAAATAATAAATTACGAAGAATACCTTTATAGAAATTTTATATATTCACATATAAACAAAATATTAAATCTTAGACTTATAGGTGACGGTCATGTTTGTTAGCTTGTCACTGGCTTTCCCATTAAATGTGAGACAACTTGTTGTGCTGTCTGGCTTCGAATCTCAGATGAGTCAGAGGATATTTCTGGGAAAATTTAGTGAATAATAACTTTATATTATCTCTCATGAAATCGATAAATAGTTGTTTATTATGATAATAAACAAAATATAGGATTTGATTCTATAAAATACATCAGTAAATAAAATGGAATTTTTGTTACAATGATTCTAATAATTACATAAATAAATTTAAAGAAGACTAGCCCAATCGACAAATTTTTGCTGTAACTATATTTTACTATATGTATAGTGTGTATATTTATATATATAAAATGAATCGTATTTTCCCCTTGGTGATCGCATCATTTTGCTTCACCGATTTTGCTAAATTTTTTCATTTTATTTTTATTTTTATATCAGTCAGGAGAAAGATCTTATGAAAGAAAAAAGAGAAAATTTTCTATAGTAAGGAAGTTTTTTTCTTTTTTTCTAATTTAATATCTTTATCTCTCTCTCTCTCTCTCTCTCTCTCTCTCTCTATATATATATATATATATATATATATATATATATATATATATATATATATATATATATATATATATATTATCCTCTTTTTCCATAGTCATCGCATCACCCATGAAAGGCTTGACCGTTTTCCCTGATATAGTTACAGGACATTGTTACACTGACAGGACATTGTCTGTCAGGTTAGCTAGTGTAGTATAAAACATTCATATTTTATAAAAATAATATGGCGCGCACAACAGGTGATTTTCACTTGCATCTGTTGTTAAAACCAATTCAAGAACTTCAAAAAAAATCAATGGATTAAAATTAAAAGTTCCGATGGAACAATCATTGTTTTATCCCATTCTCATCATTATACAACTATAAGAATTTTGTTTCTTTTAATAAAATATCCAAATTTCCAGCGGTATATTATAAATTTATATTACTATTTTCATTTTAGAAAAAAAAAATACAAAGCAAATATTTTCGCTATTTTCTCTTTCATAATGATCCTTTTGGTATTTTTCAACTATGATAATATGTGGATTTTTTTTTTTTTTCTACTAAACTAAATGTACTTTAGAAGAAGACGATTTAAAATATTTAAGCCTTGTTAGATCATTTCAATCAGAATGGAACGTACACGATGTTGAAAGTATTGAATTCGACCTACGCGGCCTGTCGCGCCAGAGGAAAAAATTTAGAGTACAACCAGTAAATGTGAGTAAAATATATAAAGAAGCTTCTCATTGGAAGCACTCTAAAAACATTCAAAACTTGAAGGTTTCGGGGTCATCCCTTTTTTTAGACGCCTCAGAGGATTATCTGTAATTAAGAGGAAGAAATGATTGAAACTAGTGGATTGGAGTGGAAATGGAATTTGTCATGAAAGGAATGATATCTGGTTCGGAATAAACCAGCAACATACGGAACATCAAGGTATTTATGGATCAGTTTATTCGTGACAAAATATGGAGCATTAAGGATTTTACGAAGGATTTCGGATTTTAGGGATTGGATACGGGAAAATGGGATCGGCGTAGTCTAGTGGGTAGAGCGCTAGTCTACTGTGCTCCGGGTCCTGGGTTCGAATCCCGTCTGTGGCGGAATATTATTTATACTGTTATTTCAGCCGGGGAGCGATACTGGGGCATGGAGACCCTCCTGGTTCACACCCAGCCTCTATAAAGTGGGAAAGGGAGACCCAAAAGAGGGGGAAAAACCTGGCGGCTGAGCGTGATCTTGGCCGAATCACCTCATTGCACGCCCGTTGGCCTAGAAACAGTGCGAATCTCTACATGTACTGAGCTTAAAACTCTTCATGGGTTGGAGTGGTACAGGTTTTTTTTTTTTTTTTGTATACCGTAAAATTCGATGGTTTAGTAGAGTCCTAATGCTCTATTCATATAAGATTCTAAAATAGTAAATTTCAGTTTTATATATTTAACTTTTTCGAGCTAGACTCGCCACACATACGCGCACTCAATTACAATTATCTGTACTAGAGGATATGTTAATAAA
Source organism: Piezodorus guildinii (assembly GCA_023052935.1). NCBI lineage: Eukaryota > Metazoa > Arthropoda > Insecta > Hemiptera > Pentatomidae > Piezodorus > Piezodorus guildinii. The sequence continues at coordinate 139,124,266 of CM041297.1, read as the reverse complement.
AGGAGATTAAATTCCGGAGACTGCATCCTATGAGCTAATTAAATCTATGTAGATATTTATCTCTTGAGATGCGCTATTTCGAATGTTAGACTTGAGCAATGAATTCCTTTAAAAAAAACAACTAATTAGTGCTTAATCCGCGAAGTAGAACTGGAATTAGTTAATTAAGTAAGGTATGCGAAACTCAAAAAACAAAATGTGTAGTAATGAGAACGGTTACGGATAGGTTATTCGCAGTGAAGCTGATAGAGAGAGAATAGGGTAAGAGGCTAAAGTAGTGTTTACATCCACTCCATTAGGATGATTGCCTTGTTTTGTTTCTGTTTTTCCGCTGTCCATTTTTGGGCCACATCTCTTTCTACTCGTTCGTTTATGACGAGGCGCACGAACCAATAAGCAGCGATGAAATTATATCAAGAGCGGGAAATAAAGTTTTCAGCAGACCATTAGTCTAAACTTACATTAAGCTTTGTTTCGTCACTATATTAGTTACAATATATGCCAATTGTTTAGAATCCTTTCAACGAGAATGGCGACGTTAACTTAAAATAAAAAATTAAAACAGTCCTTAAAATATAAAAAGGGAGGAGGGGGAGGTCCTTCGAAAAAGTAAAATTGGTCCTTATAGTGCGTAAACCACGCTCCCCCCTATTAGACAGACTTAGCTATTTTGGACCGATTTTGATGGAGAGGTTTATATATTAAAAAGTGTCATTTTTTCATTAAAATATTTCGATTCGTGTCCTTTTAAAAGAAGAATCGAGTCAAAAATGGTGGTTCTCTTCCATTTTGAACCGTATCCTGTTACAATCAATGTCAATGTTAAGAATCCTTTCAACAGAATGGCAACTTTAACTTGGAATGAAAAAAAACAAAAATTAAACAGTCGTTAAAAAATATCCTTTGAAATAGTAAATTAGTCCTTTTCGGGCGTAACCGATAGTAAATAAGTCTATATAGGGAGCGGAGTGGTCTATTTGGATAGAGCGCTTGGTCTGCTGTGTCCGGGTCCTGGGTTGTAATAGGTTGTGACGGATATTATTTATTCGTTAAATTTCTAGTCGGGGGGAGGGGTGACCAGGGTTTTGGAGACCTTGAGCAGACGCCTTATAAGTGGATACAATTAATTGAGGAAAAATGGGGTTGAGCGCGATTAGGCCTATTCCCTACTGATGCCGTTGGCTTGAAACAGTACACATTCCATATGTACTGAGCCAAACCCTTCATCGGTTGTAGTAGTAAAGATTTTTTTATTTTTTAAAAGCATTCTTGTATAAAACTATTTTCCTTTGGATTATTTTAGTTATTATCATATTATTTATTGCCTTTAGAATGCTATAAACGTATACCCTTATATAGTCATTTGGAAATTATCACCATTGTGTAACGATTTGCAGCGGTAATTAACAATAGTTTTTGTTTTTTTATAAAAACAATGGAGAGCTGGACTAGTACTCATTTAACGTAGCATAAAATTTTATTCCCAACGTTTCTCTGAACCATGTACTTTGACAAGTAAATGACATTGTCTACCATGGGTACATAATAACTGCAGGTAATGACATTTCAAAGGGAATAAAGAAGATATAATGTTGCTAAACTATGTTACTTTGGGCTTAGATGATATATAAGAGACAAATTCTGTCAAAAACAATAATATTAAAGTCGTTAAAAAACGTTAATCGGACAGGTTTTAACATACGACTCGGAAACATGGGCAATATAATGGTCGGATGTTTGGGGTTTTGATAGAATAGAGAAATTATCAGCCTATGTTTTTAGAAAATTTGTTTCACTTTCGCAGAGTACACCGCACTGTTATATATTTGGAAACTAATTTTTGTTTACCTTACACCTAAATATTCAATATATTCAAAAAGTATTGATGTTACCGAGCCATAGACTGACTAAGATTTTAGCAGAGAAAAATATTTAAAAAAATATATGGTGGTGTGATGATTTCCGGTCTTTGTGTCGGAGATATAACTGGCAAAATAGTGATTATTTAGTAGATGGAAAGAAGCAAAGTTTTAAAGGGTTAATTGGCTTGGCGGGGCAGTATTGTCCAGACAGGAATATATAAATTATCTAAACGGTGAAAATTGGGTAGCATTGAATAATTATCATTTAAGGGCCTGGATATATACTTATATCAGAATTCAATATTTAAATAAGGTACAATATTTGTAAAGAATATTTTGTTAAGGCGCGCTATTCTGCAGATGGAATAAAGTCTATGCATAGTGTGCAATATATATATAGGAAATTTATGTATGTCAATTTAATCAATAAAACACATTATAATTATTATTATTATTATTAATCGTCGGATGTGAGAAGGCTACTTTTGAGAGGAGGATCCTGCGGGGTATTTATGGACCAAGGAGGGTATTTTTCTTCTTTCCATTGGTATCGCTTGTTTTTTTGTATGGACGCATCCGTAAATATATTTGAGTTTTTCTGATGAAAACCGAGGATAATAGCAGAACACTCAAAAATTGATTTTCCTCCCTTAATGCTGAGAATCGGAAAATAAGTCATATGAACTTTTTTGTTCAACTTAAAGTCTAGTACCTGCTTTCACAATATGACAAGATATTTATGAGATACCCTGTATAAATTACTCCCATACATAAATGGTAATCCTATGTAACATTATCACTTACAAGACATGAGAGCCAACACTAGAAGAGGGGGAGGGGGTATTTGCCCCCTCCCCCAGCACTCAGGACACGACCTATTAGCGCCTCTCATTGGATCGATCTATCTTAGAGCTAACCAATGGGGTGTCTTCTAATAGCCTCAATAAGTTTACTGCCTTCCCGCTGGTTCCTAAATCAAATTGCTCCAAAGGGAAAACCCACGGGCAGCGAGCATGATAGTGCAAGGAAAGGGTGAAGTATATATATGACAATTGCAAACACTAAGAAATAGCAGGATTTTTGTTAAATATTTACAATATGTACCGTTGCACAGTGGAAAATATGACCTATTTAGGTGGAAAATATTCTAAAACTTGTCCGTATTTAACCTTTGGGGTCCCAGATTATGGAAAAAAATATGAAAAAAAAATTATAAAAACTGAACTAAACTAGCACAGTGGTCAAACATCAAATTTATTTGCTAAAATCTAAAACTTGCCTACATTTTACATTTGAAGTCCCAGAATACAGGGAAAATAATACAAAAAATCTAATTATGGCTCGGAAATTCTGAAACCTGCTAATAGATATAGATTATATCATTCAGGAAACTCTTCAAATTATAGATTGTCAATCTTTTGATTCGGAGTGTTATGTATCACCCAAAATGCAAAAATTCTTTGTAATATTTAAAGACTAGAAGGATTATTGAAACCAAATACTTGGGGTAACTTTGGGGGTTATATTGTTTTTCGCTACTGAATAAAGGCATACTCGTACATTTAAAAATTGCTAAATTAACTCTACAGGTGAGATTGCAATGAATATTCAATAACGAGTTTGGAAATATAGCGTCTTACCTGTCTCAGCAATGTCCATTGTTAAATAAAAACAAAAAGATTTTGTGCTAAACACACCTTGAACACAATAAATGGCCATAGAATAAAGACAATCCCACTGTCGGTTATTAGGCACTTGTGTGTGAACAGGAATGATTCACTTATTTACTATTGATTTGTAAACACGGTATAGCGGAAAATATTTTGTCCATCTAAATTGGTGATTTTGCCCAGTGTGCGTTGTAATCGACTAAAAATATTTATTTCAAAATTTTAAGTTTCACGTTTAAAAATACTTAAAATCCAAATATTGTGTAAAAAAATTTACCGAGGGACCAACTGTAGTGTAGTGGCAAGCATTATACTCTTGTATGCCGAATTTAATGTGTTCAAACCCGGCAAATAACACTGGTATTTTTAAGGGAGATTGGTTATGCCGTCCTTCGTAGAGGTCATTATGTTGTCATTTACTCGTTAAAGATTCCTTTTCTAAAAAATCTTATCATATACTTTTAATATTGAATAGTTTAACTTATGGTTATATTATTCATCACATTTTACTAGAATATAATTTAACCTATCGTTATACATATACAATCGTGGTAAAAGAAATTGCATCACACAATGAAATAAAAAAAATGTTTCCAAAATTTAACATAACCTCATGTTTTTAAAAATTGCTGATTACAAAAAAAAAAACTATACATTAAAAATTAAAAAAAAGCACATACAAAATTAAAAAAAAAAATTATCTCGTATAATGAATTATAATATTAATTTTTAAAAACGGGACCACTGTTTATTTGTGCCACCGCTGTTTTCTGTAAAAATTGTTCCACTTAATGTAAAGTCACAATGTTAATGGTTTCTGAGAGCAAAACGCTCTAAATTCGACATCATCACAGATTTTATTCTGGTAGTAGTTAAAACTACTAACCAAGAACTAAGAAATGTTAGTTGTTTTTTTTTTAAATTTCATTACTTCATTAAGCATATGATATAAATAAGTAGATAAAAACAATAATATTCTATTGGGTCAAATTCATTACCATAAAAAATTAATGCATAGGTGATGCAATTTCTATTAATGGCCAACATAAATTGTTATACCATCATATAATTATTAGGAAATAATTAACCACTGTGTAATAGCTTGCAGTGTTATTTAAAATGTATTTCTAATATTAAAGTATTCAACGCTGTGTGTTTCTCGCTGATGATGAAACAAGTAATCACATAAAATATAAAATACTTCTATTGCCAACAGACAAAAACATAATTATTTACACATTGATTATTTGTTTAGCTTTATCTACCCTCGATCGATGTTTTTATATATGAATTTATATAAATACTTCATTAAAAATCTGTAGCTTGTAACGGTTATTTATAATTAATATATACATAATTATTTTTTGGAATTCTTAATATTTTTTTCTATCGATAAACGCCCCAAGGGATGTAAAACTGGTGTACAACAGAAACCGACAATTATGTTTCTCAAGAGCTCATAGCACGATTTATAAGGCTAAATAAGTACATAACCGTCTATTTATGTATTGTAAAATTAATGTTTTGCATTCCTACGTTGTCGTAAACCAATGACATCCTGCTCTGCAGTGTCGTTTAATAATATTCCGCTTGTCACTGTTGAACATATTCGCTATCTAGGACTCCTACTTGACAAACGTCTAACATAGAAATTCGCACACAAGATTGAAACGGCAAGAAACTTTCGCTTTCGCTTATTTCAACACTAACTGGACAGACGCTCTAACCTCACACTTAACTACAAAAGGCTCATCTATATCACCATCATAAGGCCTATTTTGTAGTTCTGGGGCTCTACTAAACCATCAAAATCTTCCCGTTCTTAATAATCAAAATCTTTCGAAAAATCCTAAATGCTCCTTACTTTTCTAGAATAATCTCATCTATAAAGACCTTAATGTTGCTGATTTTGCCAGAACCAGGTGTCAATCCTTCAATGAAACATTCCATTCCCATAGAATGAATAAAACATTCTCTAACTAGCTGGGTGGTTAGCATAACAGCCTTCTATGCCAAAGGTCACGGGTTCAAGCCCGCAGATGATTCTAGGATTTTTTAATGGGAGTAAAAAATCCTGAGTTATGCCGTCCTTCGGAAGGGACGTTCAAAGGTGGTCCCGAGCCTCTGCGATGTCAGGTACTCGTTAAAGATCCCTATCCTAATAAAACTTGGATAGGCAAAATTTAGGTGCCCACTGTAGCATCGTCCGATTAGCCATAATAGCATAAAGTGACGTTAAATAAATAAACAAACATTCTCTAACTCCCCGGTTTTAACACCTCGAGAACTTCTAGTTCAGATTGCCTGGTGGAGTGCTGCCAATAGACATTTTCTCTTCATTTCTTCTTCATGTATTTTATGATACGACTAATTTACTTGATGTATTAACTAATACAGTTGTTAATTTCAATAATTTTTTTTTTTTTTTTAAATACCACGTACTTGCTGTACGATGGCGACCCGAATACTCCAGTCGAAGGAATTGATTTGCCCGAAGGTTACTATGAGATTGCTGTAGGAATGTCAAGTGTATTCAACTGCTGCATTGGGGCTCTCGAGGGAACGTGCTTGCAGGAGTTGCAGTTCTGCAGAATCTGAATTCGATAAATCAATCTAACTCCGTTAGCTTTGAATTTAGTTCAGATTAGTTATATATTAGGGTGTCACAAGAGTGTATAAGGATTATTACTTGTTATAAAATATTTTCAAACTATGTAATCAATTTAGTCCTTGAAAACACTAAAATCTAGTGCGTGCAATATACGACTTACACCTACATTGTTTGCTAAAATCAATTTAAGGATTTTTTAGAAACAGTTAGAAATGGAAAAAAATTAATGAATTAAGTACATTGAGTTTCGACAGAAACATGTGTTTCTCATAATCTATTAGATTATTATCTATAACAATAAGTTAGTTTTATAGGCTTTTCATCATTCTCCATTAATTTATAAGATTTTGTGCATAGGATAATATTTTTTTCTAAAATATTTAGCTTTCCAACGGTATATTATGTATCTATTGTATATATTACTATTCTTGTGTTCAAAAACACAATAATTGCATAAAAAAATATGTTTGCACTTTTATTCTTTAGTTTTTTATCGCTTAACTTGCATATTTAGCTGTTATTTATCAATGCTAACAAGATGATATGATGTTTTTTTTTTTCAAATATACAAAATTAAAGTATCGACATTTAGGCCCTGTCAGATGATTTCAGTCAGAATGAAACATATATTACATTAAAGCCCATAAAATGCATGGTAAACGTGAGCGGGGGTCAGATTTTTGTTTGTTTTTTTCCGATTTAAGACATTAAACAAATATTTATTTTTTAATATTTTTTATTTCTGGCCAATTAAAATTCTTGTTTATCAGAGGTTTCGAAATAGTCTTGAAAATGCTTTTTAATTTTAGTCTATCTTCAATAATGGCCGAGTTATGAGTATGTCTCTGTTTGGGCGTCATTTTAAAACTGAATGGTTTAAGTATTACCGTGGAGTCCCATAATGTTAACTTAAGTTGTTTAGAGGGTTTTAATAGTCATTACGGCGCGGCATGGTCTAATGAATAGAGCACAATTCAATTTTTTTTTTTCAGGTTCCGGACGCGAACTCCATCTGTGGCATACTAATTATTTATTCTGATATTTTAGCCCTGGAGCAACCCTAGGTCAGGAATACCCTTCTGAGGCAAACTCAGACTCTATAAAATGTATACTAAATGCTTGGGAGGAACCTGAGCATGATTTCGCCCTGTCGTGAGGCCGTTCGCTTAGAGGAATCTTTATAAATAAACTGACCCCTTATAGGTTGTAGAGGTTATTTATTTTGTTGTAAATAAATATTCATTCGAGAGGATACTATTAATATTATGAGAAGGGTCACAGAAGACCACGAAAATACGTGTTTGTGTTAGGAAGAGTGTATAAAACAAGTTGATGCCCTACGAGGTAGAAGCTGTACAGCAGCGGAAAGGTCTCCTCATAATAATAATAATAATTTATTTATTTATTCTGAAACAAATCCCATTAGAATAATACAATATACAATAATGAGAGTATTACTGTGTTAGAGTAAGATTAAAAAAAAAAAAGAAATATACAATGAATAATAAATAAAAAAGAAACCATGAGAGAAATGGCAAAAATAAAAAAATTATATCTTCGACAACTAATGGCTGTAAAAATATTTGTAAAAAAAAAGATATAAGTGATGATTAAAGAATATAATAATTAAATAATTATCATATTTCCATACATACATAAAATTCTTACTTAGTTAAAAAAATAAAAAACACTTCTTTAACTTTTTCTATTTACATATTTTCATGGAACTGGATCATTCAGGATTGTTTGGAAATTGAATGGACAGCAGGTTATGAAATAGACTAGATTTAAAAGTGGGAAGGGTAGTAGAATTACGGATATCAGAAGGAATAGAGTTCCATATGGAAGAGGATCGGATTATGAAAGATCTGTCCAAAGCAGCGGTTCGATGGGGCGTAATATACAAATCAGAAGGCCGCATACGAGTGTTGCGAGAATGGATTGAGGATTTGAATAATAAGAGATCAGAGATGTACGATGGACGGCGGCATTGGATAACGTGATAGAGGAAGGGAGGCAGGAAAGTATTTTCGACGGTAGGAGGGATAGAGCCACTTTAACTCTTCGTAGAATCAAGTGACAGAGGTGTCCCTGGAGATCCCAAAGATGAATCGAATGAAGCAATTAAATAACCGTTTTAGTTTTTCTTTAAGATCTCCAGAGACACCCCCATACACCGCACAGCAATAGTCAAAGTGGGGAAATATCAGGGAGGAGATCAGAAGCTTACGGGTTTCAAGAGGAAAGAGGTCACGGAGTCCATTTAATCGCTTTAAAGTGATGAAGGATATCATAGGTGAATATGCGTAGATAACCATACACCCCATCTTATGAGAGGGATGAGAATTCATCGCGCTACACGGTGAGAATTCAGGTAGGTGTAGGTGAGGTGAGATTTGGTGAGAGTGAACGATCATACGCTCTCACATAATTTCAATGTATTATAATAAATATTCAATTGCCGTATTTTCAATATTACTTCATCATTTTTTTATTTTTTTTATGGGTACATTATTTGTCTTGACATAACTTTATCATTCAGTCTTATAAATTTTTTTATAAATTATTTAATGATAGTATAGGATTTTCAAAAAGTAATATTTGAAGTCATAATCCAAATAAATTTTAATAAATTAAGCTTTCCCCCTTGCCCACTCATTAACTCTCACAATACCTCGCCTTCACCTCATCTACCCATGTCTATGTTATCATCATGAAGACCAGCCTTACAACAAGATGGAGGAGGAAAGATAATGCTAAACCACACTTGACATAGGTGACAGATCAAGAATCTTCCAACCTTGAGGATTTTCATCTGCTGCACCATTTGCTGGGCCAATTTTTCGGGATACTAATGGTAACATGTTTAATGAGAGCTTCTCTACCAGACTAGTATCTTGGCCCTAGGTCAATATACCTCGCATTGTTTATTTATCATCATGAAACAGTATTATAAACAGTATCCCATGGCAATGAATAAGTCAAAATATAACAATATCATTAAATAATACATCTTATTATATTTAGACTTGACTTCAGTAGGCGCCGTTAGAGCTACTTGGGAGCCAGAGCGCGAAGCATCCGTTACCGATGGAATCAAGACTAGGGATTGCAATCCGGAAAAACGGATCCGGTAATCCGGCGGATCCGGCATCATCATACGTTGACCGGATCCCGGCAATAATATACCGGATCCGGTAACCGGATCCGATAATAGCAATTTTTGGCCAAAAATAGTGCAGTTTAATATAAAAAAGTACTTAAAATACGTTACATTTGGTGTACATGTGTGGTGGTGTCGTTCGACACCGAATCAGTGTAGCATCTTTCGTTCGCCTTTCGAGTACTGTGTTTATTGTTTTGTCAGTGCTTCACCTAAATGCAAGTAAGCAGATATTATTATCTTGGGTATACGCAAGCTATAGCATCCTATATGTTGGCTTTAGAGGAAATTCTTTAATTTTTTGCTCCATATCTAATCCTAACATAACTTTTATTTTATAAAATTCCTATTGTGACTACAATTATACTCGTATAACTCCCTAACAGTCCATCTTGGGCCGAAAAGTGAAAATAAACCTGATTTTGTCGAGCCATCCGGATCCGGCCGGATCCGTCCGGATTGATGAAATTTGGGACCGGATCCGGCCGGATTGAAAATGACGCCGGATTGCAATCCCTAATCAAGACCTTATAGTCTCTGTATGGGCGCCATTTAGTCATGTTTGGGCGCCAGACTTATGAAGTCTAACATATTTAAAATATATATAATCAGGATTTTCTGAAGAGAAGTGAAAACATTATATGTATTGGGTTGATGCAAAATTAATGCAGGTTTTTAGTAGGTATTGTAAATACGCCATATCTTTACTTTAACCATATATATTTAATCAAAATAATTTCCATCTGAATCAATGCACTTTTGCCAACGTTCAACAATCTTTCTTATTCCACCAGAAAAAAAATCCGAATCCCTGGACTCAATGAAATCACGAAAAGAATTTTCAATGTCGTCCTGGTTTTGAAAATTTTTCTCCCTCAAAAAGTTGTCCAGATGCCTGAAAAAGTGGAAGTCTGTAGGAGAGAGGTCAGGTGAATAAGGCGAATGTTGGAGAACTTCGTAGCCCAACTCGTGCAGTCGTCGAAGCGTTGGTTGTGCAACGTGTGGTCTGGCGTTATCGTGGAGCAGGATCGGCCCCTTCCGATTCATCAATGCTGTGCAAAGACGTTGCAATGTTTGAGTTCCGAGTTCCGCCGCCATTTCTCGTGTGGTTTTGGTTGGGTCTTCTTCCACTTTTGACCTCAGCTGGTCGTTGTCCAGAGCAAGATGACGGCCCCGACCTTCCTTGTCTTCGAGGTCGAAATCTCCTCTGCGAAACTTCTGGAACCAACGCTGCGCCGTGCACTCATTAATAGCCCCCTGACCTCACACTTCATTAATATTACGAGCCGTTTGCGCAGCGCTGCGCCCTAATTTAAATTCGTAAAAATAAATTTGACGAAAATCGCACTTTGACATTTTCGATTCAAGACCTTTGAACACACTGAACATAACGATTTTACTAAACAAATTCATGGTGAAAGAGAGGGTATTAGATAAGGTTTGTTTTGGTTAATGTTAGGATTAGCTTTGTTTACACAATTGGAATTAAGATATTGCAATAGAGGAAACCTGCATTAATTTTGCATCAACCCAATATATTGGCGTCAATTTTTTTTCTTTAGGAGGTATTTAATGGCGATTCCTTATATTTTAATTCAATATAATATAAATGTAAATTATTCAAAATAAATCTGATTTTCTCTGGTCTTATTGAACTTTGTCCCCTCTTAAATAATATACAAAATATTGAATTAGATACCTACTAAATGTGAACAGAACAATCCGAAAGAAATTCCAAGCCAGCTTTAGCCGAAGCGATAAATCTAAGTTGACTTTCAGAAGTTAAGTTCAATTTAACTTTGCCGTTGAAAGGTGAAGCTAAAACTAGACCCTGAACTGGATAATAAATTAACTGATAAGAGTCATTTGGCCCTTCTGATGTCAACACAACTCATTTTTGTTCCAACCCACTCTCTTACAGTTTGTTTTAATAGCTTTAGTATCCTTTTTTTTAATCGATTCAAGGTTTGATTTAACGTTAGTATCGATATCTGGTAACATTTTATGTCCGCTATATTAGCCAAGGCACAGATTTAAAAAAAATCTATTTAGCATTTATAGGGAGAGAACTATTATTTCAATACCAATTTCAGAAGGTCAAAAGTGGTGTAGAGTGTAATAATAATAATAATAATAGGCTTACTGAACCCAAAGGTTCGATGCCGATACCACCAAACTTCGCCTGCCCAGACCCGTCCAATGTTCGCCCTTTAAGCCCAAACCCCCGAGATCAGCCTTAATGCAATCCTCCCTTCGACGCTTCGGTCTACCTTTCAAACGCCTACCAATCGGTTCAGTGAGTACCAACTTTCTCGGAATCCGTTCCTCACCGAGCCCAACAGCTTTACGCGCCCATTTGATTCTCCGCGATGCTATCAACTCAATTATATTCACAGGATACAAGCTCCGCAATTCCGCGTTGTGCAACCTTCCAGTGGCTTCATCTCTCTTCGGACCAAATATTTTACGCAGTACCTTATTTTCGAAAACCTTAAGCCGTTGTTCATCCTTCAAAGTAAGCGGCCACGTTTCACATCCGTAAAGAACGACCGAAAGAATAATAGTTTTATAAATTTCTAACCTTTAAGTTTTTAGATAGAAGCCGCGAGCTAAGTAATTTAGAAACTGAATAATAACACGCATTTCCCACCTTTAATCGGGATTTTATTTCTTCCTGGATTTCATTTTTTCTTGTTATCATTGAACATACTTGAATTTCTCTACGTGTTCATGTCCTGTAAGTAGACCCTGAAATATTAATATCATCAAGATCGCCACCATTTCGGCTACTAATCATGTATTTCGTCTTATCGGTATTTAATTCGAGACCTATTTGTTTACCGGTTTTTAAAAACACACTTGTGGTGTGTAGGTGTAGTGGGTGCCTGGAAAAAAAACCTTCTATGCCTAAGGTTGCGGGTTCGAATCTCGTAGATGGCCCAATGACTTTATAAATGGGGTAAATTATCCTTGGTTATACTGTCCTTTGTTGGGGACGTAAACAGGTGGTCTCGAACCTGTGCGATAATATCAGGTACTCATTATCTGTATCCATGTATGATCTGTATCCAAATTGAATAGACAAATCTAGATAGAGAAATTTTATGAATTCCTCGGAAGCATCGATTAGCATACCATTAAGTTAAATGAATAAACAACAACAGAAGGTTTTTAGATAGTAGTGAGAAAAAAAAAACTGTGATGAATCTAAAATCAAAAAGTGTAAGGAAGTTATTTATATTTTTTGCACGGATTTTATCACAGTTCAGAGCATACTGTAGCTAAGACATTTTTTTAACTATTGGAAACATAATCAAATGTTTTTTTAAAATTTATTATTCATTTATTTACAACTGTATTGATTAATCCATTTAATAAATTAGCTGTTAGATAAAACACATGAAAAAGACATGAAGAGAAACTGCCCATTGGCAGCACTTCATTGGGTAATCTAAACTAGAAGGTCTCGAGGCCATCTTCTTTTCAGACGCCTCGGAGGATTGTCAGGAATATAAGAGAAAGCAAGAATTGAAGGTAGTGGGTTAGAGTGGAAGTGGAGTTTGTTATGGAAGGATTGATACCTGGTTCGGGCCAAATCAGCTACAAAGGGAATATTAAGGTCTTTATGGATAAGCTTATTCGTGACAAAATAAGAAGCGTTTAGGATTTCGGATTGTAAGGATTGGGCCAAATCAGCTACATAATGATAAAACCAAAAGTTAAGGAGTTTAGATATTAATATATTACACTACACCTAAATGTTAAAATAAAATATATATATTTTTTTTTTTTTGAGCGGCTGGCCAAAGCCATATTTCTTAGAGTTCTCCGTCAACTCCATAGAGACAGAAAATAATAGAAATGTACATACCCCTTAAATGCTTTTTGGTCATACATTTCTGACTGGGTTTCGTTTTTACAATAAACAGATATAATTTTCATCCGGGACATCTATTTACATATACAGTGAGTGTCAAAAGTATTCGGAATTCACTACTATTCTGTAATTCACTTGTTTTTAACTTATTTTTTATGTTTGTAAAGAGTTATTAACCACTTTATAATGTTAGAAGGAAGGTATACAATAGCTAAAACCAAAAATTACGACAACAATCATTTTATTATTAACGTATTGAACGTTTATTTACGAAAAAATTAGAAATAGTGTCTGTTAATGGTGTCAAAAGTATTCGGAATTTCGTGGTTTCCTAGTTATAATTGTAGATTTTAGCCAACTAGGAATTGATCTTACTAATTAATTAATTGTTTATAGTGAAATATTACCTCACTCCAACACTTATTGTATCTTGAGGCCATTTTCATTTTGAATATATTATTTCCTGATTTTCCTTTTTAGTAAGACCCAAAAATAGTTAATTAAATTTGAAAGAAATAATGGAAGAGGGAATTCGAGAACTTTTTGAAAATTTTGCAGCAACTAAATATGAATAAAAACGTATATATGTCCAGAGTCATGGTCGCGCGTATGTTAATAATTTGATTTATTCCTAATTAGTCTTATACTTTTAATTCTGGCTTTTCATACTTAAAAAATCTGGTGCGGGCAACACACGACTTTCACTTACCTCCATTTTTAAAATCAATAAAAGAATTTTCAAATACAGTTAGAGATAAAAATACGTGAAATTATTAAGGAATTAATTAAATTAAATTTCTATAGAAACATGTGTTTGATTCAAAAATCAATTATATTATTATCTAAATAATCAGTTATTTTTATGTTCATTTCATCACTCTCTATAACCTTTTAAAAGCTTGTGTATGAGATGATAATTTTTCTAAAATCTTTAGCTTTCCAACGGTATATCATACATGTATATTACTGCTCTTATGTTCAAAAACGAAAAATTGCATTAAAAAAATATTTTTTCTGTTTTCTCCTTTAGTTGGGTATCGAATTTATTCAATTTATATATTTACCAGTTTTTCATCAGCGTTAACAATATTCTAGTTATTATTATTGAATCTACAAAATTAAAGGTACTTTAGAGGAAGAAAATTTAAAATATCGGCATTTAAGCCCTGTCAGACCATTTTTATCTAAATAAAATCTACATGATATTAAAGCCCATTAAATTTTACATCGATATAGCGAGTTTAATCAAAATCGTCGGAACCGTTTTTGAGAAAATCGAAAAAAGGTACAAAATTCATGGTATAAAGTGCCTCTTCTGGTAGGCTCATTTTGATGAAAAAAGTTTTGTCACGTCTCGGGCGTATAGTTGTCTTAAATATGAAATTTCAGTTTCATAGGACTTACCGTTTCCGCCCGGGAGTTACCACACACACACACACACACAAACAGACACACACACACACACAGACCTTTTTGCGGGACTTGGTTATTTCGACTCAGGGGATCCTAAAACGTGTATTTCCGTTGAAAACTGGAATTCGAAAATTTTCACGATCGCAGTACTTCCCCTTACTATATATAGTAAGTGAAAGTAAAAATACACAAACCTATCAATAAATCTGCCCATGAATCCAATGTTATCAAACTTTTTCAAAGAAAAACGCACGTAAATATCACTGACCGCTCAAGGTGTTTCACTATGGCATACTACATTCTTTATTTGGTTTCCTCCAAACCATAATCTTTTCATAAGAACCATGTATTTTAGTATGGGAGTCATCTGTAAACATTTTAATTCACCAACCTTCTCTTTAAAAAATGTTACAAACATTCAGCCTATTCTCTTATTTCTTCGCCTGCTGATAGACGTTTTCCGTACTTCTTGTACCATGTTTTCCTTTTCGTAAAATGTTTTTAAACGCGGCGAACAGTTGAAAAATTTATTGTGTATCCAGAAGCTCTGAAAAATTCATAAATAAGTTAAGGTTTACTCATTTGAGGTATTGTTTTCTTATTTGATGAATAATCAATCTTTCAGTTTTAACATTTAATATTTTTTTGGACGCTTACTTTTTTGTTTTTATATTTTATTATTATATTATCTACACGGTACATAGCCATCCATATATTCTCATCAATTTTTTTTAACATCTCAACTATTTCTCTTTAGTGTTAACGTATGAACGTGTTAAAAATTATTCTATTATTTTAGGGATTTATTTAAAAAAAAAACAAAAAAAACTTTTAATAGTTGGATATATATAACATGAGAGAGAAGAATTGTTTAGAACATAAAATTTTGTCGAAGATTGGTGAGAATATTAAAATTTGAAACCATTAAACAACAGGATATTACGATTTCCGAATACTTTTGACACTGAACGATCTTGTAATTTTACATTATTAATCGGATATTTTTAAAAACAATAAACTTTTCGGTTATTTGGTCAGTGATTTTCCTTTATGGGAGTCTCTTTTAATGATTTGGTAGTGAAAAAGAATTATATAAATTTAGAGTTGTGAAATATAATAATTAAACGAAAATAAATACGAATTCCGAATACTTTTGACACTCACTGTACATATACAGATCAATTATATGAATATAGGAATATAGCATAATAAAAGAAAAATCTATATAAAAAAGAGATAAAGATAGTATGTACAATAGAGGTAAAAAGAAAAATAAGATAAAGGTAAGAAAGTATATGAGCAACTAGTCAAGACACAACACACACACACACACTGATGTAGGTCTTCCCCACTCCCGGTTGTTTACGTTTTTGTACTTTGACCAGACTTGGTTACAAGGAATATTAAGGTCTTTATGGATGAGCTTATTCGTGACGAAGTAAGGAGCGTGGAGGATTTTTCGATGGATTTTGGATTGTAAGGATTGAAGACGAGAAGAATTTGAGGGTTTAGTGGAGCCCCAAAGGTCAACCCCGTAACTCCAGATAGGTCTTATGATGGTCAAGTAGATGAGTATTTTGTAGTTAAGAGGAAGGTTCATGAAATGTAAAATAAAAATCTGGTGTGGGCAACACTTGACTTTCACTTATCGCCGAGGTTAAAATCGATTAAAGAATTTTCAATACAGTTAGAGATAAAAATGATTGAAATATTCGGTGAGTTAGTCAACCATGCATCCTTCTCCTGGACTACTATTATTATAAATAATTATTCTACACCAAAATGTTTGCAGTATTTCTGCGTTCTATCCTCTAGTCCACACCTTGTCCACTAAATATACAATCTTTTTCTATATCGATTTCCAATCCTGCTCCTTCAATCGAAGCCTTGAACCACACCTTTGCCTCCCTTCCTCAGAAGACAGACACCACCGCCGACCTAGAAGAGATGGCCCTAGATCCGCCCTAAGTAACTAATCAACGGCCCTGAAGCGATAATAGCCGGCGAGATGGAAGTCGGGGGGTGATGAATTGTTTACCAACATGAAAGTCTCCCGGGGCCGCCCCATTTTTATCGACCGCAGCTAGGCCATTCTCCAGATTGGATTCTTCATCAGGGTCGCTGGCGTACCCTCCTAGGGGAGTCACTTCCGCGGGTGACGGGTCACGCGAACTAGGGAGGATTGGAGAATATAAACCTACCTTACTTTAATATCAGTTCAGAAATATTAAAAAAAAAAAAAATAAAAAAAATAAAAGCTGACCCGGCAACCGTAATTCTGAAATAGAAATTATTTCTAGTGAATAGTTTCGTTGTTAAATAAAAAATCTGGTGCGGACAACAACGACTTTCACATACCTCCATTTTAAGAATCGATTAAAGAATTTTTAAATACAGTTAGAGATAAAAATACGTGAAACTATTAAAGAATTAATTAAATTGAATTTATATAGAAACACATGTTTTATTAAATTATCTATTTTTTTATTATCTAAAATAATCAGTTAGTTTTATCGGCTTTTTATCACTCTATATCAACTTTTAAAAGCTTGTTTATGAGATAATATGTTTTCTAAAATCTTTAGCTTTCCAACGCTATATCATACATGTATATTGCTGTTCTTATGTCTAAAAATAAAAAATTGTATTTAAAAAAAAATTTGTTTCTGTTTTCTCCTTTAGTTGGGTATCGAATTCATTCAATTTATATATTTACCTGTTTTTCATCACTGGTAACATGATAATATAGTTATTTTTATAGAATCAAACAAATTAAAGGTACTTTATAGAAAGAAAATATTAGCATTTAAGCCTAATCAGACCATTTTAATCAGAATGAAACCTACATGATATTAAAGCCCATTAAATTTTACATCGATATAGCGAGTTTAATCAAAATCGTCGGAACCGTTTTCGAAATAAAAGGTGCAAAATGCATGCTATAAAGTGGCTCTTCTGGTAAGCTCATTTTTATGAAAAAGGTTTTGTAACGTCACGGGCGTAGATTTGTCTGAAATATGTAATTTCAGTTTCATAGGACTTAACGTTTCCGTCCAGGAGTTACCACACACACACACACACAGACCTTTCATCTGAGTTCATCGTAACAAAAGGTGATCTTAGCGAGAAAAGATTAATTTTTATATTTAATCATTGGTAGAAATTAGAAATATAAATTAATCATAAAATCAAAAATTGGTTTAGTTTATTTGTTTATCATGTTTAACGGTTCCTATTTTATTCGGTTTATTACAATTTTAAATTTCATATGAACTTTTATTAAATACATTTCAATGATAAGTTAACTAAGTTAATTTTTAGTTTTTAGTTTCCATTTGAGTCCCATTCAGTCTACGGTGAAACTACCAACTATGGTCTAGTGAAATGACCTATAAGTAGAAATATTGGGTTGTGTCACATGAAATGTCCGTTTTCAAGGTAAAATACTTTTATTAAAAATACGATATGAAAACAAGATAATTTTATTCGAAGTATCTACCTTCTTTTTCTACACATTTTTCCCAACGTGACACCAACTTTTTTTTCTCCGAACTGAAAAACTCTGAGCTTTGAAGTGAAACAAAATCTGAAAACGCACTTTTCACTTGATCATCATTTTCAAAAAGTTTATTAATAAATTAAATTAATAAGGAGAATTAAAATAAATTCAGACAAATCCAACCAAATAACCTTAACCCTCCGTCGTAAACCTATGACATCCTGCCCCACAGTATCCTTCAATAATATTCCACTTGTACCGGTCGACACACATTTGCTACCTAGGACTCCTCCTTGACAAAAGTCTCAAATTTAATCCGCACACTAGACTGAAACGACCGCTTTTGATTACTTTAACACTTACTTGACAAACGCTCTAACCTTCCACTTAACTACAAAAGACTACTCTACATGGCATTCATAAGGCCTGTCTGGACGTACGGAGTTGAGCTTTGAGGCTCTACTAAACCATCGAATTCTTCCGTATCCAATCCTGGCAAGCCAAAAACCTCCGTAAAATCCTCAACGCTCCTTACTTTGTCACAAATAAACTCATGCATAAAGACCTAAACGTTCCATTTGTTTCTGATCTGGCTCGTGCCAGATATCACTCCTCCCATGACAAACCTCTTCCACTCTATCCCACTAGTTTATACCAATATTTGCTTCCTCTTCCATTCCTGCCAATCCTCTAAGGTGTCCGAAAAGAGGATGGCCTCGAGACCTTCTGGTTTAGAATAGTTACAGGAGTATTACCATTGGGTAGTTCTTCTACAAGTCTGCTTCTTGTCATTTTTCTTTTATCATATTTACCTGTTGTATTATGAAGTACGGTGGATGCTATGGTCAAGGGAAAAGACGATTCATCTATATATAAATATATATATATATATATATATATATATATATATATATATATATATATATATAAATATATATAGAGATGGTATAAATGTAGATATAGAGATATAATAAATGAGATATAAATATATAATATATATATATATATATATATATATATATATATATATATATATATATATATATATATATATATATATATATATATATATAAATATATATAGAGATGGGAGACGGGAAGAATTTGATGGTTTATTGGAGCCCTAAAGCTCAACTCCGTAAGTCCCTATCGGTCTTATGATAGTCATGTAGGTGGGCCTTTTGTACTTAATTGGAAGGTTTGTGCTTTTGTCCAGTAAGTATTGTAGTAGTCGAAAACGTCTTGTATGAGGTTTCCAACTAAGACGTTGGTCAAGTTGAAGTATACGTATTGAAGATGTTCAACTGGGACAAGAGGAGTGTTATTGAAAGATACTGTTGGGCAGGATGTCATAGGTTTACGACGAATGGTAAAATTTATTTGGTGGGATTTATTGAAATTTAGTCTAATTTCTTAAAATTGAGTTTCTACATTTAGAAAAACTTGTTTTCATGATGTGTATATTACACTTATTTGTTTTGATATAACTTTAACATTTAGTTTTTTTATCTTTTCTTATTAAATTTTATATTTAATGATATTAAATGATATTAATTGATGATATTATTATCCGTGTTTATTTTAAAAAAATTATGCCTCCTCCGGCTACTTTCCTGAACTCTCACAACACCTACCCCTCACTATATTTCAACTATATGTTTTCTCACCGTGTAGAGCGGAGTTAATCATTGAATTGGTTGTCGAGGAGCTATACAATTTTAGAAAAGTTGAAACTATATTTCATTATATAGTCATCATTGAAACTAAATACACACATACCATATATATTATTGGATGAACACATGTTTTAACCGAAACTCGATGTTATTAATTCCTTAACCTGTTTCTATCTTTGTATTTAAAAAATCTTAAATTGATTTTTTTACAACAGAGGTATGTGGAAGTCGTGTGTTGCGCAACTAAAATTCATCAAAAAATAAATATTGAGGTATAGCAGACTCCTTGATACGTATCAAAAGGTTCGAACTCAACCCCCTTAATGAGATTCGCGCCTCTCTTGTTACCCTCCATCGTTATGCGTCACGGCTCCCTGCGTCAGTAGAGAAGTCGATTTCATATGCTCTTTGAAGGTCATTATTATACGCAATACTAAAGAGATGCTTTTTTAGAGGGGATCATGGTGACTATGTATGTAGAAATGACTGATGCAAATGCGATCTTGCGTTTTTATGATTCAACATATATAACTTAATGAAATATAGTTTCAACTATTCTAAAATTTTATAGCTTCTTGACAACCAATTCAATGGTTAATTCCGTTCTACACGATGAGAAAACATGTAGGTGTTGTGAGAGTTAACGAAAGTAGCGGAAGAAGGCATATTTTTTAAAAATAAATACGGATAATAAGATCACACATTACTTTTTGAAAAATCATATAATACCATTAAATATGATATTTTTTAAGAAAAAAAAAAAATGTCAAAGCTATATCGAAACAAATAAGTGTAATATACATAATAATAATATACATCATAAAAAAAAAAAGATTTTTTAACGTAGAAACTAAATTTTAATAAATTAATCTAAATTCCAACAAATCCCACCAAATAACCTTTACCCTTCGTCGTAAACCTATTCCATCCTGCCCAACAGTATCCTTCAATAACACTCCTCTTGTCCCGGTTGAACAGATACGATATCCAGGACTCCATCTGGACAAACGTCTTAGTTGGAACCCTCATACAAGACTGAAACGACAAGAAACTGTCCGACGTTTTCGACTACTTCAACACTTACTGGACAAAAGTACAAACCTTCCACTTAAGTACAAAAGGCTCATCTACATGACTATCATAAGACCGATAGGGACTTACGGATTAGAGATTTGGGGCTCTACTAAACTTCTAATTCTTCCCTTCTCCAATCCCTACAATCCAAAATCCTTCGAAAAATCCTCTTTGAACTTGGCGCGAATCATGTACCACTCCTTCCATGACAAACTACATTTTCACTGTAACCCACTAGTTTCAATCCTTGTTTCTTCTACAATTACTGATAATCCTCCAAGACGTCTGAAAAGAAGATTGTCCCGAGACCTTCTAGTTTAGCATAGTTTTAGGAGAGCTGCCAATGGGTAGTATCCTTACATGCGAATAATGACAGTATAGTCTTGTATCACATTTACTAGATGTATATTATTATACAGTTATAAATATTAAAAAATATATTTTTTTAAAAATTAGACATGATTTATAATAATAGTTATATGTTGTTATAAAAAAAAATTTATGAAGTACTACGGTAATTGAATGTGTATGATATTCACTCGAACCAAATTTCACGATTTTTACCTGTTTTCTTACCGTGTAACGCGGCCTTTAGGTAGAGTTTCATTCTGATATTCGTGCACTAGGCGACACCTATTCGGAAGATTGATTTGGTACCACAACCTAAAATGTCTTTTCACTGTAATTACGGAGCCATTTTAAACATGTGACGATTACCAACCTAATACGTATTAGGTAGTATATCGATTACCTTATTATAAGTACAGTACTGTTTATACGAGATTATTTATATTTTTAGGGTTATCACCAAGCATCAAACTTACATATTTTAATGACTAACTTATTAATTATTCTGCTTTCAAATAGAGTAATTTTAATACCAAATGTATATTTCTACCTTCACTAGAACCAGAGATATTAAAAAAAACGTGTTTTACGCGCACAAACTTCCCGATATTTTTACGCGACTCCTGGGGCTGTTGGTCCCTAATATTTTGCCGAGCCTACTGGTGTAATATCTAGTTTTACCTAAAAAAAAACAAACATCAAAATCGGTGAGATACATTTCGGATTTTCTCCTTTTGAGCGCCTTATAATATTGGGTTGTTTCACATGAAATGTCCGTTTCTGAAATACATATAGGATTTAGCAGGTCTCTGTTTTTTTCTTCCGAATGTTTACATATTTAAAGAAAACAGTTACTAATCCTTTACTTTGTATTATAAACATTAGCTTCCCAATCAATTACCTACTTTTTAGTATACCTCCAAATATGAACATGGAAACACGCGATTTTCGATTAATAGTTTTTACGAGTTTAAACTCGGCCATTCAGCAGCTGAGGCCGCTAGAAATATTTGCAAGGCGTTTGGGGAAGGGAGTGTTAATGAATGGACCATTCGCCGTTGGTTTGCTAAGTTTTCAGCTGGGGACTCTCAGCACAACTAAATGCAAGTGCATTTACCGTTTCCAGACATTTAAAGTGTATTGGGAAAGTAAAAAAGCTCGATACATAGGTACCTCATGATCTCACTGAGCGGCAGCAAAACCCCATGTTTCAAAACATACTGTGCAAAAATTGAAAGAACTGGACTACTAAGTTCTTCCGCACCCACCATATTCTCCCGACTTGTCTCCAACAGATTACCACCTGTTCAGGAATTTAGGCAACTTCGTCAAAGGAAAACTTTTTGAAAATGATGATCAAGTAAAAAGTGCGTTTTCAGATTTTGTTTCACTTCAAAGCTCAGAGTTTTTCAGTTCGGAGATAAAAAAGTTGGTGTCACGTTGAAAAAAATGCGTAGAAAAAGGAGATAAATACTTCGAATAAAATTATCTTGTTTTCATATCGTATTTTTAATAAAAATCCTTTACCTTGAAAACAGACATTTCATGTGACACAACCCAATAATAAAAACTTGAAACCATGCATTATATTGTGCCATAGCCTCCCCTATTATAGCAGTAAATGTCAAACGCTTACAATAGGGCTGTCTACCCCCAACCTGACATTTGCAGAAGGGCGGAGCGGCATTTGATAAGCTGCTAAATACCAGAGGATAAGGTCGTCACGGCTTCCTGGCCATCGGGGGGACGTCCTCGGAGGGTGGGACCTTAGAGGGTATTCCACGACAAAGGCTGTCTTTAATCGCTTCCTGTCAGGGCCATCCCTTAACGAATTAGTCAGCAAGAAGAGGCATCCTCGATAATTGCTGAACTGATTGCTTCCAACATCAACAAGGGGATTCTATATTGCATCGTAGCAAGTGGCTCTATCTATATTGTATCATAACAAGTACCTGTATCAAATGACATATCTTCAGATTTTTGTATTTTGATGTCCTGAATATCTGTTTCATATAATAATAAGCTCAGCGAAGTTTAAAATTCGAACTATGCCGACACACTACCAAACTATGACTACCATCCAAGAACAAGCCCTCGAGATCAGCTTTCATCTAATCCTCCCATCTACGCCTCGTTCTATCTCTTTCAATTACTTATACTGGAATATATAACAAGCGATCGTAAACATTTTATAATTCGAGACCAAATGTACAAGTCCCACAAAAAGGTCTGTGTGCGTGAGTATATTTGGTCAGTCTAACCCAGAACCAGTGAGTTGTATAAAACTGAAATTTCATATTTTAGAAGCGTATATGATTGAGATATTACAGCGAATTTTCCATCAAAAGTAACCAGCCAGAAGATCCACTTTATACCATGTATTTTGCACCTATTTACGATTTTGCACTCGATATTAATATGATGTGTGTTTTATTCTGATTGACATATTCTGATAGTAATCAGTGCTAGTAGTGCTTAAATGCATAGTGTCTTTATTACCTTCACTTACCTGTATATGAAGTATATAGTAAGGGGAAGTATTGCGATCGTGAAAATTTTCGAATTCCAGTTTTCAACGGAAATACACGTTTTAGGGTCCCCTGAGTCCAAATAACCAAGTCCTGTGGAACTGAAATTTCATGTTTAAGACAAATATACGCCCGAGACGTCACAAAACTTTTTTCATCAAAATCAGCTTACCAGAAGAGCCACTTTATACCATGCATTTTGCACCTTTTTTTAATTTTCTCAAGAATGGTTACGACGATTTTGATTAAACTCGCTATATCGATGTAAAATTAAATGGTCTTTAATATCATGTAGGTTTCATTCGGATTAAAATGGTCTGACAGGGCTTAAATGTCGATATTTTAAATTTTTCTTTCTCTATAGTACCTTTAATTTTGTTGATTCTATAAAAATAACTATATTATATTGTTAACACTGATGAAAAACAGTTAAATATATAAATAGAATGAATTCGATACCCAACTAAAGGAGAAAACAGAAAAAAATATTTTTTTAATGCAATTTTTCGTTTTTGAACATAAGAACAGTAATATACATGTATGATATACCGTTGGAAAGCTAAAGTTTTTAGAAAATGTATATTATCTCATACATTAGCTTTTAAAAGTTAATAGAGAGTGATGAAATGAAGATAAAAACTAACTGATTATTTTAGATAACAATATAATAGATTTTTTAATAAAACGCATGTTTTTATATCAAATCAATTCAATCAATTCTTTAATAGTTTCACGTATTTTTATCTCTAACTGTATTTGAAAATGATTTCATTGATTTTAAAAATGGAGTTAAGTGAAAGTCCTGTGTTGCCCGCACCAGATTTTTCGTTTTTGGACATAAGAACAGTAATATACATGTATGATATACCGTTGGAAAGCTAAAGATTTTGGAAAACAATATTATCTCATACACAAGCTTTTAAAAGTTAATAGAGAGGGATAAAAAACCGATAAAACTAACCGATTATTTTAGATAATAATAAAATAGATTTTTTAATAAAACACATGTTTATATAGAAATTCAATTTAATTAATTCTTCAATGGTTTCAAACATTTTATCTTTTACTGAATTTGAAAATTCTTCAATCGATTTTAAAGATGGAGGTAAGTGACTGTCGTGTGTTGCCCGCACCAGATTTTTTAGTTATACATTATAGAATCTAATACTTAAGTTTTCCTATTTGTGTAAAATATATTTACTTATTTCGTAAACTAACTGTAATTTTCCCTAGAGGGTTTTTCGTTTGACTATAATTACAGCTATATAAAATATCAATTAAATAAATTGAGAAGGCGGTATAAAATAGAATTGAGGTCAGAAAGGAAGGAGCAGATCCATGACTAAGAATGGATCTTTAACAAATGGTATCGCCGAGTCACGAAGCCCTGAGGTTATTAAGTGACTATCTAGGGCTAATCTTGCAATAATATAAAATATAGGTGTATATTGTCACAGCTTGTCCTATCTCCTTGTCCATAAATCTTCGATGTATACTTAGTTAAGAAATAGATTTTAATTCAAATTTATTACGATGAATAAA
Organism: Piezodorus guildinii; assembly: GCA_023052935.1. NCBI lineage: Eukaryota > Metazoa > Arthropoda > Insecta > Hemiptera > Pentatomidae > Piezodorus > Piezodorus guildinii. Next base: position 139,099,003 of record CM041297.1, on the reverse strand, counting down.
TTCTCATATTTCGGTTATTTATTTTTTTTTTTTTTTAATATTCAATCATTATGATAGACCGAAAAAAAAAAGGTTGAGGTTTCACGTTTCAAGATACGTCCACTGTCTCATATACTACAAAAATCTGGTGCGGGCACCACACGACTTTCACTTACCTCCGTTTTTAGAATCAATTAAAGAATTTTCAAATACAGTTAGAGATGAAGATGAGTGAAACCATTAAAGAATTAATTAAATGGAATTTCTATAGAAACATGTGTTTTATTAAATTATCTAAAATAATCGGTTAGTTTTATCGGCTTTTCATCACTCTCTATTAACTTTTAAAAGCTTGTGTATGAGATAAGATTTTTTCTAAAATCTTAAGCTTTTCAACTGTATATTATACATCTATATTACTGTTCTTATGTACAAAAAAAAACAACATATTTTTTTCAGTTTTCTCCTTTAGTTCGATAACGAATTCATTCAACTTATATATTTACCTGTTTTTCATCAGTGGTAACAAGATAATATAGTTATTTTTATAGAATCAACAAAATTAAAGGTACTTTATAGAAAAAAAATTTAAAATATCGGCATTTAAACCCGATCAGACTATTTCAATCAGAATGAAACCTACATGATATTAAAGACCATTTAATTTTACATCGATATAGCGAGTTTAATCAAAATCGTTAGACCGTTTTTGAGAAAATCGTAAAAAGGTGCAAAATGCATGGTATAAAGTGGCTCTTCTAGTAAGCTGATTTAGATGAAAAACGTTTTGTAGCGTCTCGGGCGTATATTTGTCTTAAACATGAAATTTCAGTTCCATAGGACTTGGTTATTTGGACTCAGGGAACCCTAAAACGTGTATTTCCGTTGAAAACTGGAATTCGAAAATTTTCAAGATCGTAATACTTTTCCTTACTATATATTTCATATATAGGTAAGTAAAAGTAAAATGATTGAAACTAATAAAGAATTAATTAAATTGAATTTCTATAGAAACATGCGTTTTATTAAAAAATCTATCTTATTATTATCTAAAACTATCAATTAGTTTTATCGGTTTTTCATCACTATTTATTAACTTTTAAAAGTTTGTGTATGAGACTATATGTTTTCTAAAAATCTTTGGCTTTCCAACGGTATATTATACTTGTATATTACTGTTCTAATTTTCAAAAACACAAAAATTGCATTAAAAAATATTTTTGCTGTTTTCTCCTCTAGTTGGTTATCAAATTCGTTTACATGTATATTTTGCCTTTTTTTTAGCAACGCTAATTAGATTCATTTTATATATATATATATATATATATATATATATATATATATATATATATTATTTTTGATATTTTATGGAATTCCCCTAGATATTCCTACACTGGAAACCAAAGCAGACTGACAGGAAAACATGATATGTGTAAGATAACTGAGGCATGTTGTTGCAGTATAGATATAGCATATCCTACACTAAATGATAAAAATATAAACTTTCAAAAACATAAATCTTAAAATATACAAATTAATAAATTATTAATTACATCTCTTAGGGCACTGATGACCTTAGCGTTTTGTGCCTAGAAGCCCTAATAAACAAACAATACACCTATAAGTGAATAAATAATTAATATTTCATTAATGCTGGTAGAATGTTTAAATATTTATTTTTTTTTAGACACTTGTGTACTTTCATTTACCTATGTATGAAATATATATATATATCAATCGAAAATATTTTCAAATTTAAATAACTCGTTCTATTACGAGTATTTATGGGTATTTTTTATTTTTATTTTTATATTTTATTGAAATTTACAACTGTATAGGAATACATCAAGTAAATATGCTGATAAAAGATAGTGTACATGAAAAACGTGAAGAGAAACTGCCCTTTGGCAGCACTCTAGTAATCAATCTAAACAAGAAGGTCTCGAGGCCATCTTCCCTTCAGACGCCTCGGAGGATTGTCGGAAATTGAAGACGAAGCAAGGATTGAAGCTAGTGGGTTAGAGTGGAATTAGAGTTTGTCATGGAAGGATTGATACCTGGTATCGGGCCAAATCATCTACAAAGGGGATATTAAGGTCTTTATGCATAAGCTACATCGTATATCGTATATCGTGACAAAATAAGGAGGGTTTAGGATTTAGGATTGTAAGGATTGGATACGGGAAGAATTTGATGGTTTAGTAGAGACCCATAGGTCAACTCCCGTAGGTCTTATGATGGTCATGTAGATGAGTATTTTGTAGTTAAGTGAATGTTTAGAGCGATTGTCTTGTAAGTGTTGGAGTAACCGAAAGCGGCGAGCAGTTTCTTGTCGTTTCAGTCTAGTGTGTCGATTCTATGTTAAAGTTTGTCAAGTAGAAGTCCTAGTTAGTGGATCTGTTCAACCGGAACAAGCGGAATATTATGAAAGGACACTGTAGGACAGGATGTCATAGGTTTACGACGTAGGGTGGAGATAATTTGTTGGGATTTGTTGGAATTTACTTTAATTTCCCAATTCTGACACCATACCTTAAGGTCTCTGATGTGGGATTGGAGATTTTGAGAGGCAACAGTGGAATTATTATTGACTGATAATACAGTGTGCATTAATTTAGATAATAATATGATAGATTTTTTAATAAAACACATTTTTCTATATAAATTCAATTTAATCAATTCTTTAACGGTTTCATTCATTTTTATCTCTAACTGTATTTGAAAATTCTTTCATTGATTTTAAATATGGAGGTAACTGAAAGTCGTGTGTTTCCCCAACCATATTTTATTGCATATATCTAATATTATTATTTTGTGAATTTACTATTTTTCGCATATTGTATGAATGATATACAGGCTATTACAAGTGTCCTGATTGAGAAAATTTGGAATATTACTAAATATTTTGTTTAAAAAAATTGTAATAATTAATTTTCGATTTTTTCTTGGGCTGCCGCTTCTTTTACAAACAAGTATAGCTCTTCTTTTTGAAGTTTGTACTTCAATATGTAAAATTAAATTATTTCTTTAGGTATTCCTTGTTTTCAATAAGTGAACTAAATATTTAAGTACACGGCAAGAAGAAGTAATGCTTTACCCTGTATTACTGCATGTAAGCAGTAAGCAGCGATAAAGTCAGAGAAGTAAGACTTAACCGTAACAATACTCGGACAGATAGAACACGCCTGGGGACTTTCTTTGAGATGTTGGCCGAGCTTTGTGCTTCAAGTCTTCGACTGACTAGCTCGCTCCAGTTCGGTAGTTATTGTTAACGCTCTTCTTTCAGGCTCTACTGATAGTGGAGTCAGGATACTACTGTTGTTTAAAGCAGTCATTGGACCGCTGTTTGATAAACAACGGATATAACGAGCTTTTTTATAATAATATGAGAACTGGTCTGCGTGTAGAAAGGCGGACTAAAAGCGAAGTAGGAATAGAAAAATATTTCCTTTTGAGATAACAAATAAAACCCCTGCAAATTATTACACAATGTTCGATTATTGGGTTATTTCACATGAAACGTCCGTTTTTATAGTTTTTGAAATACATAAAGGATTTTTCAGGTCTCTGTTGTTTTCTTCCGAATGTTTAGATATTTAAAGTAAACAGTTACTGATCCTCTACCTTTGTATTATAAAAATTAGCTTCCCAATCAATTACCCACTGTTTAGTATACCTCCAAATATGAACATGGAAACACGCGATTTTCAAACATACAGTTGGGGAGAGCCGGTGGCTGAGTGGCTAGCGCACTAGTATCTGATGCTAGAGGTCCGAGTTCGAATCCCAGTCCGGCGTGGCTTTTATAAGGATATAAATAAGTAGGGATTCACTCACAGCCTCTCCCCGGGTATGTGAGACCCGTCAGCCAAATGGAGGCAACTCACAAAAAATAGGCGTAAGGAGTGATGTACCTACCCGTTAAATCACATCGTGAATCGTGAGTATATTTCCCCAGGAGATTGTACCACGAGGCCAAGGGCCTACACGGCCTGTCGCGCAAAGAAAAAAAAAAAAAAAAAAGTAGAAGGAAACCTCTACCAAACAGTTGAAGGACTATCAGCGCAACTAAATGCAAATGCATCTACCGTTTCCAGACATTTAATGTGTATTGGGAAAGTAAAAAAGCTCGATACTGGGTACCTCATGATCTCACTGACGGCAGCAGGACCCCATGTTTCAAAACATACCGTGCAAAAATTGAAGAACTGGGCTAACGAAGTTCTCCGCACCCACCATACTCTCCCGACTTTCTCCAACAGATTACCACTGTCAGGAATTAGACAACTTCGTCAAAGGAAAACTTTTTGAAAATGGTGATATAGTTAAAAGTGCGTTTCAGATTTTGTTTCACTTCAAAGCTCAGAGTTTTTCAGTTCGGGGATAAAAAAGTTGGTGTCACGTTGGGAAAAAAGTGCAGAAAAATAAGGTAAATACTTCGAATAAAATTATCTTGTTTTCATATCGTATTTTTAATAAAAATCCTTTATCTTGAAAACGGACATTTCCTGTGACACAACCCAATATTTTCAAATAGCTACTATATCCATCCGAAAGGTATGCCAAGTTGAAGTGGCTCAATCCAGTTTCTCGCCGACAGTTTTTCCTGGGAGTATTCCTATTCCGCACTTTTAATACCATCCTACATAGTTCATCCTACATTTTGACCTACTCATCCCAGTCCACTAATCTCTACTTTCCTCCTCAACGAACATCATCCTTTAAAAAATCCCTTTTACATTGATATAGATAGTTTAATTAAAATCGTTAGAGCCGATTTTGATAAAATCGTAAAAAGGTATGGGTGGTATAAAGTGGCCCTCTGGTTGGCTGATCTTGATGAAAAAGTTACTGTAACATCTCGGGCGTATAGTTGTTATAGTTCGTACAGCTAATGGATTTTGCGCTAGACTTACCACACACACACACAGACCTTATTTCGGGACTGGTCGCTTGGACTCAGAAGACTTAGAATTTCCGTCGAAAACTGGAATTCTAAAATTTTCACGATCGCAATACTTTTCCCTTACTATATATAGTAAGTGAAAGTAAAGAGTTGAAGCACAGGGAAATTCCAAACTTTTTATGTTTGTCCACCTAAATTGGTGATTTTACCCAGTGTGCGTCATTTTAAAATTTTTAAGAGGGGTATTTTTTTTTTGTTGAATGATTACAAAGGTTCAATATAGCATACGACAAGGCACCGATCAGCGCCATCAAACACTTACTGTTAATAAAAACAAGGCAGAAGTGGAATACGAAATGGACCATCTCAACAAAAGGTAGACACACCTATGACTTCATAAAAACAATTGACGATCGAACTAAACTTAAAAAAATATCCTACAAACTGACACAATTCCTGACGGGACATGGAGGAGCCAGAAGTTATTTATTTCGATTCAAACTAACAGACGACAAAATCTGTTAGTGTGACGGTAAAAGCGAACAGACATACGACCATCTTTTATTCGATTGCATTAAACTGGACAAACATAGACACAAACTGATCTCAACAGTCCTACTTAACGGAGACCAATGGCCGCCTTCGAAGTGTGACCTTCTTACAAAATATTTTTCAAAATTTGATGAATTTGTGGACCGGGTGGACTATGCAGAACTAGAAAATAGCAACGGCTCGTTATTAATTTTTATTTTATTTACTTTCACTGTTACTAATACTAGGCAATTAGCTAGTTAGTTTGTATTATTTCGTTAAGTAGTTATAAAATGAATTATTTATTATTTGTTGCTGGTTTCTTTGTTTAGTCAATTAGTTAGTATTATTTTGTAATTCGTTATAACGAATGATTAATTTATCAGTTTATATTTATTAGTTTTATTTACCAGTTATTATTATACAATTTTTATGTTCTGTAACATAATTTATATTATGTAATAAAATACGCGTTGTACCGCAAGATGGTACGCGTAGAAATAAATGCACCCATTGCAGGGTTACTGTGATGAGGAAAACCGTAAAGGTTCATTATTGAAAATAATAAAAAAAGGTTCAACCTACGTTTTTTGAAATTTCAGTGTTGACCTTTCTAATAAGGCGATGCTAACATGGCCGATCAATATCAGCGAAACTTTATGTTTTTGCCATTGCCTGAAACCAAGAACTCTTGTGAAATGGTATCTGGCAATAATTTAACTTCTAGACAATATAGGTAGATGGAAGGCAGAGCTGAAGATGACTAATGAGACAGAAGACAGGCCATTACCGGTATACAAATCCATTATGGCTAGGCGGGATTAATATCGACCACGGCTATCTTTTATCTCATCATAAGATTGGCCTAGCTCCTTAATCTCACCTAGGGGAGCTCTAGCATTGATTTCTCTCTTGGAGGTTAGAGATCCATCCATTCAATTAACGGAAAACTTTCATCAAATCCAATAATATATTTTTATTTTCACTTACCAATATATGAAATAAATAGTAAGGGAAAGTATGCGATCGTGAAAATTTTAGAATTCCAGTTTTCAACGGAAATACGCGTTTTAGGGTCCCCTGAGCCCAAATGATCAAGTCCTGCAAAAAGGTCCGTGTGTTACCACTTACTAGTCTAGCACGAAACAGAAGAGTCGTGAGAAAATGAAATTTCATATTGGAGACAAATATACGCTCGATATGTTGCAACAACTTTTTCTTTAAAATCAGCTAACCAAAAGAGCCACTCTATACAGTCCATTTATTTAATTCTTTAATGGTTTCACTCATTTTTATCTCTAACTGTATTTGAAAATTCTTTAATTGATTCTAAAAACGGAGGTATGTGGAAGTAGTGTGTTGCCCGCACCAGATTTTTTATAATATATTTATATACATTTTTATATATACATGTCCAGCTGTGGAAATCGACAACATTCAAAAACTCACGTACGATAACTCGGACTATATTTGGATAAGATTAACATGGAATAGACAAACAAAATTAAAGCGACACGAACTAACAACACGTTGCAAACTACTTCCACACCTATTGGATTACAGATCATCACTAAAAATACGAAACAAGCAAGTCTGTGCTTCAGCGCTACCTTTAAGATAAATATATAATAGATGAACACAACTTCCAGGGAGGACTATAGGAAGATTTAGATTATATATAATTTTTTTTAAAACAAATGACAACGCTTGTATTTTATATAGAACATACTAAGGTTTTAACTACTGAAAAATAAGAGTTAAACTAATCAGAATTAGATCTAAAATTCTGAGATTCCATAACGCGACTTACTCTCTGATACTTTATATATATATATAAGACGTCAAATTAGGATCACCCTCAGAGTGTCTAGCAAATCAGATCAAAAAGATTCCCAGACTTTAAGAAGTCTTTTACCTGGCACAAATCTTCGTGAAAATCGACAAAACAAAGAATAATTATAATTAATATGGTATACTAGATTAAAAATATGTATAATGATTAATTACTTTACGATAAGATTAAACTATATCTACCCGAAACCAGCTGAAATTGTAGTTGTTTAAGTTGACTTACCAATGAATTATGATGAACTTAGATACTGTTGTTTGTAATAATCAATATTTACGAATCTGACAACAAATTTATTGACAAATGATTTACAACATATATATTTATATAAACATTAAGAGCTTTTCCTTAATGTTTGAACCTCTGCAGCCAAATTTTCAGCTTTCTGAAGAGCTTCTTGGAGCGTTTTTTTTTTTTTTTTTTTTTTTTTTTTTGTCACCTGAAGGTTGACTTTTCTCTTCTCCACAGCCCTCCTATCCTTTTATAGTGTTAATTTTTTTTTTTAAATTTATTATCGAAATTTACAACTATAATTTGTAATACAAGTAAATAATGGTAATGATAAAATACATGAAAAAATATGAAGAGAAACTGCCCATTGGCAGCACTATAGTAGTCAATCTAAACAAGAAGGTATCGAGGCCATCTTCTTTTCAGACACCTCGGAGGGTTGTCAGGAATGGAAGAGGAAGCTAGGATTGAAACTAGTGGGTTAGAGTGGGAGTGGAGTTTTTTATGGAAGGATTGATACCTGGTTCCGGCCATATATTAAATATTAAACTCGCTTTATGATATTTGCAACATAACAACAAGTAGGCATATTGGAATTTTTGTCTGAGTGAAAAAGAAACGATGTTATGTAGGGACCATTTTCCCTGAAAAAAGAACAAATTTCCTGACTTTTTCATATGTTTTTAAAATCCCTGACTTTTCCCGATTTTCCCTGTTGCTAGACACCCTGTATCTTGATCCGGTAAAGGGTATAGGTGACTAAGAATGATTAAGGTAACATAAAAAAACAGACATTGATGTTGATTGGATACGGCGAGACGAGGGTAATCAGTAGAGCAAACAGGTAATTAACCGTCCATTTACCTCCATCACTCCCTCTCTCTCTCTCTCACTCCTTCCCTCTCTATCACTCCCTCTCTCTCTCTCTCCAGGAAATTACCTAAAACGTTCCATCGCTGACAATGTGGCCGCGTCAACCGATCCCAGTTCACGATCGAATGGTAAATGTGGTGGCGTTGCATCTCATGATGCCATCAAATGAGATTTTTTCATTTAAGGCTATAAAATTATTATTATTGAATGAATGTATATAATTTACATAAATTAATGTTATTATAGACTCTCACACAGCCTCCACTGGCTTCCAACACCAGAGTTGAGGCTGAGAGAAGCGCTGAGATCGCTCGAGTCCTATTACTTTCACTTAGCTATATATGAAATATATAGTAAGGGGAAGTATTGCGATCGTGAAAATTATCGAATTCCAGTTTTCAACGGAAATACACATTTTTGCATCAACTGAGTCCAAATAACCAAGTCCCGCAAAAAGGTGTGTGTGTGTGCGTGTGTGTGTGTGTGTGTGTGTGTGTGTGTGTGGTAACTCCCGGGCAGAAACGATAAGTCTTAAGAAACTGAAAATTCATATTTAAGATCGCAATACCCCCGAGATGTTACAGCAACTTTTTCAAAAATATCGGCTAACCAGAAGTCCTACTTTATCCCATGCGTTTAGCACCTTTTTTTTACGATTTTCTCGAAAAGGGCTCTAACGATTTTGATTAAACACGCTATATCGATGTAAAATTTAATGGGCTTTAACATTATCTAGGTTTCATTCTGATTTAAATAGTCTGACAGGGCTTAAATGCAGATATTTTAAATTTTCTTCCTCTAAAGTACCTTTAATTTTAAATAAGAAATAACGAAATCATCTTATTACCATTGATAAAAAACAGCTAAATAATTTAAGTTAAACGTTAAAAAAAAAGTTAATAATAAATAAGTTAAACGAATTCGATATCCAACTAAAGAAGAAAAAAAAAAAAAAAAATTAATACAATTGTTCCACTACTTGGCCACTGGATGGCGCTGTTAGAGCCAGACGCTCCAAGTAGTTATAACACGGAGTGATGAAAAATAACTTACTGAATTTCGCAGATAATATTATTTAATAAAACACATATTTCTATAAAAATCAAAGGTAAATAATTCATTAACAATTTATTTTCGTTTTTAAATTTGTTTAAAATTTCTTAAATTGGTATTAGTAACAGAGGTAAGTAAAAGTCATGTGTTGCGTGCACCAGATTTTTTTCCCTTAACAAAGCTTAGTTAAATAAATCAAGCTTAGTTCGGTTTTCAGTCTTCTGATCTTCAATTCTGTCAAATATCATTGTATAACGTATATAACTTAAGGCCGAAAGAGGATTTTCTCCGGGAAAAAGAAAGACGTACAAGGCCAAGAATTGGGCATACACGCCACACTCTAAATATTTAATGAAAATACACAACACCCTAGAGTATCGTACAATTATCGATTGTTTACATTATTACTGAATGTTATGTGTACGACAGTCAACGATTACGTCTCTTTGGAAATTATCATTCCAAATCAAACACTGAATCTAATACTTGATGGTGTTCCTAAAAACAACGCAAATTAAAAAGAAAAAAAAACTAAATACTTTTTTGTAGCACACAATGGAGATTGCAAGTGACATTAAGGTTGAAACAGGCAGCTGAAAATATTTGTTGTTACATACTTCCAACGTATAATAAATATTCAATCACAGTATCTTCTATAAAACATGAACATTTTTAAATATAAAAAAAAATGTTTTCATGATATGTACATTATAATTTAGCTTTTTTCATCTTCTTTTTTTATAATAATATTTAATGATATAAGATATTTTTTTTTAAATATTTGATGTTATTATTTTGGATTAATTCCTCTCTCCCACTAGTATGAGGTTCATACTCCAGGGTCGCCTTTCGGCTTATATAAAAAAATAAATAATCTTCTACCACAACCGGGATTCGAATCCGGAACCTGGAGAGTATTACTGTACTAGTGCTCTAAACGCTAGACCACGCATTTCTAAATTAAATACGAAAGAAATAAATCGAATATAGCTGCACTCTATTCTTTTTCGTTTGTGGACTTTCTTCGTCATTCCATCGAGTTTTAGCCCTTATTTGACCGATAATTAACTCTACCAATCTAAAATAATTAATTTAAGAAAATATAAAAATTCAATCTAACCAGTAATATTTGAATTTAATCTAATTTATAACAAAACACCACCATTCAGACTTTAATTTTAGTTTTTTTTTTCCCTTATTTTTCAAATCTTATTCACTTCTCTGTAATCAATGCCAGTTAGTATAATAAAGAAATAAAGAGAGAAAAATGTGTTTGAGGCTGTTAAAATTCGATCGGCATGCTATCTAGCGGAAGATAAGGAAAACTATGGAGTGCTAGTTGATGCTGCAACTAGCGGCTTTAGTAAGAACTAAAAAAGGAGTACAGGACATGTCCATTATAATAAATTTAAACATTATTTGAATAATTCTACATTAAATTAAGACGTTTTTAAAATGATTTTATTACATTTCAGAATGGGCATGAAGCAATAATATTTAATAATGTTATTTTAAAAAATTATTCATTTAAATATATTTTTTTTTAATCACATATGTTTCTATATTGCATTATAAAAATAGTTGAATAGCTCCTCATGCACTGAATCTTTATTTGAAATTTGAAATTTGACAAAAATTGAAAAGTCGGACCCAAAGTGTTAAAAACGACATAAAACAATACACATGATGTAAAAAAATAAAAACCCTACATTTTAGAGACGTAATAGTCATGAGATAAATAATTAAATTTTAGAAATATCTACATTGAATTACATTTAGTACATATAACATTTACCCTAAAATAAAATATGTTAAAAAACGATATTGCGTTCAAAACTAAGCTTTTAATAAAATTTCTACAGGGAATTATTAGTTAATTCAAAAAATAATAATATCCTATGATTTAAGTTATATTTATCACCCTTAAAAGTGAATATACATTTTTTTTTAAATAAAAAAGTTTCCAAACTTTTTAAATTTAGAAAAAACAACAGATACATTTATTACTTTTTTTTATTTATTCCTAGGCTCTGAAAAAACAAGGTATTAAATAAAGCAGTTTCAGGATTTTTTTTGTTTTGGTTTTTCAAATATCATATGTTCAATAGAATGAAAAAGTGTCTGAAGTTGAAGAACTGTGAAAATATATATATATATATATATATATATATATATATATATATATATATATATATATATATATAGTAAAATAAAAAAATTTACTTGAACTAAGAAATAGACAGAACACAGGACTTGCTGGTTTCAAATATAGTCGCTAGAGTGCAGCACCAATCGATAGTGCGTAGTTTCCTTTAGCCGCCGCTAGGTAGCATGCCACTTCAAAAACGCCCCTAAAATACCGACTAAATGTACCATAAATTTAAAGAAATGAACAGTTTTTCATCAAAACTTCCAAATTATCAGAATGTTGTGAAAAGAAAAAATAATCAAACGCGCAAATGTGGATAAATGGCCCAAGATCCATTATCAATAAGTGCATGCACAAAAAATTATTCAGGATTGGTCTGAGAAGGGGGAGGAAAAACCTAATGATAATTAATAATGATGGAGTTTTGTTGACCGTTGAGAAATTTTATGAGGAAATGTAGAATGTTATTGATATGTTCTAAAAATGAGGTTGGACATTAGCATATAGAATATAAAATACAAGAGATGATTGGGAGATAATCATTGGTTAATACTATAATTATAATCATAACCCTTACTAGACTCTAGAATCTTGAAAGTAATGTTGTTTGTTTATTTATATAACATCTCTTTATGCTACTATGTCTAATTGGAGGATGCTACAGGGGGCGTCCTAAATTTTGCCTATCTAGGTTTGATTAGGATAGGGATCTGTAACGAGTACCTTATATCTCACAGCCTCGGGACCACCTTCTAATGTCCCCTCGGAAGGACGGCATAACTAAGCTTTTTTTAATGCAATAAAAAATTCTAGGGCAATCTGCGGGTTTGGACCCGTGACCATTGGCAACTTAAAAGTAATGTAATCTCTCAAGAAAAGTAAAAAGTAATGTAATGTGTTTAAAAAGTAATTTTGAATCGTTCCTAATAATAGATAAATTGGATTTAAATAACTTAATTTAGTACAAAAATGATTTCATTACAGACTTAAATGAAGTAAATGACAATGTAAACAAGCCAAGAGTAAAATATTAAAAAAAAAAATAATTTTAGGCAACTGCACTGACATGTACAGAGGTAATTAATTAAATAATAACCAGTAATTTAATAAATAAAAAATATTACTTTTGCATGAAATCCAATAATTATATTTAAATTTTAATTTTGATTATTGTATCTTTTGAATATAGTTAAATCGAAACAATGAGTTCATTGATTTTTTTAAATAAAAAAAACAACAACAAAAAAAAAAGGAATTTAAATAGTTTTACATTTAAATTTCATTTAAGAAAAAAATAAAGAGTTGAGAAAAATTGAATTGAATGTATAAATCAAAATAAATGGGGTCATCTGTGATGTAGTGATCTAGCATAACAGCCTTATATGCCCTAGGTCGTAGGTTATAGGATTTTTGAATGGGAGTTAAAAATCCTTGTTATGCCGTCCTTCGGAGGTTACATACAATGGTGGTCTGAGCATCAGGTACTAGTTTAAGATCCTTGTCCTAATAAAACCAGGATAGGCAAAATTTAGGACTACCATTGCAGCCTCCCCCAACTAGCTAAATTAGCTTAAAGGGACATTGAATGAATAAACAAACTAACAATCACATTAAATGTATGAAATTATAAAACTAATACTAATCAAATTTTCCACATGAAAAAAATTATTGTAATATTCAGTATAAAAATAAATAATGGAAGTTATAATTTATCCAAGTCCTGATAATCTATATTTATAAAAAAAAGTGCCATTTCACTCGATTTTCTAGTTATAAAAAATAACTATGGTTGTAAAGTTGAAATGTTTCCTGGAGGTTCGTCTTACCCTCTAGATAAAGCTTGTGCGATAAAGCTTGGTTTTGGAAAATTCATCCTCTTAAGTGCTTAAAAAAATATTTTTCTAAAATGTAAAAGATAATTGGTTTTCGAATAACTCAAAAACTATACATCTTCTGAAACACTATGAGTACTTATTCAAATGAATGTCAAATTGTTAAGTCAGTTACTTGTTATATAATGTTAGACAAATTGTTTAAGCACTTCAAAATTATATATACATTTTTAAAACTACTTAAACAATTTAACACTTATTATAAGTTGTTAAATTTATACATTAAGTGAATAATTTCAACTTAAAACTTTCCATCTTCAGAAAGAAGTAAGTGTTTCTACATCAAATTAAAGAGAAACTATGAGCCACTATTGCTATAATATTTTAGTTTGAAATTTTAGAATTGTATTAATACTGCTTTCTTTAAGTAAATTGTTAAACCATTCAATTAATAATTAAATAATTGCCTGTGAAAATTGTTTTAATTTTGATGTAGCAGTGGCATCTAGTGGGAAGTAGTAGAAACTACAGAGGCAGATGTGTTTGGTGCTGCTATCTACATTTATTTAAAACCATCTTTTATACCAATCGAAAATATTTTCAATGAATATTAATACTAATTCTTTTGAAAAAATATTTTTTAAGTAGTTAAAAAATTTAATACATATTAAAATAACAGAAATATCATCACACTAGATATGTGTGGCTGTTTTTAGAGCCATTTTTTTGAAGCAAAAAAATAATCAAGACTATAATTTATATAATTTACTATTTGAGTAAATAATCATGTATCAAATGAAGCCAGACAAATTGGACTTTCTCTGTTCACAGTATATTACTTTTAGGGGACAAAATGACCCAGAATAAAAATTATTTTTCATTATATTATATGTATAAATTTTAATAATTCACTGAGAACAATGCTTTGCAGATTTTAGTCAGTTCTTAGGGCCTGGGTATATCATATACTATCTTGGATCATCTTTAACAACTTATATTAATTGCGATCACTAAATCACTAGTCCATTATTTCGATAGCATAAAGCCAATATTCAATCAAGCTCATCGGATTGAATATAGTCGGATGCGCCTTAAAATTAAGATGATGATTTACAATAGTTATATCCATTTTTGGAAGAAATTTTTATTGAACCGATTTACCTGATTATATTTGCATTTATTACTAGAAATTTTTATAATGTTAAACTTTTTTTTAGGTTATGCAAAAAAAAATGTCATAGTTTGGAATGAAATTAAACATGAATTTAGTACCTTTTAAATAGGACAGATATTTTCATATCTGCTTTTCAAGTACTTATGTGTTCTTAAGATGACATTGGGATAGGGATATAAATATATATATTATATATATTTACATATAGCATATGTATATATGCATATTTTTAATTTTAGGTGTCTTTGCCACCATACTCATTGGACTAAACTATCCACATACATTTTTTTTTTAATCATTGACTTATTTGCGTTTGACGGGTGTGAATAATAAATATGAAGATAAAAAAAAAAAGTTTATGGTAATGCTTTTATTGAAGGGGAAGTGGTTGAACCTGACAAAAGGGGAAGTGATACTATTCTGCAACACCTACAAGTTTTGCGTAGTAAAAATACTAAGGCGCTTTAGCAACAACCTTGAGAATCGGTTATCTTTAGACATATCCAAAAATTACAGATATTTCAGGCCAAAACTTTCAGGACAATCACACAAGCCCCCTGGTATGTAAGCAACATAACTTACACATGCAAACTGTACAAGAACAAATACAGACTCACTACAAAAAATTTCACAACAAGCTTCTAGGACATCCCAATAAACTTATACAAGACATGGCTACAGAAGACATGCCTAACAACATCCGTAGAAGGCTGAGAAGGAGTTGGATGAGAGACCTCCCTAAATAAAAAATTAAAAATAGGAAATAAAGACTGAAGAATAGCCACTGGGTAATTCTCTTTCTCATGCCTAACATGCCTTTTTATTATTGTACCATATTTTTCCAGATCTCATTCGCTGGTTGTTTATAATTAACAGTTGTGAATTTAAAAAATAAAGAGAAAAAAAAAAGTAATCTTTAAGCTTCGTTTTAAAGTAGCAATTTTGATGTAAGAGAATAAATGGATATTGTGGTAAATAGTTTAAGTTAGAATTGGACATTTTTATAGAATGTGGTATTATAAATGTGTAATAAAATAAATAATGTTTTATTTCACTTCAAACCTGGAGTAATCAATTTTCGAAAAGCTTCTGACTTCAGGTCATGTACATATGAGTATGAGGCCATAGTAAAATAAATATTTACGTTTATAAATATATCTTATCTCAAGTTAATTTAAGTTATATCTTATATTTTGGACACACCCAGATTTTAGTGGGCATCTATTACAAAAATTAGGGGAAAAGTCTGCCGGATGGAGTGTGATCATTGCCTAACTACCACAGGCCTAAGAATAATACAGATTATTCATAATCTACTGAGTCCAATACCAAATATGGACTGTTGTTTAGGTTTCTCTGAATGTTTGAGTTTTTGGTAGAATCCATATATCTATCCATTACATATATAAAGTTTTTTTAAAGTACATTGTATACAACAAATTTGTTAGTTAAGGACAAATAGGAATATTTGTGAATTATTCTGGATAGTAATAAGTCCCAAAAGTTTGTTCAATTTTCTTCTTTAAAGTGTAATGATTTGGCCCGAACCAGGTATCAATCCTTCCATGACAAACTCCACTCCCACTATAATCCACTAGTTTCAATTCTATCTTCCTCTTCCATTCCTGACTTTCCTCCGAGGCGTCTAAAAGGAGATGGCCTCGAGACCTTCTAGTTTATATTACCTATTGGAGTGCTGCCAATGGGCAGTTTCTCTTCATGTCTTTTTCATTTGTTTTATCTAATAGCTAATTTACTAGAAGTATTATTCAATACAGTTGTAAATAAATTAATAATAAATAAAAAAGAGTTATTTGAATTTCCAAAATAGAAAATACAATATTTGCGTAAAAAGTAATTTGAAATAAAGATATTACAGTCATTTCTTACTTTTTAACTAGTTATGACGTTGATTTAAGAAAATGGAAAGTAAGATTTGATGTTAGTATAAAATTATATATAATTATATTATAATTATATTAAGACTTTTATTGAGCTAAGCGATTAGTTTCTTCTAATCATTTTATTAACTCATTAATAATTTTATAATTATGAATAATCAAACGTGGCTATAGTGAGAGCCCAAAAAATTGTAGAGATCTTTTAACGAGTTCTGGAAATCGCACATGCTGGGGACCACCCGTTCCTTACACTGTATAGCGTTCTTTTGGCACCTTTTTACGATTTTCTCAAAATCGGCTTTAACAATTTTGATTAAACTCGATATGTTGATATAAAATGTAATAGGCAATAAAATGTAGGTTTCATTCTGATTGAAATAGTCAGACAGGGCTTAAAAGCCGATATTTTAAATTTTCTTCCTCTAAAGTACCTTTAATTATGTACATTCCAAAATATTAACCATATCATCTTAATGACATTTATGAAAGACAGCTATATATACAAGTTTGAAGAATTTGATGATCTATTTTTTTTAATGTATTTTTTTTTTTTTATATTCAGAAAATATAGACTATAATATACTATGTCATACTATAATAAAAGTTCTGACGTTAATTTAATGAAATTGAAAGTAATATTTGATGATTGTATAAAATTCTGGACTTTATCCAGCTAAGCTATTAGTTTCTTGATTTTTTTTTTTACGTTTAATGCGAACATCATAATGTTTTTAATATT
Organism: Piezodorus guildinii; assembly: GCA_023052935.1. Classification (NCBI taxonomy): domain Eukaryota; kingdom Metazoa; phylum Arthropoda; class Insecta; order Hemiptera; family Pentatomidae; genus Piezodorus; species Piezodorus guildinii. The sequence continues at coordinate 139,081,786 of CM041297.1, read as the reverse complement.
TTATAACTTTGTAAACTCTCAGTCCTCTTTTCGTGTATGAATCCTGAGATATAAAATGTTTACAGTGCAATAAAAATAATGAAGGAATCCAGGAAATTTAATTTTTTTTACGAACTATTAAAAAAAAAATAATGTAATTATTCTATCAACTCGTTGCCCATAATGAAAAATAATGTTTATTATCATTATTAAAGAGTTTAAAATATGCGAATCATGATTTATTTCCACACATTAAGCCATTTCGCAAGGTTGTATTAAAAATAAAAACTTAATACCGACCGAGGAAATAGAGGGAGAAAGGTAAGGAAAGACCCCTGATATATATTTTCCCACCCCAACTCACTTTTATTAACGAACCCTTTTCATGAACTATTTACCCTCGGCTGTTTGCATCTTTTATCAGTTTTATACAGGTCTCTGGTTTTGTGCTTTTGAAAAAGTGGTTACCTCAGGAAATTGAATCTCGTATATTCCTTCGTATAAAGTCGACGGCGATTCGAAAAATAAACGCGGCCAATATCTCGGGATTTTTTCATAGGCTATTAAAAACCGAAAAAAAACTCTGGTGCGCGAAACACACGATTTTTCTTTGCCCCAGTTATTAGAATTTATTTAAGAACTTCAAATGAAGTTTGAGTGGATAAAAGTTTAATGGATTACATTGAGTTTTCATGGGAAAAATATTTTAGATTAAATAATCAAACAATATAAATTATTATCTAAACATCTGGTGCGGGAAACACGAGACTTTCACTTTTCTCGACTGTTAAAATCAAGTTGAAAAACTATTAAATATACCTCAAGTTGACTTTAATAAAACCTGTATTCATTTTCGTTGGAAACATATGATTTAGATTAAATAATATAACTACATTAAATTGTTAATCAATAATAAGTTTATTCCCTATTTGTGACTTTATATTACATTTTACAATTTTTTGTATCTGATAATATTTTTTATAAAATCTTTCTTTTCTTATTACTGTTCTTAATTAATATCAAAAAAACAAAAATTACATTAAAAAAATAGGTTTGCTTTTTTATCCTTTAGTTGGTCATCAAATTCATCCAATTTGTATATTTAGCCGTCCTTCATCAATGTCATGAAGACGATATAGTAAATTTTATGAAATCTACAAAATTAAAGGTACTTTAGGAGAAGAAAATTTAAGATATATCGGCATTTAAGCCCTGACAGACTATTTCAATCAGAATGCAACCTACATATTATTAAAGCCCATTAAATTTTACATCGATATAGAGAGTTGGATACAAATCGTTAGAGCCGTTTTTAAGAATATCGTTAAAACGTGCAAAATGCAAGGTATAAAGTAGCGCTTCCCGTCAATCGATTTTAATAATAACAATAATAATAATAATAATCATTCTTTATTTATTCTGGGACAAGTCTCTTTAGAATAATACAGCAGGAAACATAAAGTGGAGTCCCTAAAGAATTATATTACAGGAAATAAACAAGGGTCTTAAGACTAGAGTCTAAGAGTAAAAAAATTAAAAATATAAATATAAGTAAAAATAACAACAGAATTGAATTAATAAGATGAAAAAATAAAATAACTCAAAAGACAACTTCTATTAAAATGTGAAAAGAAGAAAAATATAAATAAAGATATATCTATATGTTAAAATGAGGACAGAAAATAACATATAATTAAAAGTACAATAATATTATAAAGAAAAATTAAAAATATACAGTTAAAAAAAAATTACAATGCTTTTATATGTTTTTAAAATTATATGTGATTTAATCTTTCATCTTTGAAAAGATAATCTTTTTGAATAATATTTGCTACGAATGTATCTATGATAGTTAAATAAACGTATCTGTCTGCTTTATTTGTTGATTTTCTCTGAAATTAGGATCCAATTGGAATTATTGGGGAACTGGATTGACAGGAAATGGCTGAATAGACGGGATTTAAATGTTGAAAGAGTTTGGGAGTTACGGATGTTGGAAGGGATGGAATTCCATAGAGATGCGGATCGGATTAAGAATGATCTATCGAAAGCTGTGGATCGATGGGACGTTCGTTATATACAGATCAGAAGGCCGCGAGCGGGTGTTACGAGAACGAACGGAGGATTTGAATTTAAGGAGATCAGAGATGAAGAACGGACATTGGGATTGGATTACTTGGTAGAGGAAGGATGCTAGGAAGTACTTACGGCGGAAGGAGGGGTAAAGCCACTTTAACTCTTTGTAAAATCGGGTGACAGAAGTGTCTCTGGATATCCCAAAGATGAAACGTATAAAGCAATGAAACATGAAACATATATATATATATATATATATATATATATATATATATATATATATATATATATATATATATATAAAATATATATATACTATATATAATATATATATATATATATATATATATATATATATATATATATATATATATATAATATATATATATATATATATAATATATATATATATATAATATATTATATATATATATATATATATATATATATATATATATATATATATATATATATATATATATACATATATATATATATATATATATATATATATATATATATATATATATATATATATATATATATATATATATATATATATATATATATACAGATCTTAAAAATGAAATATAAGAAGAAAATAAATTAACAATGCTTCAATGTATGTAAACATAATAACAAAAAAAAATATGTTTACAGTTTTAAATTAAATAAAAAAAGAAAAGAAATTACAACTCTTTTGAGTGTTTTAGTGAAAAAAAAGTGCTGTGACCTCTCAGGCGTCTTAAATATGAAATTTCAGGGAAAATTAAATTTTCAGTTATCTCTGCTTCTCATTAAAATAACAACCAAATAAACTTAACCAATTGCACTTTTCGTTATGGTAAACTAAAATTCCTAAATCGATAAACTCTAAATCGGTCAGAAACAGCTTTCTTAAACATGAATGACACCTCATTCAAATTGCTCCCAAACGAAGCAGGAGAGGGTCAGGCAGTTTAAATATAACCAGTAAACTCCTATACGACATATATGTGAATTAATCCAATTATACCTATAGGGGTTATACGAGGCATGTTTTTTAAGTAAGTACCGTTTTGGAATTCAAAAAAGACTTGCAAAGATATCGCAATAATTTTATTTTTACATGAAAGCTTGTACCTTAATCTACTTTTCTACGTAATTTCCATGAATTTTGAGGCACTTGTCATAACGCGGAACCAGTTTTTGAATACCCTCCTCATTCTGCCGCCCTACTTGTTAAACGACGTTGACGAAACCTACGTGGCCTACGTGCACCAGAATCCAAACAACAATCCATGGAATGGCGACATTCATCATCACCCAAAAGAGTGAAGTTTAAGCAAACAATTTCCGCCCGGAAAAACATGTGCACAGTTTTTTGGGACATAAAAGGAGTATTGCTAGTGGAGTTTCTGCCTCGTAATGAGACAATCAATGCTACCATTTGTTCCTGCACTTGAAGGAACACCTGGGCGGTCGGCGTCTTCAAGACGATAACGAAGTCAAAACATTTTGATGCAGTGGTTAACAACGCCTGACTTGGGGGGAAAACTTGCCCCCGACGAAGACCTCCGCCCGTAATAGACAACGATGTCCTCAAACAGACAGTTGAAGAAAACCCCTACCAAACAGTTAAAGGACTCTCAGCACAATTAAATGCAAGTGCATCTGCCATTTCCAGACATTTAAAGGGTGTTGGGAATGTAAAAAAGCTCGATGATCTCACTGAGCGGCAGCAAGACCCCATGTTTCAAAACACACCGTGCAAAAATTGAAAGTACTGAGCTACGAAGTTCTTCCGCACCCACCATATTCTCCTGACTTGTCTCCAACAGATTACCACCTGTTCAGGAATTTAGACTACTTCGTCAATGGAAAACTTTTTGAAAATGATGGTCAAGTGAAATCTGCGTTTTTAGATTTGGTTTCACTTCAAAGCTCAGAGTTTTTCAGTTCGGGGATAAAAAAGTTGGTGTCACGTTGTGGAAAAATGTGTAGAAAAAGAAGGTAAATACTTCGAAAAAAATTATCTTGTTTTCATATCGTATTTTTAATAAATATCCTTTACCTTGAAAACGGACATTTCATATGACACAACCCAATAATATACATTTTTAGACATTGAATAAGCTTTAACTTCAGACCTGATTGAGGTCTGTAGGTCTTCTAGGTATCGACATATCTTTGTCCATAAAATTGGGTCAATTCTTTTATTAAGGACACAATTTATTACCACTGCATCACAAATGTTTTGACTTCGTTATCGTCTTGAAGACGCCTACCGGCCAGGTGTTTCTTCAAGTGCAGGAACAAATGGTAGTCGCTGGGCGTCAGATCAGGGCTGTATGGAGGATGATCTAGAGTTTCCTATTTAAATGATTAGCCACACGTGGATGGACATTGTCATGCAGCAAAACGATACCCTTACTTAACTTGCCACGTCTTTTTAAGACGATAACGAAGTCAAAACATTTGTGATGCAGTGGTTAACAAGTCATTTCGCAGAATTTTTTGAGGGGGGTATTATAAAACTGGTGCCGCGTTATTCAATTCATGGAAATTATGTAGAAATGTAGATTAAGGTACAGGCTTTCATGTAAAAATAAAATTATTGCGATATCTTTTCAAGTCTTTTTTGAAGCTGGATTTCTACAAATATAATATATAATTATGGATCCCTTACCTCCATGTTAAGTTGCTGTGTCTACAAATATAATATATAATTATGGATCCCTTACCTCCATGTTAAGTTGCTGTGTCTACAAATATAATATATAATTATGGATCCCTTACCTCCATGTTAAGTTGCTGTGTCTACAAATATAATATATAATTATGGATCCCTTACCTCCATGTTAAGTTGCTGTGTCTACAAATAAATATATAATTATGGATCCCTTACCTCCATGTTAAGTTGCTGTGTCTACAAATATAATATATAACTATGGATCCCTTACCTCCATGTTAAGTTGCTGTGTCTCCAGACCTGGCCGTGTACCGCGTACCTCTTCCTTCTTCTTGAACGCTGCGGATCAGGAACGCCGCACCTGGGTTTGGTCATCAGCTCCCTCGTAGGACCGTCTATCCTACCGGTTCGTCTCAGGCCCGCGAAATCCTGCCAATACAAAATATTTCAGTTCTATTCGTTATATTACATCTAATACCAATCAGTATAATCCTATCCAATCAATAAAATAAATCTTATATCCTTTTACAACAAAGATAAGGTATAATGAAATATGAGTCAATTAGATTAGAGATTTCTGAAAAGATAAGGAACATTCCTTTGTGTTTAAAGAAGGCATTCAGTTCCGCGTATGTAGATTGCGCTAAGGCTTTTGATTATTTATGCAGGAAGTAGAGGGCGTTATTATCTCAAAACTTCCGCCGAGGGTGCAATATGATAGTGCCTTTTTTTTTTTAAGAATGTTTACTATTCACTAGGATGTAACCTGCCCCCATGATTTAAAACCCCATGATCAAAAATAAAAATATATACACTGCTGGTCGACAGTTTGAGACGACCTATAGTTTACAACAATAAGTCACGAATAACCTCTTTGAATACCTAAATAAAATATGAGTATTTTTTTTTTTTGGCACGAATTGGCCATCTTCCTTTTTCTCCAATATTCCTTCATCTTCCTGGACTGTTCCTCCCGCTCTTCCTTTGTCCATTTTCTCCCCTGTTTCTTTGTTTTTCCTTTAAGAACCCCAACTTCTTTTATTTTCTTCCCGAAAAACTCTCTATCTAAGCAGTCTATTTTCTTGATTTTTAACCTATCAAGCTCCTCTTTTGTTTGCTTTGCATAACCACCCATATTCTTTGTTTTATTCATAGAACTTTGTCAAAAATCGGTTTGTTTAGCCTCTGATTGTTCATTCTTACCATATGGCCATAAAACCTCAGTCTCCTAGTTCTGATGACTACTTCAAGGTTTTCCAAATTTCTATATATTTCTTCATTGGATTTTAGCCTGTAGCCCACTTGTGTTATTTTGTGTCCATGAAGCCTCCTAAGAATTTTTCTCTCAATCTTGAGAAATTTCTCAAGACTCGGAAGGCAAACTGTTTCCATACCATATGAGTATTTTATATTTGTATTTTTTTTTTTTTTTTTAAATTGCTGAGTACGTAGGTATAGATTTGTGAGAGAAATGCTTTATTTAATCGAAATTACAACAAAACAAAACACGGCTGCCCAACTGTATTGGGTTGCTACCACACTCAGGTGTATTTATCAGTCTTGATATGTGATATTGACTTGAAAAGTTATAAATTTACCATACATTTACTCTTTCTTTCTACATTTCTATGATATACCTTATAATATGTAATATAGTTTACAATTCAAAGCAATATCCATTAAAAAAAGAAACGAATTTGAAAATGAAAAAGTCAACGACTGTCGCACAATCCCCTAAAGAAGGCCTATAATTTAGGCTGAAACGTCGGCACCAATAAATTAAGTTTACGCTTAATTGTGTGTTAAATTGACTGTACCCTCAACCAACTTCTCTCATATATACACACAGTCAACCATTGTCACTTCATAAAAATAACTATAGTATCTTGTTACCACTGATAAAAAACAGGTAAATATATAAATTGAATGAATTCGATACCCAGCTAAAGGAGGAAACAGAAGAAATATTTTTTTTAATGCAATTTTTTGTTTTTGAACATAAGAGCAGTAATATACATGTATGATATACCGTTGGAAAGTTAAAGATTTTAGAAAAAATAATATCTCATACACAAGCTTTTAAAAGTTAATAGAGAGTGATAAAAATCCGATAAAACTAAGTGATTGTTTTAGATAATAATATAGTAGATTTTTTAATAAAACAAATGTTTCTGTATAAATTCAATTTAATAGATTCTTTAATAGTTTCACGTATTTTTATCTCTAACTGTATTTGAAAATTCTTTAATGGATTTTAGAAACAGAGATAAGTGAAAGCCGTGAGTTTCCCACTTTTTTGCTGAAATGTTAAAGATTGCGGAAATATTAAAGTTAACTTATTATACTAAATTTTGATTTATGGTTTTTAAGGGAAAAAAAGTTTTTACTTAAAGACCTTCATCTCGAAATCTATAAACATACGAGTCCATTACTAATCAAATTAAAGCTAATTAATTGGGCTATGATTTACTTCATCTTCATAATTATCTTAGGAAGTTCACTTTTTAAGATATTTCAACACAAATGGAGAGTGACAAAAATCGTATAAACTTAAATAATTATTGTTGATAATAATTCCTATTGTTATTATACAAAATTAATGCTTCCATCTAAACTCGATATATTTTTTTTTTTTATCAACTTTTTGTTTATGTCTAGCTTTTCAATTCCAGAAGGAGAATAATTGGAAACTTTGCGTTGCGCGCATTAGATTTTCACGTCTAATTTAAAACTATTTTTTTTTTATTATAATAATAACAATTTTTATTGAGAAAATTTTACAATCTGTCCCAATTTGGACATTAATAGTATTGCTGAATGATATCAAACATACTACATTCATACAATATTTACACAACATAAAATTACAATAAAATATATACACAATAATGAATCAATACAAAAGTCAATAATTCACTTATACCTATATACACATACACACACTCATACATACATCACATTGAGTGGAGAATCTAGCCAGTGCTAGAACTCCAATATATTTACAAAAGGTCGCGGGGCCACTGCCGTTTCAACCTTCTAGGTGGGTTGTATGGATGAGTGGAGCTGGATAGGGATTGAGCTAAAGGATTAGGATGATGAATGAGGTTCTGGTGGAATTTGGAAAATTTGGATGGAATTAGGTCTGAAATAAATGGAACATTAAGGTCGTGGTGCAAGGTATAATTGGAGACATAATAAGGAGCATTTACTATTGTACGGAGGACTTTGGATTGAAAGGATTGAATGCGTTTGATGTTAGAACGTTTAGCTGTCCCCCACAGTTCAAGTCCGTAGGTCCAGATGGGCTTCAGTATTGTCTTGTAGATTAATAATTTGTTTTCAACTGTAAGTTCAGATTTTCTGTTGAGTAGTCGGTATAACTGTCCGAATCGTCGGTTGAGTTCTTGTCTTTTAAGTCTTGTATGTGGGTTCCAAGTCAATCTTTTGTCTAACAGTAAGCCAAGATACCGGACTGTATCTGAGAGAGGAATCGGTAATGAGTTGAAATAAACTGGCGGACAGGATTTTCGTCTAAGAGTAAAGGTTATGTGTTTACATTTGGCTTCGTTCACCTTTACACGCCAGTTATTACACCAGTGTTCGATAAGGAAAAGGTGTCTCTGAAGGTTTAAGGATGCTGTTTCAGGATTGGAACTGGATGATAGGATGGCGGTGTCGTCTGCAAAAGTTGCCAGAAAGGTATCAGGATGTGTAGGAATATCAGCAGTGTAAAGGATGTAGAGGATGGGTCCCAAGACGCTGCCTTGAGGAACACCGGCCTCAACGGGATAAATGTTAGAAAATTCTTCACCACAGCGAACTCGGAAGGAACGGTTCGAGAGATAGGATCGGAGAATGAGGTATAGGGACTGGGGTAAATGGGTTTTCAGCTTGAAGAGTAATCCAGTGTGCCATACCCGGTCAAAAGCTTGCGCAATGTCCAGAAACGCACCAGAACAATACTCTTTGCATTCAAGAGCTGAGGAAATATGGTCTACAACTCGGAGCCCCTGTTGAACTGTGGAATGCTGAGGACGGAATCCAAACTGATGGGAAGGAAGATTTTGAGATAATTTAAAACTATTAATAAACTTCACAGATTTTGTCAGCGTGTTTTCCAGCATTGGATGAAACATCGAATAAAGTAAAAGTCCAGAGCCCTGAAGTCCATATCGCAAACAAAACAGAGGGACATGATCCGATTTCAAAAGGAATACCGAGTACCGCACTCAGGGAGAATTATTCACTCGGCCCGAGCCAATGACAGAACATGGGAAAGGACTGCGATCTATAACTTCATAATCTCAATATGCTTTTTCTGGAGTTTTGGTGGAAATGCCGATAAAAGCATCGATACAGCACCGAAAATCTCTTATTTTACCTCAATTTTTCAATAAATTTAATACGATTTTAGAAATATGTAAGTTATTCAGGTTAAATTAAATAATTATATTTGATTATGAATGGGTGTGTAGTAGGAAGGAATGCGGAGCTAAAGAGACAAGGCATGATTATAAATTGATGTAAATTGTTTTTTTTTAAATATTTATTCAGATATATTACAATTTGTTTAAAAATCAACAATAGTGGCAGTGACATTCATACAATATTTACAACAAACAATGATAAATTCGACTTTCATAAAAATAGAAAATAAAAAAAAAATTATATATTTACAGAAAAAACAACACCAACCTATAATCGAAATAAATCCAATTTTGACTAATAAATCAATATCATAGAGGCATGCCTCACTATTCGTTAATTAATGCTGAATTCTCGAATTTTTAGATTTTATAAAAATAACCAGATCATATTTTTATCTTTGATAAAAAACGGATAAATATAAAAAAAAAAAAAAAATATATAGATATATAATACACATTTGAAAGCTAAAAATTTTAGAAAAAAACATTATCTTACTTATAAAAATGTAATAGTTAATAGAGAGGGATAAAAAACCGACAAAAGTAACTAGTTGTCGTAGATAATAATATAAAAGATAATTCATTGAATAGATGTAAAAATTGATATTTTACGTAAAAAGCTGTAAAACAATAAAGAAAGATAAAAAGGGCATAACTCTAAGTGATTATTGTATCAAATAATTTATATTGCGATATTATGTAATCTAAGAAGGTAGCGGCATGGTCTAGTAAATAGAGCACTAGTCTACTGTTCTCCGGGTCCTAGGTTCGAATCCCACCTGTGACAGAATATGATTTTTTAAGGGGCAGACCCAGCCTCTTTAAAGTGGGTACCTGAATAGTGAAAAAACCTGGCGGCTGAGCGTGACGAAGGCCTAATCACCTCATTGCACAGCCGTTGGCCTAGAAACAGTACGAATCTCCATATTATATTATATATTATCCAAGATCCCAAGACGGGTTTTATGGCCATATGGTAAGAATGAACAATCAGAGGCTGAACAAACAGATTTTTGACAAAGTTCTAGGCTATAAGAATATGGGTGGTTATGCAAAGCAAATAAAAGAGGAGCTCGATAGGTTAAAAATCAATAAAATATACTGCTTAGATAGAGATCTTTTCGGGAAGAAAATAAAAGAATTTGGGGTTCTTACAGGAAAAACAAAGAAACAGGGGAGAAAATGGACAAAGGAAGAGCGGGAGGAACAGTCCAGGAAGATGAAAGAATATTGGAGAAAAAGGAAGATGAAAGATGTGAAGAAGACAGAATGATATTCACGTGGTCCTTGATGGCCAATTCGTGCAAAAAAAAAAAAAAGTCTTTATTTATTCCGGGATTAGCCCTTTTAGAATAATATAACAAGAAAATCAAAATAAAAAAATTAAGATCTTAGAGTATAAAAAAACAAAACAAAAACAATAGAAATTATAAATAATAATAATAATAGATTAAAAAGCTGCCTCAAATAATAATATTAAAAATTAAACTGGATAATATGCATAATAAGAAATATGTACATATATACAATTTTGATTAAAAAGAACTTTAGTGTTTTGTTTTTTTAATAATATAACAAGTGCAAAATACATCATAACATGAAATGTAATAGGTAAATAGACGTTTATTTTTTGTTTTGTTACTAATTTTAATTGAAATTCTTCTGAAATTGGAGGGACAGGAGGTGATTAAACAGACGAGATTCAAATGTTGGAAGAGTATTGGAGTCACGGATATAAGAAGGAATAGAGTTCCAAAAGGATGAGGATCGAATTAGGAAAGATCTGTCGAAAGCTGCGGTTCGATGGACTTGAGCTGAGGATTTGAAACGAAACATATCTGATATGTAAGACGGACGGTGGGATTCGAGATACATCTTATTCAATGTTACTATTCATATATTCGGCACCTAAAAAAATATTATTTTCTCCTATAGTTGGTTATCGAATTCGTTCAATTTTTATATAGTTGATAAAATAATTAATCCTAACTAGATAAGATTGTTATTTTTTTTTAATCAACAAAATAAAAAATACTTAAGCAGAAAATTTAAAAGATCGACATTTAAGCCTGTCAGATAAAACCTACATGAAATAGAAGCCCATTAAGTTCTACGACGATATAGAGAGTTTAATTAAAATCTTAAGACCCGTTTTTTAAGAAAGTCTTAAAAAGGTACAAACTGCGTGGTATAAAGTGGCTCTCCTAGTTCACGTGACTACTTCAAGGTTTTCCAAATTTCTATATATTTCTTCATTGGATTTTAGCCTGTAGCCCTCTTGTGTTATTTTGTTAAGAATTTTTCTCTCAATCTTGAGAAATTTCTTAAGACTCGGAAGGCAAACTGTTTCCATACCATACAATATTGTTGGTCTTACTACTGTACAGTAGTGCCTTATTTTTGCATTGGAGGATAAGCTTTTCTTACTGTACATGCTTTTAGTTGCAAAGTACAGTCTTTCTAGTTTGGCTAATATTTCATCTAGGCCTGCTTTATCTATCCCGTTGTATTGTATATAAGAATTATTATTATTAAAATAAATTTTCATGCTTTTCTCTTGTTTTTTAATATTTTGGTAGTACAAAATGTGAAACTGTGCAACGTATTTGGAAGAAAAAATAACGGAGACATATTTCAAGGATGGTAGAGGAAGAAACACAAGGTCAGATGAAGAGATTTGGTTGGAAGCCAAAAGCACCTCAGGGAAATATATTACGCTGACATATCTTGGTCCATGAACCCTATACTCCAAGCTCTTAATGTCTTTTTTATCTACTACATCTTTCAAGAGCAATAAAACTTTTATTTATTTACGTTTTGGCAAGCATAACAATAGCTTTTACATAGTGATTTATATAACAAAGAATAGAAACATTAATTGCATACATTAATTTAATTTTTTTTTAAATATTACTTTGTAATTTAATTTTAGCAATAAATAATTTTCTTTGATTAGGCACTTCAAATATTCTATATATTCTATTGGGTTGTTTCATATGAAATATCCGTTTTTATAGCTTCTGAAATACATAAAGGATTTTGCAGGTCTCTGTTGTTTTCTTCCGAATGTTATTTAAAGTAAACAGTTACTAATCCTCTACCTTTTTATTATAAACATTAGCTTCCCAATCAATTACCCTCTTTTTAGTATACCTCCAAATATGAACATGGATACGCGCGATTTTCGAGTAATATTTTTGGACGAGTTTGAACTCGGCCATTCAGCAGCTGAGGCCGCTAGAAATATTTGCAAGGCGTTTGTTGAAGGGAGTGGTAATGAACGGACCATTCGCCGTTGGTTTGCTATTTTTTCAGCTGGGGATACCGACTTGGAAAACTTGCCCCGTGGAAGACCTCCGTCCGTAATAGACAACGATGTCCTCAAACATACAGTAGAAGGAAACCCCTACCAAACAGTTGAAGGACTCTCAGCACAACTAAATGCAAGTGCATCTACCGTTTCCAGACATTTAAAGTGCTTTGGGAAAGTAAAAAAGCTCGATACATGGGTACCTCATGATCTCACTGAGCGGCATCTATTGAAACGCCTCGAGACCTGCGTTTCTTTGCTTGAAAGAACTGGGCTACGAAGTTCTTCCGCACCCACCATATTCTCCCGACTTGTCTCCAACAGATTACCACCTGTTCAGGAATTTAGACATCTTCGTCAAAGGAAAACTCTTTGAAAATGATGATCAATTGAAAAGTACGTTTTCAGATTTTGTTTCACTTCAAAGCTCAGAGTTTTTCAGTTCGGGGATAAAAAAGTTGATGTCAGTTTGGGAAAAATGTAAAGAAAAAGAAGGTAAATACTTCGAATAAAATTATCTGGTTTTCATATCGTATTTTTAATAAAAATCATTTACCTTGAAAACGGACATTTCATGTGACACAGCCCAATACAAATAACACAAATAGCTGCATGTTTTTTTGATTTGTTAGATTGCTTACCACTTTTCCAACAATTTTCTTTTTTTTTTTTTTTTTTTTTTTTTTTTTATTCATTGAGCAATATTACAATCTGTCCAATTCAGGACATTTTTAATAGTGATAACGTACAACACCAACAATTTTCTAAATTTTATTTACGGACAATATCAGATAAAAAAAAAACACAGCCAAATTTAATAAAATTTAAACTATCGAAGAATATTTTTTTCCTTTATAGTTTACAATAAAACAGATAGTTAAATCTGAAGAACTTGTTTACATCGAAATTCAGTAGTTTTTTTTTTTTTACCTTTTTTAACTCTAATTTTTTATTTAATTTCTAATTTGTCATTAAACTGGGTGTAAGTAAAAGCCGTATTTTGCAAGCATGTTCTCGGAGAGGGTGAAATATCATTATAGAGTTATATTTTTCCAGTCAATATCGATGTTATAATGTGCATATATTTTTAGATTGAACAAGTATATTTGAAATTACTGGAGTCTAGTTGTAATATGTTAACCATATTAACCATACAGAGATCGTCATTAAGTTGACCACATACTGTGACAGGAAGGGCCACACTATCGAACATAGGAGTGGCCCAGGTCAGCTCTACCATGACCTAGCTGAGGCTTCGTCTATTGTAGAGGCCGAGTACACGCCATGTTGGAAATGAATTAATGAATATATATCGGAATAATATGCAGGCTTCAGTGAAGTCTAAAGTAGCATTAATAAGCTCTGAGTTCTAAGTGTTCATTTCCGGGATATATATCAGGTTGTCTGAATTCTGTCGGTTTTCATTAAACAAAACAGTCTCCACTGTGACACTCGACAGATATTAAAAAAGAACAAAAACTGCTGAAGTGAGGGATCTCCGAAAAGTGGCAGCAAACAAGAAGGGATTGGATACTCAACGATAGAAGTAAAGGAAAGATAAAAAAGTCAAATAGGTAAAACACTTGAGTAATGACAGCTTAAATTTTAAATTTCCAGTTTGGTCATGTCTGCAGAATGGGAGTATGCAATGACTGGGTGAAGCTTCACTCTTAGAGAAATGTGAAAAAGAAGGAAACAAAAAATATTCAGTTAAAAAAAATTATAAATTTAGATTTCCCTTATAATTTTTTATTTTTTTAAATTATATTTTATTGAAATTTACAACTGTATACTACAATACATCAAGTAAATATGCGGATAAAGATATAAACATGAAAAACGTGAAGAGAAGCTGCCCATTGGCAGCACTCTAGTAAACAATCTAAACAAGAAGGTCTCGAGGCCATCTTCTCTTCAGACGCCTCGGTAGGTTATCAGGGATTGTAGAGGAAGCAAGGATTGAAACTAGTGGATTAGAGTGGGAATGGAGTTTGTCATTGAGGGAATGATACCTGGTACGGACCAAATCGGCTACATGCGGAACTTGGAGGTCTTTATAAATGATTTTGTTTGTAACAAAGTAAGGAGCGTTGAGGATTTTACGAAGGATTGGATACGGGAAGAATTGGATGGTTTAGTAGAGCCCCATAGCTCAACTCCGTAGGTCCAGATAGGCCTTATGATTGTCATGTAAATGAGTCTTTTGTAGTTAAGTGAAAGGTTAGAGCGTCTGTCTAGTAAGTGTTGGAGTAGCCGAAAACGTCGAGCAGTTTCTTGTCTTTTCAGTCTTGTATGCGGATTCCATGTAAGGCGTTTGTCAAGCAGGAGTCCTAAATAGCGGATCTGTTCAACCGGGACAAGCGGAATATCATTAAAGGAAACTGTAGGGCAGGATGTCATTGGTTTTCGACGAAGGGTAAAGGTAATTTGATGGGATTTATTGGAATTGATTTTAATTCTCCAATTCTGACACCATACCTCAAGGTCTCTGATGTGGGATTGGAGAGTTTGAGACGTGATACTAGGATCATTATGAACTGATAGCACGCATGTGTCATCGGCATAGGTAGAAAGGAATGTTTTAGGATGGGTTGGGATATCAGCTGTATAAACTGTGTAAAGGATGGGTCCAGAATGCTGCCCTGAGGAAAACCAGCAGACTGGGTAAAAAGAGATGAATAGGAGCGATTGTGGTTTATTTTGAAGGATCTGTCGGAGAGGTAGGACTGGATGATTAGAAAGTATGTTGGAGGAAGGAATTCACGGAGTTTACACAGCAGTCCTGGGTGCCAGACCCCTTATAATTTAAAAATATAAAGCACTAGCTTTTAACAGCTGCATCATCCCAGTGCTTACATATGGATGCCAGACATGGTCACTCACAAAAAATTTACAACAGAAAATAAACGTATGTCAACGAAGAATGGAGCGGATTATGTTAGGAATCTTCCTGCGGGACAAAATTAACGCAAATAAAATAAGAAAACTAACAAATGTCGCAGACACTATTGCTTATGCTAGAAAAATGAAGTAGGCATGGGCAGGACATCTCATGCGGAAAACAGAAGACAGAAGAAGCGAGCTGCAGAATGGATCCCTATCAATAAAAAAATACGTAGAGGCCGACAACGCAAGCGCTGGGCCGACGAATTGAGGAAAAAGGAAGGTTCTTTGTGGATGAGACACGCACAAGACAGAATTTTGTGGAAAACTAAGTGCCAGCAACTCAAGTTTTAGGTTCGGCTATTCTCCGCCCAAAAGACTCTAATCTCCCATTCTTTGGGAAGGTCTATATGTAAATATATTCATGTAAATATTCATTTTTTTGTTTTGTTTTTTTATACATAATGGAGATTATTAATAACTTTGTATTTACATATAAATAAAGGCTTTTATTATTAATATTGTTATTATTATAATTTAAATAGAGTTTCTTTCGACCCACGCGTGTTTTTCTCTGCCGAAGGTTGATGTCCAGCGTTGAAATCGAAGAACAATGAAGTACCTTCAAAAATCTACATTTCATGTGACACAACCCAATAATATACAGTTTTAGACTTTGAATAAGCTTTAATTTCAGACCTCATTGACGTCTGTAGGTCTTCTAGGTATCGACATATCTTTGTCCAATAAAATTAGGTCAATTCTCGTATTAAGGACACAATTTATTATAAGAACAAATATACCTCGACACCTATAACATCTACAGCCGCCTGTCACTCTTATAATAAAGCTTATTAGACGATTGTTAATTTGTATTATTGTGAGTTTTTTGGTAAAATGAGCGGTTTCAATGATATCGGGCTGAACACTGTTAAAAGTCGATCAATTCCTCCGTTTGGGACAGATAAATAATTTTGCAAATAACAAATAAACAAAAATCTTTGTAATAACTTTATGAATATTGTAAATTTATTATATAACATGAATAATTTAAGATTTTTTACTTTACACGTTACCCTCCAACGTTTCCGATCGACTACACGGCTGCTCAATCAGAAACCGTTCTGCCACGCAACTTCCCGTCCGTGAAATCCAATTCACGTCGGAGAGCTCATGTTTATTCACCGGCTCATTCGGCCGTTGCGGTGGCGAGTCGGATGAAGATGGTTTATCAACGTTAAAAATTCGTGAGCACTTTATTCCGTTTTTGGTAGAGAGTAGGGTCGCCCATACCAGTAGATCGCATTCGAAATTAATGGCATGTTTAAAACAACAGTAGTTAAAGTGACGTCCGAGGTGAAATTCAAATTGCCGCCCTTTTACCCAAATTCTTGGTTCTTTTTTTCCTTTGTGTCTTCGTGTAAATAGTTGGGTCGAAAAAACATAAAGTTAAAGCTAAAACAAATACTATTATTAGCGTATCTCGCGAATTTTAATTGAGTAGGTCCCTCGACCATCTTCTTTTAAGTCTTCTTTGGGTTGGCTGATGACAGGGGAAGAAAGTGAAGAAAAAGGGTTGATTTATGTGGTCATCTGCCGTAGAATGAAACGTGTTATATTGGTCGTGAATGAAAGAAATTACATTTGGGGTATATATGTCATTGTGTATCGTGTGATCCGTAACATGTTATTGTGCGTGGACAGTTTGCGTAGAATTTTGGTTTGAGTTGTTTATATTTTGTTGGTGTGTAAATGTTTTTTAGAACCCCAAAGTTCTGTTCCGTATGCCCAGGTAGGTCTGAGTAGATTGGTTCATATTAATCCCTTGTTTCGTGAATTAGAAAAAAATCTGTAATCCAATATATGAGAAAGTTCTTTGAAACGTCTTCTTAGTTCTTCTCTCTTTAATTTCGTATATATGTTTCCATGTTAGTAATTTATCCAAATATAGTCCGAGGTATCTATATACGAGGCATGTTTCTTAAGTATGTACCGTTTTGGAATAAAAAAAAAAACGTGCAAAGATATCGCAATAATGTTATTTTTACATGAAAGCCTGTACCTTAATCTACTTTTCTACATAATTTCCATGAATTTTGAGGCACTTGTCATAACGCGGCACCAGTTTTTGAATACCCTCCTGAAAAAAATCCTCCCGCCTGACTTGTTAACCACTGCATCACAAATGTTTTGACTTCGTTATCATCTTAAAAAGACGTGGAAAGTTGAGTAAGGGTAAAACGATACATTGCTGCATGACAATGGCCATCCACGTGTGGCTAATCGGACCAAAGATCTCATCAAATCATTTAAATGGGTAACTCTAGATCATCCTCCATACAGCCCTATTCTGGCGCCCAGCGACTACCATTTGTACCTGCACTTGAAGAAACACCTGGGCGGTCGGCGTCTTCAAGACGATAACGAAGTCAAAACATTTGTGATGCAGTGGTAATAAATTGTGTCCTTAAAACAAGAATTGACCCAATTTTATAGACAAACATATGTCGATACCTAGAAGACCTACAGACGTCAATCAGGTCTGAAGTTAAAGCTTATTCAATGTCTAAAAATGTATATTATTGGGTTGTGTCACATGAAATGTCCGTTTTCAAGGTAAGGATTTTTATTAAAAATACGATATAAAACCACGTAACTTGCACCATCAACAGACGTATCAAATGGGATGAAAATAAATCCAATGACTTTAAAGCACATTTATCTCTCTCTGATAAAATATACTATTATTCTCAAGATACTAACTCATTATATACTAATTTCATTCAAATATCCACGAAAGTATGTCTGAAACCGGACTAATGATAACTAACAAATCATCAAACAATCCTAAGTTTCGATCTAAACAACCATGGTTTGATAGAGATTGTAGAAATTCCAAAAGAGTTTTAAGGAAAACATATAGAGCAATGACTAAATTCCACACTTCAATTGAATTGTTCAATGAATTTATTGAAGCTAGGAAATCATACAGGCAGCTAATACACCCCAAGAAAGTAAAATTTAGACTCAGCATGTAACAAAACCTACAAGAGGTCAAAAACAGCAAACAATTTTGGTCAACAATAAAATCACTACAACCATATAAAAGCAATGAAAACGAGATAGACTTGACAGATTGGGGCAGATTCTATAAAACACTATATGGTTATAAATATATCCAAGATGTTAATTTTTTCTCGGTGACCCATCCGCTTCTAGATAGTGACATTTCTTTAGAAGAATTACAACATTGTGTGCGTCTGTCGAAAAATCAAAAATCTCCAGGATTAGACCTTATTATCTATGAGGCATTTAAAAACCTTACGCCTGAGTGGGAACATTACCTTCTAAATTTATTTAACCTTATAATGCTCCACGAAAAACCACCTCTGTCTTGGTCGAAATCAAAACTTCACTTGTTATTTAAAAAAGGTGACAAGAAAGATACAGATAACTACCGTGGAATATCATTAATAAATACTATGGCAAAATTATTTACTAATATTCTCGCAAAAAGACTTATGTTATGGGCAGATTCTGAAAATATTATCCCTGAAGAACAGGCAGGATTTAGAAGCAAAAGAGGCTGCATTGATCATATTTTTACCCTTAATGCACTGATAGGAATAAACCTCAGGAAAAAAGGAAATTACCTATATGCGGTTTTTATAGATCTGAAAAAGGCTTTTGATTCCATAAACCACAACCTGCTGTGGGAAAAACTTTTTACACTTGGAGTTAGCGGTAAAATAATTAGGATTATGAAAAACTTATACGACAATGCTACTACCCAAATTTCAATAAATGGTCAACTAAGCGACGAAATAGACGTAACTCTTGGATTGCTACAAGGTGAAAGCCTCAGCCCAGCACTCTTCATCCTCTTCTTGTCGGATATTATTCAATTCTTTCAGGATAACGGAGCCACAGGAGTTAGCATTGACCATAATCATGAGACAATAATGTTATTACTGGCAGACGATATTATACTTTTAAATAATAACTGGCATAGTGCACAAAGAAATTGAAAAATCCTGCAGAAATACTGCTCAAACAACTCTCTAACCTTAAACGTAGAAAAGTCAAAAGTCTTGGTATTCCATAAATCACCCAAGTTAAAAAAACTCAAACCTCTTTATTGGCACAATACAAAGTTAGAATATATAAAAACCTACACATATTTAGGAGTTCCGTTTGCATCGACAGGTAAATCAAAAAAGGCATCTGTACACTTCTTACAAAAATCATCTATTGCTACCGCTAAAGTCTTAGAAATCCTGAGAAGAGGAAAGAGTGACTCTTGGGAAACAAAGATGGCTTTGTACGATTCAATGATCTCTTCAGTTCTCCTGTACGGATCAGAAGTTTGGAGCCTGAGATATCTAGATGCTTTGGAAGTTTCTCAAATGAAATTTATTAAATACCTATATGGATGGCCCAAAAACACCCCAAACTATATAGTGAGGCTTGAGACAGGTAGAAGTCCTCTAATCTCAAAAGTAATAAAAAAAGTAATCAACCATTGGTCTAAACTGTCATCGATGCCTGGAGAGAGACTCCCGAAACAGTGTTTCAACAGACTAAGAATGCTAGATGCAGAAAAGCCTGATATAGATTACAACTGGGTTTCACAGGTCAATATGATAGCCCACAACTATGGATGTAGGGAAAAATTCGATGCGCCTCTGGAAAACGATATTTTGAATCACAAAGCCGATATTATCGAAACAATCATAAACAATAACTATTCAACTGACTTTAATAGAGCAATGAACTCAAATAGTTACCCGATATACCGATTATTCAGCAGTTACACCTTACATAAACCAGAAGAGTACCTAACATATAGGCTAAATTTTAAGAAAATAAGGTGTATCAGCCGACTAAGGGTAGGAAACCCAGAGATCATCAAACTCCATCATGGAAACAAAACAATTATTATTAAGGCAAATGAACTTTGTGTATTTTGCAATGATTATTTCAACAATAGTTTGTACCATATCCTCCTACATTGCCCAACATTTAAAGACAATAGACAATATATCATAAAACCATCTGAATCCACATCCTGTGACCTACAAAAAATTGAAAATATCCTGAACATTAATAGTGAAGCCAGACTGAACAGTCTTTATATTTATATCTTAAACATATGTAATAGATATGATTCGATTAGTTCCATATAAACAATATTATGTAAATAGTTTTCGAAACCATTTAATTAATGTACTTTTACTACGCTTCCGTTTATTTTAGATGTCTCACTATTTTAAGTTTAATATTGTGTAGTAATCAATATTATGTTTAAAAAAAAATTTGTATTATCCAGTTCGTTTTATTTTTGTTTACTATTTTCTCAAGGAGTACATGTTTTATCTTTTGTTTAATGTTTTGGGTAAAGAGCACTAGACTCAGGTTATATTTCTTTTGTAATTATATTTTATGTTGTAAATTTGTACAAGACTTTGTCTTTCACAAATAAAATATATTCTATTCTATAAAACCAGATAATTTTTTTCTAAGTATTTACCTTCTTTTTCTACACATTTTTCCACAACGTGACACCAACTTTTTTATCACCGAACTGAAAAACTATGAGCTTTGAAGTGAAACCAAATCTGAAAACGCACATTTCACTTGATCATCATTTTCAAAAAGTTTTCCTTAGACGAAGTAGTCTAAATTCCTGAACTGGTGTCAATCTGTTGGAGACAAGTCGGGAGAATATGGTGGGTGCGGAAGAACTTCGTAGCCCAGTTCATTCAATTTTTGCACGGTATGTTTTGAAACATGGGGTCTTGCTGCCGCTCAGTGAGATCATCGAGCTTTTTTACTTTCCCAATACACTTTAAATGTCTGGAAATGGCAGATGCACTTGCATTTAGATGTGTTGAGAGTCCTTTAACTGTTTGGTAGGGGTTTCCTTCTACTGTATGTTTGAGGACATCGTTGTCTATTACGGGCGGAGGTCTTCCTCAGGGGCAAGTTTTCCAAGTCGGTATCCCCAGCTAAAAACTTAGTAAACCAACGGCGAATGGTCCGTTCATCAACACTCCCTTCCCCAAACGCCTTGCAAACATTTCTAGCGGCCTCAGCTGCTGAATGGCCTAGTTTAACTCGTACAAAAATATTACTCGAAAATCGCGTGTTTCCTATTTGGAGGTATTCTAAAAAGTGGGTAATTGATTGGGAAGCTAATGTTTATAATACAAAGGTAGAGGATTAGTAACTGTTTACTTCAAATATGTAAACATTCGAAAGAAAACAACAGAGACCTGCAAAATCCTTTATGTATTTCAGAAACTATAAAAACGGACATTTCATGTGAAACAACCCAATACAATGAATATGTTCGTATAATGCTTGGATTATGTAATATTTACCTTCATAACGTTAAAAATAGATCAATTTTCGTAGTTAGAACACAATGTATTATATGGACAAAGACATCTTGATACCTATAAGAAACGTCTATCAGCTCTCAAATGAATAAAAGCTTATTTAATGTCCATTAATTTATTTTAAAATGAGTATTTTCGTATAATGAGTGGTTTCTGTAATATTTACCTTTATAATGTCAATTTTTTGATCTGGACCGTTTTGGATGGCCGCCATTTTTGAGTTCGACCAGTTTGAGGTGGCAGAGAAAAAAAATGTTGGTGTACAAGTTGGCTAAAATGTGAAAATCATATTGAAAATTTTCTTCTTATGTACTCATATTTCGGCCCTAGCTCTTGGACTACAAGGAAAATTATATATTTTGAGGGGTTATTAAATAAATTAGGTTATAGAAATAAGGCTTTGAGGCCGTTTCCAATTTAGATACTTCGCAGAATTACTTTTAAATAAATTAATAAGTTGTCCTTTACCTGTCTCATATTAAGACATTAACTTTCGCAACTCGAACGATTCCTAGAGGCGTCACCGTTTCTTAAGTTACAGTTCCTTATAAGGCGTTATCGGTCACGAACGCAGTTTGACGATCAATCACCGAGTACCAAATGATCATAATCAGTTATGCATTTAAATATCATGTTATGGGAACTCTGATAGAGGTTCCACTGAAGACTCGGAGTCCTTGGACGGGTTCATGCGCCCAGAAGGTCCTCAACAAATAAGGTGCAATCCTGGGAAACCGGTCGGAGGGGATTCTGCAACAGCTCTTCTTGAACCTGATGCTGAATCATAGGCCACCTTCGAAACGTAGCGACGCCAGCGGGCTGAGATCTCGCCGAAGAGAATATTCAGGGCAGGGACGTGAGGTTTGAAATACACGCAAGAGTTCGCTATAATTTATATCGTGTCCTAGATAAAGTAGTTTACGACACTAATTTCTACCTTAACGAGAAAATGTTCCAAGAGTGCCACGAGAAAGGATTCAGAGAACACAGAAGACATGAAACTGGCAATCGATAAATAATTCAATAATATACTACTCTCTTTCAATTATATTTATTATTGAGCTGTAAAATAAGCTCGTGTTTTTCCATATTTCAATTTAATCCTCTCAGTGTTTATAAAATCATGTTTACGTGGTCAATAATATTTACATATTATAAAAACGCTGCAAATCATTATACAATAGTTTATTATTTCCAAATAACAATATTACAGAATAACAGTTTATATAGCTGTTGATAGGCAATTAAGTAATATTAAAAGCAATAGTGGATATAATTAGTTGACCGTTGAGAATTACTGAAGGAATTAGTCCGGGTGGCGGTCATTAAATGAAACAAGTGAATAGTTTCAACTATTTTATTGTTTGCCAACGTTTCGACCCCCATTGCGGGTCATCATCAGGGCTAAAAAGATACAAAAAGGATACATTTAAAATAAGATTACAAATACTATTCTTAAAAAAATAACTATTGCGCTAGAGAATGTCAATATTATAACATAAAAAGAACTAGATGTGTAAAGAAATCAATTAATTAAATTACAATGATAAAGGTATACTAATGAGAGCTATACAGACCAGATAATGACTAAAGATAATGTACAAATATTTAAGAAAAAAATTACATGAAATAAAAAACATTAAAAAAAAAAAAAAAAAAAAAATGGAGTACAGTGGAGATACGTACCGTCTGGTAGGCAAGTGGAAACTAGGTACAATTTGGTAATAAGGAATATAGGCAGGTAGATAGGAAAGTACGTACAAAAGGTTGGGTAAAATGGAAAATACGTACCACATTTCTAGACGAGATCTGACAACAATGAGTAAAATTGTAATATTAACAAAAAGGAAGTGTTCAGATTAAACCTACAATAGTAATAACATCATAACGGTATTAGAAAATGTTTTAACAAGTTTGTTGAAGTAAAAACAATATAATACAATAGTAAGAATAATAATGTATAAACTATATGTAGTAAAACTGATTACCTCCCCACCAACGTTTTTATAATTATTGTACATATATTAAGACAGTAAAATTAACCAAGTGAAAATATTATGAGAAAAAATAATAATAAGTAACAATCATTGCCAGATCGTATAGTTGATACAAAATAGTAAAATAATTACAAATAGCATCCCACTGTATACATTTTGTTTATTTATTGGTTTATTTTTTACTTATTTATGTATACATTTATTTTATATATGTATCTATTTCATTTGTTTCTGCACCTAATAAATTCTTAATGGTTTTACAATTCAATTTATTCCTATTTGTAATTATTTTACTATTTTGTATCAACTATATGATCTGTCAATGATTGTTACTTATTATTATTTTTTCTCATAATATTTTCACTTGGTTAATTTTACTGTCTTAATATATGTTCAATAATTATAAAAACGTTGGTTGGGAGGTAGTCAGTTTTGACATTCTCTAGCGCAATAGTTATTTTTTTAAGAATAGTATTTTTAATCTTATTTTAAATGTATCCTTTTTGTATCTTTTTAGCCCTATTGATGACCCACAATGGGGGTCGAAACGTTGGCAAACAATAAAATAGTTGAAACTATTCACTTGTTTCATTTAATGACCGCCACCCGGACTAATTCCTTCATTAAAAGCAATAATTCAAAGGATAATATCATATCACTACCGCTGATTTCAAAACGCAATATCTCTGCTAGCTCTTAACCAATTTCAATGATTCTTTTTTCATTTTGTCTAAAATTTAATTATCTATCAGATGGCACTAAAAGCAATATAATTATAGTTGTTGGAAACAAAACACTACTAGATGCTTTCTCTATCTTCGAAAATAACTTAGTTATAAGATTTCAATTTTTAGAATTTTCATTTTTTTTTTTTATTTATTTTTTTTTTTTTTATCGCGTTTCACTGATTCTAACACTCCATAAATAATTTTCTCTATCGTAAAAATTAACTGGGTTTATTATATAATTTTTTATCTTTTCTCTTTTATAAAATTATTCGCGGTTATTTGATTAAAAAAACACGAATACATTTTTTCTCTTTCTTAAAAAATAACTGAGTTATTGAATAAATCACTTTTAATCGGCCGAAATTTAAAAAAATTACCAGCTCATATCAACGTCTGTGTGTTAGGATCATGGTTCCACGGACTAGTATTTTTCAATGATTATTTTTTTCATTTTGTCGAAAATTTAATTCTCTATCAGATGGCACTTGGTAACAAAACACTACTAGATGCTTTCTCTATCTTCGAAAATAACTTAGTTATAAGATTTCAATTTTTGGAATTTTTTTTATTTTTATTTTATTTTTTTATCGCGTTTCACTGATTCTAAAACTCCATAAATAATTTTCTCTATCCTAAAAATTAACTGGGTTTATTATATAATTTTTTTATCTTTTCTCTTTTATAAAATTATTCGCGGTTATTTGATTAAAAAACACGAATAAAATTTTTCTCTTTCTTCAAAAATAACTGAGTTATTGAATTAAATCACTTTTAATCGCCGAAATTTAAAAAATAACTAGCTCATATCAATGTCTATGTGTTAGGATCATCGTTCCACGGACTAGTATTTTTGTGGCGAATTTAAAAAAAAATTGGTCCAGTAGTTTGAGAAATGCCGCGAACGGCGAACCAACGGATTTTTTTCTGTTCGTTATTCGGATTCTACGCATCTTGAAACTTAAGCCCTCAAATTATTAAGAAGGTGATTTTTTTTTCCTTTGTTCGATTACGAAAGTTCATTATTAAAAATTATAAACCGAAAGGGTTTGTTAAGTCTTTTTATGCACCAGTGTAAATTCATTATCTTAGAGCTGTATTTTTTGTTTGCTCAAAATGTAAGAGAAAAAAATCATTCTTATCATTAAGTGATTTTTATTTCCTAAGAATATCAGTAGGTGTATATCAAGTCAACAAAATTAGCATTGTGTACAGACGTGGTAATGATTTTAAAAGTATACGTGAGGACTTTAAACTCTCACTGTGTTAATTTTTCAAAATAGTGCGCGCAACAAACGATTTCACTTACCTCCTTGTTAAATCAATTAAAGAATTTTAAATTAAGTTATGATTATATTATATTAAATTACTATGATGCATTATCACAAAGCACCGTCCGTAAGTGGTTTGCTTGGTCCAGAACCAGAATTTGGCTTGAAAGACAAAAAGAGTTCGAGCCATACTTTAACTGTTGATGAGACCAAATTAAAAAAAACAATGAAATACGGCAACAAGCAATAGATATTATTAAAAATTCACATAATCTGAGTTTTTATTGAATCACCAGTAAAAACACAACGAACTTCTTCAACCCAATGAATTTTTTTAATATAAATGAAAAGCCCAAGGTGTGTCACAACAACAGTCTTTTTTAATAGTTGAAAAAAAAAAGATATGAATTAAGCAAACAACCGAAAACACATTAATATACTGATAGTGAATAGATTTTTATATAGATATATTATATATATATATATATATATATATATATATATATATTTATATTTCGGAGCTATTGGGTTGTTTCACATGAAATGTCCGTTTTTATAGTTTCTGAAATACATAAAGGATTTTGCAGGTCTCTGTTGTTTTCTTTCGAATGTTTACATATTTAAAGTAAACCGTGACTAATCCTCTACCTTTGTATTATAAACATTAGCGTCCCAATCAATTACCCACTTTTTAGAATACATCCAAATAGGGAAACACGCGAATTTTGAAGTAATATTTTTGTACGAGTTTAAACTCGGCCATTCAGCAGCTGAGGCCGCTAGAAATATTTGCAAGGCGTTTGGGGAAGGAGTGGTATGAACGGACCATTCTCGTAGGTTGCTAATATTTCAGCTGGGGATACCGACTAGGAAAACTTGCCCCAAGGAAGACCTCCGCCGTAATAGACAACGATGTCCTCAAACATACTGTAGAAGGAAAACCCCTACCAAACAGTAAAGGATTCTCAGACAACTAAATGCAAGTGCATTCCAGACATTTAAAGAGTGTTGGGAAAGTAAAAAAGCTCGATACATGGGTACCTCATTGCTCAAGACCTCATGTTTCAAAACATACCGTGCCAAAATTGAAAGAAACGGGCTACGTTCTTCTGCATCCACCATATTCTCCGAATTGTCTCCAACAGATTACCACCTGTTCAGGAATTTAGACAACTTCGTCAAAGGAAAACTTTTTGAAAATGATGATCAAGTAAAAAGTGCGTTTTCAGATTTTGTTTCACTTCAAAGCTCAGAGTTATTTAGTTTGGAGATAAAAAAGTTGGTGTCACGTTGGGAAAAAGTGTAGAAAAAGAAGGTAAATACTTCGAATAAAATTATCTTGTTTTCATATCGTATTTTTAATAAAAATCCTTTACCTTGACACTTTTTGTGACACAACCCAATATTAACTTCAGGTTACACATATCAAACTCTTTTATTTCTGAAACTACTATTTTGTAACCTGTATGTTTCTTTTGATCTAATCTCAAATTTTCGTATTGGTTTCAATTTAAATCTCTTGTGTATACAAATTTCCCTTACAATGTATTTTACAATATAAGAGGAAGTAAAACGAATCGAATAACTTTTAACGAAAGTACAGAAGCTTACGTTATAATGAAACCAAAAGTTTTCGAATGAAGCTTCATATAGAATTTTCCAGCTGAAATTGTTAACAAATTTATATACCTCTAGTACTTTTAAGTACTTTCTGTAAGTATTATATAATTGAATGTTCTAAACTCTTTTAGGATAATTATTACAGTAAATGTTTATATTTCCTTATATATATTTCATATATAATAATAATAAGGCTTATAATCATAAATAAAATTAATACACAAATTTCACATTACCTGGAGATCAGCGATTGCTCTTATGAGTTGGTCGTCAGTTCTTAGGTTCCCAGTCTCCCTATCGGATTCAGGAAGGTAACCAAATTGGGTCAAGTAGTGTATCTGGAAATAAAACAATGAAATATCAGAAATCATTAGGATCATTTAAAGGATCTGTTAATCAAAAATGAAGATGACAAATATAATCCTATTGGTTAGATGCTAAATTAACCCAGGTTTCTGTTATCCGCCTCTATTGACCTATTTTGGAAAATGGAGGTGTTTCATAAAAAATCATGCTCGATACACGTGAATCTCAACTATTTTATCTGAGTTACAACTTTCATCTATCAAAAAATATGCATACTCGTTGGCATAAAAATTCGTTTCTCATACTTCCCACTGCGACAATCCAATATTTCGAAAAATATGTTACTATGACAGGACTACTCTGAAACGTTACACACACAAACGTACGAAACACATATTACTTCATTGATTGTGTAATATACAAATTTATTGGTTTAGTATATATGCATAACACCATCAGTATATTATTTTTTATGTTGATTACCTACCTTTGTGTTACAATTTGTTAAAGTGAAGATTTCTTTAGGCGCGTTATGCGATTTTTGGCAGTGGTAAAAGCTTTGATTTCGAAACCATGGTAACGTCACCAACATGCTCTAGACTGGCGCATGTGATCTGTGTAAATCTTTCTAGTAGAGATAGTAATCTCACACTGTTGTGTAGCCTGACAGTTGCACTTCGTCTGATGAAAGATTTTTCCCCTAACCGGAAAAAAAAAAAAAAAAAAATTACAGACCTTTTTGCGGGACTTGGTTATTTGGACTCAGGGGAGCGTTTAACGTGTAGTTGAAGACTGGATTTCGAAAATTTTCACGATGCCCAATATTTTCCCTTACTATATATAGTAAGTGAAAGTAAAAAGTAAGTTGAATTTATTCTGTAAATAATCCTCTACAAAAAAGGTAATTAGTAATTGATCAAAAGATGTAGCTACTGATTAAGGATTACTTCGGCGACCTGACTCGCCCTTAGGTCCCTGAGTAAATGTTTGAGGTTGGACCCTCAGGTCAGGACGGTGACCCTAGAAGTCTTGTTAAGGAGAGACATCTCGTCCAATTTGGAAGGCCCGCTTCCGGCTACTGCTTACATTGTCTCATTGTCTATGTGGGGGCGATGTCTTACCTCGGGGTATGCTATAAGATTTTTACTTTGACCTACCTACAGTGAGTGTCAAAAGTATTCGGAAATCGTAATATCCTGTTGTTTAATGGTTTCAAATTTCAATATTCTCACTAATCTTCGACATAATCTTATGCTCTAAGCAATTTTCCTCTCTCATGTAATATATACCCAACCATTAAAAGATTTTTGTTTCTAAATAAGGCCCTACAATAAAAACGCCCTCGAATAATTTTTAACACGTTCACACGTTATAACTAAAGAGAAATAGTTGAGATGTTGAAAAAAATTGATGATAATATAAGAATGGCTATGTACAGTGTAGATAATACAATAATAAAATATAAAAGCAAAAAGTTGAGCGTCCAAAAAATATTAAATGTTAAAACTGAAAGACTGATTATTCATCTAATAAGAAAACAATACCTAAAATAAGTAAACCTTAGTTTATTTTTGAATTTTTCACAACTTCTGTATACACAATAAGTGTTTCAATTGTTCTCCGCGTTCTAAAAAAATATGACGAAAAGAAAAACATGGTAGAAGAAGCACGGAAATCGTCTTTTAGCAGGCAAGACAAGAAGAGAATAGGCTGAATGTTTGTAACATTTTTTTAAGAGAAGGTTGATAAATTAAAATGTTTATAGATGACTCCTATACTAAAATACGTGGTTCTTATGAAAAAATTATGGTTTGAAGGAAACCAAATGAAGAATTTAGTATGCCATAGTAAAATATCTTGAGCGGTCAGTGATAGTTAGGTATACTTTTCTTTGAAAAAGTTTAATAGTATTGGATTCATGAACAGGATTATTAATAGGTTTGTATATTTTATAAGTATGAAAAGCCAGAATTAAAAGTAAAAGAATAATTACGTATAAATTAATTTTTTTACAAACGCGCGACCATGACTCTGGGCGCATACACGTTATCTATTCAAATTTAGTCTCGGCAAAATTACTAAAGAGTTCTCGGAATCTCTCCTCGATTATTTATTTCAAATTTAATTAAGTATTTATGGGTCCTAATAAAAGAAATGCCATATTGAAAATGAAAATGCTTCAAGAAACAATAAGTGCTTGAGTGGAATACTATTTCACACCAAACAATAAATTAATTACTAATATGATTTCCCAGTCGGCTAAAATGTATAATTATACAAAACGTTTTACCAACTGGATGTTTATTTATGATCATTGCATTAATATGATTAGGAAACCACGTAATTCCGAATACTTTTGACACCATTGACATACACTATTTTTAATATTTTAGTAAATGAACGTTCAAAAAAGTTAAAAATAAAATGCTTTTTGTCGTAATTTTTGGTTTGGGCTATTGTGTACCTTCCTTCTAACATTATAAAGTGGTTAAGAATTGTTTAAAAACGTATAAAATAAGTTAAAAGCAAGCAAATTACGGACTGGTAGTGAATTCCGAATGTATATATAGTAATGGAAAGTATTATTGTGAAATTGTGAAAATTGACAATTTTTAATAGATACAATCCTAGGGCCTGCAAAAATATTTTGTTTCCGTGGAGAGTTTCGCTCTAAAAGGAGAAATCGTACTAAACTGAAACTTAAGAGGTACATTGCCGGTCAGAAGTTTGAGACCTCCTTTGGTACACATCAATAAATCATGAACATCCTCTATGAATACATAAAAGAAAAAAAAATTGGTTCGCGCAACACACGGCTTTCACTTACACCCGTTGTTAAAATCAGTTTTTCATTGTTCAGCATTTCAACGTCCCTTATTTTGTCACAAATAAACTTATCCATAGAGACCTTAACGTTCCCTATGTTGCTGACTTGGCGCACATCAGGTACCACTCCTTCCATGATAAACTCCATTCCCACTCTAACCCACTAGTTTCAATCCTTGCTTTCTCTACGACCCCTGATAATCCTCCGAGGTGTCTGAAAAGAAGGTGGCCCGAAGACCTTCTAGTTTAGCATAGTTTTTAGAGAGCTGCCAATGGGTAATGTCCCTGGCAGTTTATCTTGTATAATATTTACTAAATGTATTTTATTATTCATTTGTAAAATATATGTTTCCATTTAAAGACAATGCAATTTTTAAAATTTTATTCAACTCAAACATCATTTAAAAGTTCCTAAATTGATTTTGTCGAACGAAGATCTTTTGTCGTGCGCGCCCTATTTTTACCATTATTATTATAATTAAGTGGGAGCGGCGTGGTCTAGTAGATAGAGTAATAGTTTACTGTTCTTCGGGTATTCCTAGGTTTAATCTCGGTTGCGGCAGAATATTATTTATTCTGTTAATTTATACGAGGGGTGACCTTAGGGTATGGAGACCTTCCTGGGACAGATCCAGATCTATTTAAAGTGGGTACCCGAAATTGGGGGAAAACTTGGCGGCTGAGGGTGATCAAGGCCTAATCACCTCATTGCACTGCCGTTGGCCTAGAAACAGTACGAATCTCTATATGTACTGAGCCCAAGACCCTTCGTGGGTTGTAGTGGTACAGGTTGTTTTTCTTGTTTTTTTTTTTATTATAATTAAATTGCCATTTTTCCTTTAAATTATTCAAATACCTTTGTTTGCTAAAACCTCCAACTTAGCCTGAAACGTAGACAATATTATACTATTAGCACTAATAGTATAATATTAACTAATAATATTATTGTAAGCTGATAAATTTCTGACCACATTTCCAACCATTTTCTATACTCCATTTACAGTCAAATAGAGCTCGAACAAGAGACAAAAAATCTTGTGCGCGCAACACACTTAGCTTCGTTGTTAAAATCAATTTAAATTGTTCTTAAGAATTTACTTACATTGAATTTCAATAGAAACATGTGTTTTATTAAATAATCTGTTATATTATTAAGGAGCGGCGTGGTCTAGTGGGTAGAGCGCTAGTCTACTGTACTCCGGGTCCTGGGTTCGAATCCCGGCTGTTGCGGATCATTATTTATTCTGTTATTTCAGCCGGGGGGGCGATCCTAGGGTATGGAGACCCTCCTGAGGCACACCCAGCCTCAATCAAGTGGGTACCCTAAAATGGGGAAAAAATCTGGCGGCTGAGCGTGATCTCTCGGCCTAATCATCTCATTGCACGGCCGTTGGTCTAGAAACAGTACGAATCTCTTATATGTACTGGACCCAAGATCCTTCATGGGTTGTTTAGGCTTATTATAATATTATTATCTACTACTATCAGCTAGTTTTATCGGCTCTTCTTCAGTCTCTATTAACTTTTAAAATTTTGTGTATAAAATAATAATATTTATAAAATCTTTAGCTTTCCAACGGTATATTGTACAACTATACTACTGTTTTTATGTTCAAAAACACAAAAATTGCGTCAAAGAAATATTTCTCCTTTAGTTGGATATAGTTTTCATTAAAATTATATATTTATCTGTTTTTATCAGCGCTAAATAAATGATATAGTTATTTTTATAGATTATACAAAATTAAAGGTACTTTAAAGAAAGAAAATTTAAAATTTCGTTATTTAAACCCTGTCAGAATATTTCAATCAAAATAAAACCCACATAAAATTAAAGTCCATTAAATTTTTCACCCATATAAGTAATTTAATCAAAATCTTTCGAGAATTTTTTGAGAAAATCGTAAAAAGGTGCATGGTTCTTCTGGTCAGTTGATTTTAATGAAAAAGTTTGCGGTAACATATTGGGGTTTTTCGTTTTTCCGCTAAACTTCCCACAGAGACACACAGACCTTTTTTTTTTGGACTCAGGCGACCCTAAATAGTGTTTTTTCCGTTGAAAAATGGGATTTACCACCGACTGAAAGTACTTTACTCACTTTTATCTAAATCTTCAAAATTTAAAATTAGACAGAAACTGAATACATACACATACCTTCTTAAGCCAATATGGACTTACGCTTCACAGATTTTTGGTTCAGCAAAAAAGACTCACATACAAAAACTACAATCATTTAAATCCAAAATTTTAAGACTGATAACGACAGCTCCTTGGTACGTAAACAACATAACCCTACATACGGACTTACAACAACCAAGAGTTGACCAACATATACGAACACTCTATACTCGTTTTCACAGTAAACTTAACGGACACGACAATAGACTGATTAATGACATGTCAATAGTTGAAATGCCAGTCAGAAGAAGACTAAAGAGAGGCTGGATGAGGGACCTCCTCGGATAAAATAAAGCCATGGAAGGGGTGCTGCTGGGCATTTTCCTTCTTCATGCCTACCATGTCTGATCTCAATTTGTACAGCACATTTGCTGATTGTCAGATACATTCTGACAGGCGTGAATATAGATATAAAGAGAAAAAAAAAATTCATGATCGCAATAATTTTCCTTACTATATATTTCATATAAAGATAAGCGAATGTAAAAAATCGCTTATCTGAAATACATAGCATTCTGACTAACTATTTAAGTATAGTTTTTTTTCCCTCATTCCTCAAGATTTCAACGCCCCCTAAGAGAGGATGTTTTCTCTTTCAGATTCCTATATAAGAAGTTTACACTGATTCAATGGTTTTCCCAAAGTAAACAAAAGAGGAAAAGCAATCTTCATGACGATATAACTGCATCATAGTAACAACTGTCGAAAAGATATTGAGACCGTTGGGTCGTTCCAAGTAGACGATAATGGAATTGTTCCTTGTCCCCAAGCTTTGGTCTGGAGGAAACCGATAGTGGAATTGCATTCTATGAAATCATGCCTTTTCGTAGTATTTTATCAATTCTCAGCGATTCAAAACACAATGCATCTGATTCTTTTCGGAAACTCTATTCAAGGTTCTCATTTCCTATTGCTGCACGGTGAATTATTTTAAAAATTGAATTTATTGTTCCTATTCATTAAATATTTAGTTTTTAGTTATTAATTTTAGAAAATGTTGTATTAGCGGTTAATAGCTTAAGGGAATTCACAAATGAAACTAAAAAATCTGGTGCAGACAACACACGACTTTCACTTACCTAGATTTTTAAAATCAATGAAAGAATTTTCAAATACAGTTAGAGATAAAAAAAATTCGTGAAATTAATATACTATTAAGGAATTAATCAAATTGAATTTATATACTTAGAAACATGTGTTTTATTAAAAAATCTATTATATTCTAATCTAAAATAATCAGTTAGTTTTATCTTCTTCTCATCACTCTCTATTAACTTCTAAAAGCTTGATATTTTTTCTAAAATCTTTAGCTTTCCAACGGTATATCATACATGTATATTACTGCTCTTATGTTCAAAAACGAAAATTTGCATTAAAAAAATATTTTTTCTGTTTTCTCCTTTATTTGGGTATCGAGTTTATTCAATTTATATATTTACCTGTTTTTCATCAGCGTTAACAAGATCATCTAGTTATTATTATTGAATCTACGAAATTAAAGGTACTTTAGGGGAAGAAAATTTTAAATATCGACATTTAATCCCTGTCAGACCATTTTTATCCAAATAAAACCTACATAATATTAAAGCCCATTAAATTTTACATCAATATAGCGAGTTTAATCAAAATCGTCGGAACCGTTTTCGAGAAAATCGAAAAAAAGGTGGAAAATGCATGGTATAAAGTGCCTCTTCTGGTAAGTGTCTCTTAAACATGAAATTTCAGTTTCATAGGACTTACCGTTTCCGCCCGGGAGTTACCACACACACACACACACACACACACACACACACACACACACACACACACACACACACACACACACACACACAGACACACACACACACACAGACCTTTTCGCGGGGCTTGGTTATTTGGACTCAGGACCATCCCTAAAACGTGTAAGTATTTCCGTTGAAAACTGAAATTCATAAATTTTCACGATCGCAATACTTTCCCTTACTATATATAGTAAGTGAAAGTAAAATGCATTGTATGGGAATAAACAAGAAGCTAGAAAAGGAATAAAAAGTTAACTTATTGAAGTTACTTTACAGTTGAAATTTCTGTACGCTGCACAGTGGAAAATATGACCGATCAAGATGGATGGAATTCTGAAAATTGTCTATATTTAAAATTTGGGGTCCCAGATTACGGAAAAATGTATGAAAAAAAATATAAAAACTAATTAATTTTTTGACATGTTTGGCGAGGGCACAGTGGTCAAACATCAAATTTATTAGCTAAAATCTAAAACTTCCCTATATTTTACGTTTGAAGTCCCAAGATACGGAAAAATAATATAAAAAATCTAATTATGGCTCGGAGTTGCTAAAACCTGTTAATAGATGTATTTTATATCATTTAGGTAATTCTTAAAATTATATATTGTAAAACTTTTGATTCGGAGAGTTGTATTTGAAAAAAAATTATGCGAAAATTCTTTGTAATATCTAAAGACTAAAAGGATTGATGAAACAAATCCTACAAACAAATCCTTGGAGTAACTTGGGGATTATATAGCTTTTCGTTATTGAATACATTTAAAAATTCTACAGGTGAGATTGCAATGTATATTCAATAACGAGTTCGGAAATATAATGTCTTACCTGTCTCAGCAATGTCCATTGTAAAATAAAAGAAAAAAGACTTTGCTCTAAATACATCTTGAACACAATAAATGACTATCGAAAAAAAATAATCCCACTGCCGGTTTTTAGGCACTTGTGTGAACAGGAATGATTCACTCATTTATTATTTATCTGTTAACTAATAATAGAAATGTGAAGCATAGGAAAATTCCAAACCTTTGACTTGACTTTTTTCCACCTAAATTGGTGATTTAGCCATCTGTGCTCTGTATTTGTAGCAATGAAGTGGATTTTCTCTTGTAACGTCACACGGCTAATTTGTAACATAAATTGTATTCATTGCATAATTCGTGTTATTATAATCATAAAGTGTAGTTAACCATTCGTCGCATCCTTTAACGATAATCCTCTCGTTCCTGTTGAACAGATCCGATGCGTCTGATTCTTGATAATTCTAAAAAGAAGATGGCCCCGAGACCTTCTCATCTAGTATATTTTGAGTACTGCCTATTTGTAGTTTCTATATATATATATATATATATATATTTTTTTTTTAAGCAAATTTACCCGTTGTGTTATATGATGCAGCTGAAAAAAACAACAGGTAATTAGACCACATCTATTTATTTATGCTCACTTCTATAGTTCCAAAGAAAAATTTACTTCATTTTCAATTTTTCCGTGGGTGTCCGGTTCTCACAGCGGCTAAAACTATTAATGTATTAATTGTATCAGAGATTGTATTGATTTCCACACTAAATGCTTGTACTCTAATCTAATAATAATAATAGGCTTACCGAACCCGAAGGTTCGACGCCGATACCACCTAACTTCGCCTGCACAGACTCGTCCAATGTTCACCGGTCAAGCCCAAGCCCCTGAGATCAGCCTTAATGCAATCCTCCCATCGACGCTTCGGCCTACTTTTCGGACGCCTACCAGTCGGTTCAGCGAATACCAACTTCCTCGGAATCCGTTTCTCACCGAGCCCAACAACTTTACGTGCCCATTTGAGTCTCCGCGATGCTATTAACCCAATTATATTCACAGGGTACAAACTCCGCAATTCCGCGTTGTGCAACCTTCCAAACTCCCCAGTGGCCTCATCTCTTTTCGGGCCAAATATTTTTACCTTATTTTCGAAAACCTTAAGCCGTTGTTCATCCTAAGGAACCGTCGGAAGAATAATTGTCTCATTGTTGGTCAGCGAGTCCATCGGACTTAGCCGGGAGGAGCTTCCGAGGAAATTCCAACAACCATCCCCACATCCGCCACCCGTGGGACGCTCCCCATACGCGGTAATGAGATCCGCGCGAGGGTACTCTAATCTAGAAAGATTAAAATAAAACATATCTTAAAGGTTCATTTATCCGATCGTTGTTGAACGACGGTTTGGAAAAACTCGTCGTTCAAAACATATGAAAAGACAGATCGTGTATGGGTCACAAAAAAATTGACAGTTTTTAACAGTGCTGGGCAAATACTCAGAAAAAAACAAGTACTGAAGAATACAGAATTTTTTGTACTTTTGAGTATCTGATTACTTTGTTATATGAAGTGGTCTGAGTAGAGTATATTACCTACATACATTAAATACGGGTTTTATCCATTTTGAGGTCTATTAATAATTTATTTTGCCATATATTTCTTTTTTCTCTGGCGCGACAGGCCATGTAGGCCCTTGGCCTCGTGGTGTAATCTCCTGGGAGAATATGCTCACGATTCAAGATGAGATTTTACAGGGTAGGGTCATCACTCCTTACGCCTATTTTTGTAAGTGGCCACCATTTTGCTGACGGGTCTCACATACCCGGGGGAGAGGCTGTGAGTGAATCCCCATTCATTTATATCCTTATAAAAGCCCCACCGGGATTGGGATCCGAACTCAGAACCTCTAGCACGAGAGACAAGCGCGCTAGCCACTCAATAGCTCCCCTATTGATAATTTATTTTGCCATCTGTTTCTTCATATTATTGATTTTAAAAACGATTAATTTAATCTATTCGGATCAAATCGATATGATCATGTTTTTTTCACTCGTGGAATCACATATGGTGGTATGCTGAGAAAGATTAAAGTAAACAAGTTTCAATCAAGACATTATTATTATTAGCTTATACATATACAGTTTATTTAAACTATGCCTGAGAATAATAAGGAATTTCTTATAGTTGACCTTGCCAAACAATATTACAATAAAAGGTTGCCTTCTGACACTTAGTCGGCTAGCGGAGGAGGAAATTGTTTTAGGCTCTCAGATCTCCAGCAGCCTCTGACCTTCGACGGACCTCCCCTCTTCTTGTAGATGGAACTCGACTCTTCTCTCGCTGGACTTCAAAAGACCTCTTCAAATATTCTTTCTCATCCTCGTCACATCGGGCGGGGCTGATAAGGAAAGTGCCCCGGTCGGCGGTCCACCCTTTTTAAATCTTTATCATAAGTATGCCAATCTCTAGGCCAGGCCTAATATTCTTGTCGGCTGCCGCTGGGGTCTAGGAAGTTTCCCGGGGTACCGCAGAGGGTGTTGGAGACTCCAATGGGGGCAAGTAAACGCCCTTTGAACTTTTGCCGGCGAAGGCTTATTAATAAGTATTTGATCATTATTAAAATATATTAATAATGAATTAATTCTCCTCAGTGTTCACAATAAATAACAGTAAGAAATAAACTAATACTATTTCCTTTTTCTCTAGAATCTGTTACTGAACATTAATAATATTTATTAACGATTAAAAGTAAAATCTATAAATAAAAAACATGGATGGACGGCTTGGATGGAACAAAAAGAAGGATGTTGTAATGTCTCCTCAATCCGTCGTTCCAAACCGGCGGTTTTTCCTCTACTACTTTCCTTCCTTCCAACCGATGGATTGGCACGGCGAAACTACATGTAAGTGAGCCTCAACAATGAACCATCTCTGACACCCTTGTCATCGTCTGCGCTTCTCCAAGGGTCTAGGGTTAGGTTAGGGTATTGGAGTAGGTGCTCAACCTCTTGGTTATTAGCACCGAATAAATTTGTAGTAACAGATTTGTTTTACTCTTTTTTCTTCTTTTTATTTATTTATTTTTCCTTCTATTTTTTTATTTATTTATTTTTTTAATTTATTTATTTTTTACTT
This sequence comes from Piezodorus guildinii, assembly GCA_023052935.1. Lineage (NCBI taxonomy): Eukaryota > Metazoa > Arthropoda > Insecta > Hemiptera > Pentatomidae > Piezodorus > Piezodorus guildinii. The sequence goes on along the minus strand of CM041297.1, from coordinate 139,043,401 downwards.
TTTTTTTTATTGTTTATTATTTTTCTTTTTTATTATTCTTTTGTTGACACATTCTGAATTAGTGAATTTTTTCCAATTTTTTCTTTATTTATTTATTATTTATATATATATTTTTTTTTTATTTATTTATTTTTTTTATTACTACTATTATTTTTTTTTTTTCTTTCTTTCTTTATTTTTTTTTCTTATAGTTCCGGGAGCAGAGAACATTCTTTGACGAACCTAATCAGTGAACTAACTGTTTCACTAGAGTCCTTCAAGCTCTCACTCAACGATCCAAGGGTCTATGGAACGCTTGATGGGAACTACTGTCTTACACAGTACATCAGCAAACAGCTAAACCATACTTCACAACCGTTTAAAGACATAGTTGAAGATCACCGAAGCGTGTCGATAGCCCTGACCAGGAGGATGTTGAGATGACTCACCCCGTCCGGTCAGACCCCACATCCTCCCTCCGCTGCCCATCCCAAGCAGTCCCGTCCACTTCAGGTAACTGTCTGCTCGAGGGAAAAGGTCGTGCATTATTCATCGGAGGGTGTTCTGGTCGGCGGTGAATGGAGGTGGAAGTGTGTAGGGACATCTTCGTGAACAACATACAACCTCATCCATGGAATATAGAAACTATAGATTCATTATAAAAGAAGTTTTTGTATTACAGTTTTATTGAAATTTTCGAAAAATTAACCGGTAGTCATTTGAAAATCCTTAAAGCCTCACTTCTTAAAAGTTATAGTCTTTTCTTTTCTCTTACTTCTACTAGTGAAAACCCAATATTTCTAAAAAATAGGCGATTACGACAAGAAAACACTAAAACGTTACGTACAAAAGACGTACTACTGCATTAAGTTAAAAATGTAAAAAAGAAATATTATTAATTTTATATATTACCATATAACCAAAATATTGTTATTTTGTATTGTTTCGTTTCCAATTAGTTATGTTTTTTCCTATAATTTGTTTTGTTTTTCTAACTGTAATTTTTTTCTTTCACTTACTATGTAAGTAAGGGAAAGTATTGCGATCGTGAAAATTTTCGAATTCCAGTTTTCAACGGAAATACACATTTCAGGGTCCCTTGTGAGTCCAAATAACCAAGTCCCGCAAGAAGGTCTGTGTGTATGTGTGTGGTAACTCTCGGGCGGAAACGGTAAGTCCTATGAAACTGAAATTTCATATTTAAGACAAATATACGCCCGAGACGTTACAAAACCTTTTTCATCAAAATGAGCTTACCAGAAGAGCCACTTTATACCATGCATTTTGCACTTTATTTCGATTTTCTCACAAACGGTTCCGACGATTTTGATTAAACTCACTATATCGATGTAAAATTTAATGGGCTTTTATATAATTAAGGTTTCATTCGGATTAAAATGGTGTGACAGGGCTTAAATGCCGAATTTTAAATTTTCTTCCTCTAAAGTACCTTTAATTTTGTAGATTCAATAATAATAACTAGATTATCTTGTTAACGCTGATGAAAAACAGGTAAATATATAAATTGAATAAACTCGATACCCAAATAAAGGAGAAAACAGAAAAATATTTTTTTAATGCAATTTTTCGTTTTTGAACATAAGAGCAGTAATATACATGTATGATATACCGTTGGAAAGCTAAAGATTTTAGAAAAATTATCATCTCATACACAAGCTTTTAAAAGTTAACAGAGAGTGGTAAAATGACTATAAAACTAACTGATTATTTTAGATAATAATATAATAGATTTTTTTATAAAACACATGTTTCTATATAAATTGAATTTAATTAATTTTTTAATAGTTTCACGTATTTTAATCTCTAACTGCATTTGAAAATTCTTTCATTGATTTTAAAAATGGAGGTAAGTGAAAGTCGTGTGTTGCCCGCACCAGATTTTGAAATTTTAAATGGTCACGTAAAAAAAAAAAAAAAAAAACCTGTACCACTACAACCCATGAAGGGTCTTGGGCTCAGTGCATATAGAGATTCGTACTGTTTCTAGGCCAACGGCAGTGCAATGAGGTGATTAGGCCTTGATCACGCTCAGCCGCCAGGTTTTTCCCCAATTAATTTGGGTACCCACTTTATAGAGGCTGGGTCTCCATACCCTAGGGTCGCCCCCGACCGAATTAATATTATAAATAATATTCTGCTATAGCCGGGATTCGAACCCAGGACCCGGAGCACAGCAGACTAGCGCTCTATCCACTAGACCACGCCGCTCCCCTAAATGGTCACGTAACTTAATTAACACACCTTCAGATGTCTGAACAGTAGATGAATTATACCTATATAGTATATATTCAAAATTGAGCTATATATATACGAGTATATACCTCTATATGAGATAGATCTTATATTGAAATAAAAAAAGGAATAACGAATTTTATCAAATTTTCTTTTGTAATCCGAGCCCGCCTCTTTTGGGGAAGAATAAGAAGTTTTTCGGAGACATTTCATTTTTTTCTACTTTCTGAAAGTCCTTCGCCTACGATGGCAGGAAGATGGATGGAGCATGTGGGGCTCGGCAAATAGATAGTCTTTCACTACTTCTCTCTCGGAGCTTTGCTTCTCAGTTCCATTAGTTATAATAAGAATAAAAAAGTTTATGGACATATCCTAGCATATCAGATAATATGGTTTTAATAAAAGAACAAACTTATCAATCATACATGTTTTCCTGACATTTTTGTTAAAATATCAGTTTTCAAGGTAAAGAATTTTAATTAAAAAAACGATATGAAAACAAGATAATTTTATTCGAAGTATTTACCTTCTACACATTTTTCCCAACTTGAAAACAACATTTTTAACCCCGAACTCTGAGCTTTGAAGAGAAACAAAATCTGAAAACGCACTTTTCACTTGATCATCATTTTCAAAAAGTTTTCCTTTGACGAAGTTGTCAAAAATTCCTGAACAGGAGGTAATCTGTTGGAGACAAGTCGGGAGAAATGGTGGGTGCGGAAGAACTTCGTAGCCCAGTTCTTTCAATTTTTGCAAGGTATGTTTTGAATTGGAAGGTTGGTCCGTTTTCAAGCGAATGTCCGTTTTCAAGGTCAAGGATTTTTATTAAAAATACGATAGGAAAACAAGATAATTTTATTCGAAGTATTTACCTTTTTTTTCTATACATTTTTCACAACGTGACACCAACTTTTTTATCTCCGAACTGAAAAACGCTGAGCATTGATGTGAAACAAAACTCAAAACTCACTTTTCACTTGATCATCATTTTCAAAAAGTTTTCCTTTGACGAAGTTGTCTAAATTCCACCTGAGACACGTCGGGAGAATATGGTGGGTGCGGAAGAGCTTCGTAGTCCAGTTCTTTCAATTTTTGCACGGTATGTTTTGAAACATGGCGTCTTGCTGCCGCTCAGTGAGATCATGAGGTACCCATGTATCGGGCTTTTTTACTTTCCCAATACACTTTAAATGTCTTGAAACGGTAGATTCACTTGCATTTAGTTGTGCTGAGAGTCCTTTAACTGTTTGGTAGGGGTCTTCTTCTACTTTTTGTCTATTACGGACGAAGGTCTTCCTCGCGGCAATTTTTCCAAGTCGGTATATTCAATTTTGTACGACCCCTTTAGGCGACTTAGTTTTTGGAATTTATTCGTGACAAAGTAAGGAACATTAAAGAATACAGAAATAATTATGATGAAAAATGCAGAATAATATAATAATAATTATTATAATTAAGAATACAGTTAATAATTATTCTTATTATGAAATTTCAGTTTTGTGCGATTTTTCGTTTTCGTGCTAGCCTTGAAAACTCGTATTCAAGGGATCACTTGTAGCTGGGTGGTTAGCATAACAGCCTCCTATGCCAAATGTTCAAACCCACAGGTGGTCCTAGGATTTTTTAATGGGAGTAAAAAATCCTTAGTTGTGCCGTCCTTCGTTAAAAGGTACCTAGCCTGTGCGATGTCAGGCACTCGTTAAAGATCCCTATCCTAATAAAACCTGGATAGGAAAATTTAGGACTCCCACTGTAGCATCGTCCGATTAGCCATAGTAGCATAAAGTGACGTTAAATAAATAAACAAAACTTGTATTCAAAATTATTACGAATGCAATACTTTTCCTTACCATATTTAAGTGAAAACATATTTTTCTTCACCAGCCTAACTGATTTGTCGAGAATATCTAGGTCATATGAAGCTTAAAGGAGTTCTCCTCTGTTCCTAATGCCGTAAGCATTACGGTTATATAAAACAATAAACATTAATTGCCAATTATTAAATGTATTTTATTATATTGAGTTGTGTCACATGAAATGTCCGTTTTCAAGGTAAAGGATTTTTACTAAAAATACGATATGAAAACAAGATAATTTTATTCGAAGTATTTACCTTCTTTTTCTTTACATTTTTCCCAACTAGACACCAACTTTTTTATCCCCGAACTCTGAACTTTGAAGTGAAACAAATTTGAAAACGTACTTTTCACTAGATCATCATTTTCAAAAAGTTTTCCTTTGACGAAGTTGTCTAAATTCCTGAAAAGGTGGTAATCTGTTGGAGACAAGTCTGAAGAATATGGTGGGTGAGGAAGCACTTCGTAGCCCAGTTCTTTCAATTTTTGCAAGGTATGTTTTGAATTGGAAGGTTGGTCCGTTTTCAAGCGAATGTCCGTTTTCAAGGTCAAGGATTTTTATTAAAAATACGATAGGAAAACAAGATAATTTTATTCGAAGTATTTACCTTCTTTTTCTATACATTTTTCACAACGTGACACCAACTTTTTTATCTCCGAACTGAAAAACGCTGAGCATTGATGTGAAACAAAACTCAAAACTCACTTTTCACTTGATCATCATTTTCAAAAAGTTTTCCTTTGACGAAGTTGTCTAAATTCCACCTGAGACACGTCGGGAGAATATGGTGGGTGCGGAAGAGCTTCGTAGTCCAGTTCTTTCAATTTTTGCACGGTATGTTTTGAAACATGGCGTCTTGCTGCCGCTCAGTGAGATCATGAGGTACCCATGTATCGGGCTTTTTTACTTTCCCAATACACTTTAAATGTCTTGAAACGGTAGATTCACTTGCATTTAGTTGTGCTGAGAGTCCTTTAACTGTTTGGTAGGGGTCTTCTTCTACTTTTTGTCTATTACGGACGAAGGTCTTCCTCGCGGCAATTTTTCCAAGTCGGTATATTCAATTTTGTACGACCCCTTTAGGCGACTTAGTTTTTGGAATTTATTCGTGACAAAGTAAGGAACATTAAAGAATACAGAAATAATTATGATGAAAAATGCAGAATAATATAATAATAATTATTATAATTAAGAATACAGTTAATAATTATTCTTATTATGAAATTTCAGTTTTGTGCGATTTTTCGTTTTCGTGCTAGCCTTGAAAACTCGTATTCAAGGGATCACTTGTAGCTGGGTGGTTAGCATAACAGCCTCCTATGCCAAATGTTCAAACCCACAGGTGGTCCTAGGATTTTTTAATGGGAGTAAAAAATCCTTAGTTGTGCCGTCCTTCGTTAAAAGGTACCTAGCCTGTGCGATGTCAGGCACTCGTTAAAGATCCCTATCCTAATAAAACCTGGATAGGAAAATTTAGGACTCCCACTGTAGCATCGTCCGATTAGCCATAGTAGCATAAAGTGACGTTAAATAAATAAACAAAACTTGTATTCAAAATTATTACGAATGCAATACTTTTCCTTACCATATTTAAGTGAAAACATATTTTTCTTCACCAGCCTAACTGATTTGTCGAGAATATCTAGGTCATATGAAGCTTAAAGGAGTTCTCCTCTGTTCCTAATGCCGTAAGCATTACGGTTATATAAAACAATAAACATTAATTGCCAATTATTAAATGTATTTTATTATATTGAGTTGTGTCACATGAAATGTCCGTTTTCAAGGTAAAGGATTTTTACTAAAAATACGATATGAAAACAAGATAATTTTATTCGAAGTATTTACCTTCTTTTTCTTTACATTTTTCCCAACTAGACACCAACTTTTTTATCCCCGAACTCTGAACTTTGAAGTGAAACAAATTTGAAAACGTACTTTTCACTAGATCATCATTTTCAAAAAGTTTTCCTTTGACGAAGTTGTCTAAATTCCTGAAAAGGTGGTAATCTGTTGGAGACAAGTCTGAAGAATATGGTGGGTGAGGAAGCACTTCGTAGCCCAGTTCTTTCAATTTTTGCAAGGTATGTTTTGAATTGGAAGGTTGGTCCGTTTTCAAGCGAATGTCCGTTTTCAAGGTCAAGGATTTTTATTAAAAATACGATAGGAAAACAAGATAATTTTATTCGAAGTATTTACCTTCTTTTTCTATACATTTTTCACAACGTGACACCAACTTTTTTATCTCCGAACTGAAAAACGCTGAGCATTGATGTGAAACAAAACTCAAAACTCACTTTTCACTTGATCATCATTTTCAAAAAGTTTTCCTTTGACGAAGTTGTCTAAATTCCACCTGAGACACGTCGGGAGAATATGGTGGGTGCGGAAGAGCTTCGTAGTCCAGTTCTTTCAATTTTTGCACGGTATGTTTTGAAACATGGCGTCTTGCTGCCGCTCAGTGAGATCATGAGGTACCCATGTATCGGGCTTTTTTACTTTCCCAATACACTTTAAATGTCTTGAAACGGTAGATTCACTTGCATTTAGTTGTGCTGAGAGTCCTTTAACTGTTTGGTAGGGGTCTTCTTCTACTTTTTGTCTATTACGGACGAAGGTCTTCCTCGCGGCAATTTTTCCAAGTCGGTATATTCAATTTTGTACGACCCCTTTAGGCGACTTAGTTTTTGGAATTTATTCGTGACAAAGTAAGGAACATTAAAGAATACAGAAATAATTATGATGAAAAATGCAGAATAATATAATAATAATTATTATAATTAAGAATACAGTTAATAATTATTCTTATTATGAAATTTCAGTTTTGTGCGATTTTTCGTTTTCGTGCTAGCCTTGAAAACTCGTATTCAAGGGATCACTTGTAGCTGGGTGGTTAGCATAACAGCCTCCTATGCCAAATGTTCAAACCCACAGGTGGTCCTAGGATTTTTTAATGGGAGTAAAAAATCCTTAGTTGTGCCGTCCTTCGTTAAAAGGTACCTAGCCTGTGCGATGTCAGGCACTCGTTAAAGATCCCTATCCTAATAAAACCTGGATAGGAAAATTTAGGACTCCCACTGTAGCATCGTCCGATTAGCCATAGTAGCATAAAGTGACGTTAAATAAATAAACAAAACTTGTATTCAAAATTATTACGAATGCAATACTTTTCCTTACCATATTTAAGTGAAAACATATTTTTCTTCACCAGCCTAACTGATTTGTCGAGAATATCTAGGTCATATGAAGCTTAAAGGAGTTCTCCTCTGTTCCTAATGCCGTAAGCATTACGGTTATATAAAACAATAAACATTAATTGCCAATTATTAAATGTATTTTATTATATTGAGTTGTGTCACATGAAATGTCCGTTTTCAAGGTAAAGGATTTTTACTAAAAATACGATATGAAAACAAGATAATTTTATTCGAAGTATTTACCTTCTTTTTCTTTACATTTTTCCCAACTAGACACCAACTTTTTTATCCCCGAACTCTGAACTTTGAAGTGAAACAAATTTGAAAACGTACTTTTCACTAGATCATCATTTTCAAAAAGTTTTCCTTTGACGAAGTTGTCTAAATTCCTGAAAAGGTGGTAATCTGTTGGAGACAAGTCTGAAGAATATGGTGGGTGAGGAAGCACTTCGTAGCCCAGTTCTTTCAATTTTTGCAAGGTATGTTTTGAAACATGGGGTCTTGCTGCCGGCTCAGTGAGATCATGAGGTATCCATGCATCGAGATTTTTTTACTTTCCCAATACACTTTAAATGTCTGGAAACGGTAGATGCACTTGCATTTAGTCGTGCTGATGTCTTTAACTGTTTGGTAGTGGTTTCCTTCAACTGTATGTTTGAGGACATCGTTGTCTATTACGGAGGGAAAGGTCTTCCTCGGGGCAAGTTTTCCAAGTCGGTATCCCCAGCTGAAAACACAACGGCGAATGGTCCGTTCATTAACACTCCCTTCCCTAAACGCCTTGCAAATTTTTCTAGCGGCCTCAGCTGCTGAATGGCCGAGTTTAAACTAATACAAAAATATTACTCGAAAATGGCATGTTTCCATGTTCATATTTGGAGGTATACTAAAAAGCGGATAGTTGATTGGAAGCTAATGTTTATAATACAAAGGTAGAGGATTAGTAACTGTTTACTTTAAATATGTAAACATTCGGAAGAAAACAACAGAGACCTGCAAATCTTTTGTATTTCAAACTAAAAAACAACATTACATGTAACACCATAATTAAGTTAATTTCAATAAAACTTGTATACGGATATACTCTCCATAATCTTATCATTTCATATGTTGCTGTTATTCACCGAACTATAACCATCTCTTTCATAACAAACAAAAGTTTAAACCTTGATACATTTGGATTCCTGATAATCCTCCGAGGCGTCTAATAAGATAATGTCTACGGGTTATTTTGACTTGGAATTATATGGAGTAAGAATTGAATAGTTATTCACTACACCTTTCAAGTCTGTTTATATTTAATTAAATCCTCACACAAGACTTAAACGACAAGAAACTGTCGTAGATACCGATTACTACAAAAACTTACTTGACAAACGTTCAAAACTTCCACTCTATTACAAAAAGCTCATATATGTTACCATTATCAGGCCCATATGGATATATGGGATCGAGCTTTGAGGCTCTAGTAAACCATCTAATTCCTCCAGCATCTAATCCTTACAATCCAAAATCCTTCGCAAAATCTTAAATGCTCCTTACTTCGTCACAATTAAAATTATCCATAACGACCCTTAATATCCCCTTTGTTGCAGACCTTTCTCGTACCAGATATACCACATTCAATTCCATACTCCCAACCTACATAAACTCTCTTGTTCGACAACCTATCAACCTCACATATCCCTGATAACCTCCGAGGCGATTGAAAAGAAGATGGCCTCGGGACCTACTAACTTAAATAGACATCGAAGTTCTACCACTGGGTAGTTTCTTTACAAGCCTTTCACGCCCTTTATTGTATTTCAACACTTTGACTAGTTGTATTTATTTTTTATACAGTTGTATAAAAAATTCAATAAAAAAATTCAAAAAAAAATAATAACTACTCTGGATTACATATTTCAAGATTAGTCTAGCTAATCTGAAGATCAGTCTAAGCTAGTCTGCATAGCCTAATCAGCCTGTCAAAGATAATGCTTAGCTACGACGAGATCAGCTGTTCGCTAGCCTTTGAAACAGCTGTTCGATGTACAGTATCGATTACTTACATAGTGATAAGAAGACCTGCCAGCGAGCTGAGGACAAGAAGGGTGCATGACCTCGCTGGACCTTCCGCCGGACATCCTCTCGATAACGAGGAGGAGGTTAACAACTCTAAATGCCCCCGTGATAAGATAGCCAATGCAGGCGAAATGTTCCGCCAACCTATTGTCACCAAACGTTCAGTTACGATTCATTTCCGCTTCTCGTTTCCAAGTGAGTTATCAAAGTCAACTTGCACCCTACTCTCACACCAGGATTGACAGGCCTTTAAATCTAGGAATAGATTTGTTCAAATAAAGAGTCTTGTTAGCCTCATTTACTATATGTAGTTTGGTTATATCTTGAGCAACGACAAATTCATAATGAGTAAGAGAAAAAAACTGTAACCTCTCAAAATAGAAATAGATAATTGCTTCTAGGAAGGATTTTTTTTTTTTTTTACAAAAAATATCTGTAAGCATCATAATTTCTAGATATTATACCTCATCATCATCATAATCATTGCTCCTACTACCGCTGTTGGGTGTGAGAACATCTTGCCTGCTGCTCCAATTCTTTGGGCCACTTCTTCGTCTATGTAGTTCATTCTCATTGAGATGAGCTCCCAGATATTTAAAACTGTCAACCTGCTCTAGTCTCTCTCCTCCAACCCTTAGTACTCTCATTATCCTTCGGGGTTTCTTTCCAATACGCATGCATTTCGTCTTCCCCGGATTGATCTTCATATTTATTGCGGATAATTCCTCTTGGAGGACATTTATGTTGTGTTGGAGGTCTCGATCGTTGGCAGCTAGTAAGACGATGTCGTCAGCGAAGGCCATCAGGGAATATCTAGTAGGGTGCAAGTTCCTGTGCCCTAGCTGCAATTTCCTCATTATAGGCTTGGTTCTCCCTAGTAAGAGAAAAAACTGTACCCTCTCAAAATAGAAATATTAATAGATAATTTTATTTTATTTTATTTTTTTTTAATTTTTATTTTACAAAAAATATCCGTAAGTATCGTAATTTCTGAGATATTGTAGTATATTATGCCTTTTTGCAAGGTGATATTCCTCCTCCTCCCCTTAAAAAAAAAAATTCTCTCCCTAAGAAATAAACATTCTTTCGCCTTGAGGTCATCTGTGGTGTGGAGACTAGCATAAAAGTCTTCTATACCCAAGTTAGAGGGTTCAAACCCGGTATATGACCATAGGAATTTTTAAAAGGATTAAAAATCCTTGTTTATACCGCCAGTAAAATGGTGGTCCGGAGACTGTGCGTTATCAGGTAATCCTTAAAGAGCTCTATCCAAATTAAACCTGGATAGGCAAAATTTAGGACTCCCACTGTAGCATCGTCCGATTACCCACAGCAGCACAAAGTGAGGTTAAATAAATAAACTAAACAAACCCATCTGTCCCGCCAAAAAAGAAATCTGCATTTGGTTCCACACTGAGTTTGATTTTTGTACTCTACATTTATCACAATATCTGTATTTTTTTAATTTGAATATGTGAATAAGCTGCGATTTCCAAATCAAACAGCTGATGTTAAAAAAATTAATAATAAAATAAATAAATAAAAATTTGTTCAATATATTTTGAGAAAATATGAGGATTATTTATACATTAAATAGTAAATGTTTTTTTGTTGTTTCAAAGGTTCATTACTCGAAAATAATATATTCCTACCAAAAAAAATAAAACTATTAGATTTCTTTTTTAATTTTTTCGGAAGTTTTTCCTTAATATAAACACTTAAAGAGCTACACATTGACTTCCATTTCTCCCCTTAATCACTTTATTTCATAAGCTTTTCATATTTGTCGACGTTTCGGGGCTGTTTCCCCATTTTCAAGACTTATTTTTTTCATTATATAATTGCTATTTCATATATCACCCATCATTTTATTTCATAGCACACTGCTATTTGTCCTTATTGGTGTTCATGAAATAGCAATTATATAATGAAAAAAATAAGTCTTGAAAATGGGGAAACAGCCCCGAAACGTCGATAAATATGAAAAGCTTATGAAATAAAGTGACTTAGTGAGAAATGGAAGTCAATGTGTGCTCTTTTAAGTGTTTATAAAAATATTAGATTACTTTCTTGCGTCAGACGTAGTTTGGATGCATATGCCAGAACTAAAGATTAATTTCCTCTAAGAGTGAATATCAGCTTGCTCCTCACACGTATGCTTACCCCATTACCCGTGTCAGTCTACGTGCCTGAGTGTAGAAATGCATTTATTATGTGAAATACAAGCTGTTACAAGGAGAATGGAGTTGGCAGACAGTGAGATAGTAATCAGCTGTCTGTGGGGTCTAGTCGGCACGTGTGGCCGGGTATCAGGAGTGGTGACTGAGGAAGGAGTAGTTATTTACAGCAAGTTTATGCTCAGTCCGTCACTTTAAATCATCTTTCAATACTTTGTGTACAAAAGGACATATTTTCTAAAATCTTTAGCTTTCTAACGGTATATTATACATATATAGTACTATTGTACTGTCAACAAATTTTTTTTTTATCTTTTACACCTATTTAGTAGTTTATCAAATTCGTTTTAAATGTATATTAAGCTGTTTATTTTTATCAATCCAAAAAAAATTGTATGTTAAATTTTTTTCGGACCTACAAAATGAACGGTACTTTAAAGAAAGAAGGATCGAAAACTCGGCATTTAAGCTATGTAAGACTTTTTCAATCAGAATGAAACCTGTATGATACTAAAGCCCATTAAATTTTACATCGGTATACCGAACTTAATCAAAATCGATAGAGCCGCTTTTGAGAAAACCGTAAAAGGTGAAAATGCACAATCTTCTGGTTCACCGATTTTTATGAAAAAGTACCTGTAACATCTCGGGCTTATAATGAATAAATATTCTTCAATATGAAATTTCAGTTTTATGTGATTTTTCGTTTTCGTGCTAGGCTTTAAAACTCGTATTCAAATTTTTTAATGAATGCAATTCTTTTCCTTATCATATTTAAGTGAAAACATATTTTTCTTGACCAGCCTAACTGATTTGTCGAGAATATGTAGGTCATATGAAGCTTAAAGGAGTTCTCCTCTGTTCCTAATGGCGTAAGCATTACGGTTATAAATAAACCAATAAACATTAATTGCCATTTAAACCAACCTACGAAAGGGGATAACAAGAGGTAAATAATAACTAAATAGACGATACAGACCCTCAGTAGTTTATTGAGTCTGGAGTTGGTCTGGTGCTCAATAAATTATCCCCCATACTCACCACTTAGGACTCATTGTGAAATAGGCAACTCTAATTAGATAATGGCTCAGTGAGTTGTTGTCTCTGCGGTCTGTATGGATTAATAGGGCCACCCAATGCGTCCGCTGTCTCTGTATCTATCCACGATTATTAAAATTTAAGTAAACTTCTAATGAACGAACGTATCTCTTATGAGGAAAATTTCTCGGAATATGTAATTTTTAGATGCCCTGGTCGGTTTTATTAGTATTATTTCTTAGAAATTTATATACAAGATAATTTTTTTTAAAAAAATCTTTAGGTTTCCAATGGTATATTATACTTTCCTATTACTATTCTTATGTTCAGGAAAAAAATAATTACATGAAAAAATATATTTCCTTCTTTATCCTTAAATTGGTTATCAAAATCGTTTGACTTGCATGTTGAGCCGTTTTTTATCAAATTAAATAAGATGACATTTAAAATTCAATATTTCGGCAACATCTAAGGCATATAACCTCCTAAAATATAATTTTTTTTCAGTTTTATACAACTTGGCTATAAAATGTCCAAACAAGTATCTATAATTGATTTTATATTAATTCCCTCTTATCTTTCTATTTTAAAATCTATTACGTCTGAAATATTTTGTTTTGTTTTTTTAGGCTTGGGGAGTTAGTGCTACTACACGTACAATATAAAAAAAAAAAAATCGGAGCAAAATTAGCTGAAACATTATAGTTATATATACAATAAATGTATTTAAAATATAATATATATATATATATATATATATATCCTGGAAACCCCATATTGCCCAAATCTCCAGAAAAACAATAAGTACTCTTAAATTTTTCCATCGCTCCCGTCATCTCCTTCCCCTATCCACTCGTAAGCTCCTCGTATCCTCACTTATTTTCCCTACTTTGACTAATGGTGTGCGGTGTATGATGGCCTCCCGGCTATTCTTGGAAGAGAGACTAAAGCGGATTATGAACATTTTTTTAAGATTAGTCTTCGGTACTTCAAGGAGGTCCCCATGTTAACCACTTATACGGTGAATTAAAGTAGCTCCACCTCTACCAAACTATTAACTTCTAGCATCCTTCCTATATCCACAGTCTCCTTCAATTTAAATCCTTAGTCCACAGACAGTCTGACCTTTACGCTCCTACTCACAGAACCAAAAATCTTGATCGTTCCTTCATTGTTCGCTCTACCACACTCTGGAATTCTCTACCTATCCACATCCGCCATGCTGCCTCTTTATTCTCATTTAAATCCCAATTTTTCCTATACTTTCTGTCATCCCAGATAGACGATCAGAAAATGTAATATGTTAACTCTATCTAGAAATCTACATTGATTGAATAAAGATTACTGTTTACAGCCCAAATTTCAATTTGCTTTTAATTTGATTTTGTTTAAATAAAATTTTAGTTTCTCAGAAGATAAAATTAAAAGATATATATTTTTATTAATTTCTTTGTTATTTTTTATGTATAGTATTTTTCTCATTGTAAATAATTATGATTGTAAATAATAATTAATCATGTTTTTTTGTCTGTTGGCCAGACATATTATACATTCCGATTGTACATAATTGTTATTCTTAGGGAACCTAATCGCAAAATAAATTTTTTTTCTATTCTATTCTATGATATATATATATATCTAACGATCAGGTGCGTACCCTTAGAGTTAAAAAATGTTTAAAGAATTACTTTGAGTTTCGTTGGAATGATATATTTCAGATTAAAAAATATAATAATAACAATAATAATAATAATAGGCTTACCGAACCCGAAGGTTCGATGCCGGTACCACCAAACTTCGCCTGCATAGACTCGTCCGATGTTCACCGGTCAAGCCCAAGCCCCCGAGATCAGCCTTAATGCAATCCTCCCATCGATGCTTCGGCCTACCTTTCGGACGCCTACCAGTAGGTTCAGCGAATACCAACTTTCTCGGAATCCGTTCCTCACTAAGCCCAACAACTTTTCTCGCCCATTTGAGTCTCCGCGATGCTATCAACTCAATTATATTCACAGGGTACAAACTCCGCAATTCCGCGTTGTGCAACCTTCTAAACTCTCCAGTAGCCTCATCTCTCTTCGGACCAAATATTTTACGCAGTACCTTATTCTCGAAAACCTTAAGCCGTTGTTCATCCTTCAAAGTAAGCGGCCACGTTTCGCATCCGTAAAGAACCGTTGGAAGAATAATAGTTTTATAAATTCTAACCTTTAAGTTTTTAGACAGAAGCCGCGAGCTAAGTAATTTAGCAACTGAATAATAACACGCATTTCCCACCTTTAACCGGGACTTTATTTCTTTCTGGATTTCATTTTTTCTTGTTATCATTGAACCTAAACACTTAAATTTCTCTACATGTTCAAAAGTATGACCTGAAATATTAATATCATCAAGATCGCCACCATTTCTCAAAAAAAAAAAATATAAAATTCATATGTTCAATCATCACTCAAGTTTATGTCCTATTTATCAGTTTACATAGAAAAATTATTATTATTATTGTTCTTATGTTCAAAAAAAAAAAAAAAAAAACTCTGAATAAATGTGTTTGCTCTTCTAACCTTTAGTTTCGTTTAATTTAAACATTTAGCTGTTTTATTAATGTTAAAAATATAGATAATCTCACGAGTCATAAGTATTTTTTATATTTTTTAAAACGAAAACGGAAATAGTAATCGGTATTCTGTTTATCCGTTTTATATTTATTATTTTCTGATACGCTGAGATATAAGCAAAACACTGTATGTAATAAAAATTAGCAGACGAGGTAAAAGTCTTTCGTGACCCATTCTATTAACTCGTATAGTCAATTACATAAATTTTGATAATGTCCGGGCTTGCAATTTTTGTAAGTAGGATCCTCTTATCGTGCACGGGAATTAACCTAATTAATTTTTAAATGAAGAGGAAAAAAACAAACAAAAAAATTAAAATTCGTAGAAATTATTAGCGTTTTAATTTAAAAAGAACAGCTAATTTTTTGGGTTTAAAATAATCTATCGAATTAAACATTCATTTAAAAAAATCTGATAGGCGCAACACAGGTCCTTCACTTACGTCTGTTGTTAAACTCAATTTAAGAACTATTTAATAAGGTTAGAGAGAGATACACTTTATTCATAAATAAGCAAACAAAATGATGGTGCCCAACTTAATTGGGTTGCTATAACACAGCATACCGATTCTTTCCTACAGGAATATTCTTAACATTTTATCTAACTATAAATACATTTTTTTTTCCTTTTTTACTCTTTTTAATTTTTTTTTTTCCTACTCATTTTTCCTTTTTTTTTTTTTTTTGTTGTTTCTTTTTCTCTTTTCCTTCTCTACCGTTTTACATTTTCTTTCAAATATTTAAATATATCTATACATATATATCGAACATTAAATTAAAAAAAAAAAACACCAAAAAAACAACAACAAATTATATATACATTAAACAACTACATACTAAAAAATTACACTATCATAAATAAAAACAATACCAAAACACTCAGCACCTAAAATCAATATCTGTATATATAAAAAAAAAAAAAAAATTGATAAAATTAAAATTAAAATATATGTAAACACAGATCCACATGCATGCCCCTCCAATTATACCTGTTACGTAAAAAAGAATAGACCGTGGCTGAGTGGCTAGCGCGCTAGTCTGTCATGCTATAGGTTGTGAGTTCGAATTCCAGCCAAGGCGGGGCTTTTATGAGGATGTAATTAAATAAGGATTCACTCACAGCCTCTCCCCCGGGTTTGTTTGTTTATTTATTTAACGTCACTTATACTACTAATCGGACGATGCTACGGTGGGAGTACTAAATTTTGCCTACCCAGGTTTTATTAGGATAGGGATCTTTAACAAGTACATGACATCGCATACGCTCGGGACCACCTTTTAACGTCCCCTCCGAAGGACGGCATAACTAAGGATTTTTTACGCCCATTCGGAACCGTTTTCAAGAAAATCGAAAAAATGTGTAAAATGTATGTTTCATTCTGATTAAAATGGTTGACAGGCCTTAAATATTTTTAAATAAATTTCCCTCTCTAAAGTACCTTTAATTTTGTTGATTCTATAAAAATAACTATATTATCTTGTTAACGCTGATGAAAAACAAGTAAATATATAAATTGAATGAATTCGATACCCAACTAAAGGAGAAAACAGAAAAGTATTTTTTTAATGCAATTTTTCGTCTTTGAACATAAGAACAGTAATATACATGTATGATATACCGTTGGAAAGTCAAAGATTGTAGAAAAAAAAATATTATCTCAAACTCAAGCTTTTAAAAGTTAATAGAGTGAGATAAAAAGCCGATAAAACTAATTGATTGTTCTAGATAATAATATAATAGATTTTTTGATAAAACACATGTTTCTATATAGATTCAATTTATTTAATTCTTTAATAGTTTCACTAATTTGTATCTCAAACTGTATTTGAAAATTCTTTAATTGATTTAAGTCGTGCGTTAAAACTGAGATATTCAACTAAATATAATAGGTTTTAAAACATATTCTAAGGTTATATTAAAAAACAAAAACAAATATTATTACATTTTATGATTTATACATAAAACTACATTAACATCAGCTGATAGAGCTCTATTCTGACATATATTTTCAAACTTTTTATAAATCGCTGTTCAACTGTTAAACTGCGAAAAAACATAAAATTAATGTCACCTGGACTACATTTTTGTTAGAATCGTAATTCCCAATGCACTGTTCTTACAATACGAGGACAAAAATAATTATAACTTATTATGAGCTCCAATAAATCTGAAAATCCAGACTTTAATTTTGATTTCGTCGAAGGCGAGGTAGGTGGAGTATGAACCTAGTAGCTTTAAAAATAGACGAAACTGTTCTAAAAGCGTTGAACACAAACAGTTAAAGTCAACATTGGAATGCGGTCTACAGGAAGTTACAAGAGGTCAAAAGGAGCAGCTTTCCTTCCTCTTAAGGTTATGGTACCCACCTTTTTGTTGTGGGTTGGCATTAAAACCGCATTGATCTATTTACGAAACCTATATTTCAGTAACTCTTCTGATTTTAAAATTATTATTGAAGCTAATTAATTTAGTTTTACTGCTACTTCCTTATATATGATATGTGATAGTAAGTATTGCGATAGTAAATATTTTTTAATTTAAGTTTATGGGAAATAAAAGTTTTAGGGTTACCTGAGATGTTATAATATAGCATATTTACTTGTTGTATTATCGAACACTGAAGTAAATTCCAATAAAAACAAAACAAAAAAACGGAGGTAAGTGAAAGTTGTATGTTGTGCTTACCAGATTTATATCATGGAATTTTTAACAGTAGCTCATGATTGTGCTAAAGAGGCAATAGTTACTGAATAATAATTATTTATTCGTCTTTATTTTTCCCTACTACTTTTGTTTATTAAAATAAATTGTTAGCAGTCCACGTAGCATCACTCATAGAGTACAATGACCTCGAATGTATTTAAACACTATTTTCATATTATCATTAATATGAAGATTTCTTCCCGAAATCAGGACGCCATATTACATCGTAATACCGAATCTAATCGCCGAGGACCGAGGGGGCGCCACTGACTCATCTTCTTGAAAGGAAGCTCCTGAAGACAATGTCCTTTGTTCCATCATAATGGATTCTGGAATCCGGAAGTCTTCAGCTCCTCTAAATTAGAGATTGAATCACCTCGACATGTCGAGGTTTTGAATATTGAAAGCCTAATGCTTTTCAATATATAGGTCAAAAGGTGGGAGGAATTTTCTCCGGTAAACCAACCTAAGTTATTCAACTTCATAAACTATGAACAAAATTTCACCTTCCGTCTTGGGTTTCTCAATAGATCTTCATTCTTCGAATACTCCAAGGTTGCCGTAGAATTCCATTTTCAGTAATTAAAATAATTCTTCCTTTCAAATTCCTCGAGAAATCTCTTATACGTTTTTCTAACCCCATTTTTTCACATTTATTTGTGATACTTGGGATGTTTCTTTACATGTCGAAACCTTTTCTATGGGTGTTAACGGTTTTTTTTTTTTTTGGTTTCTTTTTTAAACATATTTATTGATATTTACAACTGTATTAAATAAAAATACATCTAGTAAATGTGATGGTAAAATATTTTAAACTAGAAGGTCCCGGGGCCATTTCCTTTTCAGTTGCCTCGGAATATTATCCGGAATTGAAGAGAAAGAAAGGATTGAAACTAGTGGGTTAGAGTGAGAATGGAGTTTGTCATGAAAGGATTGATACCTGGTCCGGGCCAAATCAGTAACATAGGGAACATTAAGGTCTTTATGGATAAGTTTATTCGTGACAAAGTAAGGAGCGTTGAGGATTTTACGAAGGATTTTGGATTGTAAGGATTGGATGCGGGATGAATTTGATGGTTTAGTAGAGCCCCAAAGCTCTACTCCGTAAGTCCAGATTGGTCTTATAATAGTCATGTAGATGAGCCTTTTGTAGTTCAGAGGAAGGTTTGATCGTTTGTCTAGTAAGTGTTGAAGTAGCCTAAAGCGGCGAGCAGTTTATTGTCATTTTAGTCGTGTATGTGGATTCCAAGTTAGGCGTTTGTCAAGAAGAAGTCCTAGGTATCGGATCTGTTCAACAGGAACTAGTTGAGTGTTATTAAAGAATACTTTAGGGCAGGAAGTCAAAGGTTTACGGCGAAGGGTAAAGGTTATTTGATGGGATTTGTTGGAATTTATTTTTATTCTCCAGTTCTGACACCATACTTCTAGGTCTTTGATGTGGGCATGAAGGGTATTTGAAGCAACAAATGGATCTTTGTGTTAATGGTTAAAAATGAAAACATTAAGAAATATTTTCCTAATACCTTTGCGATTCCAAGCATTATAAAACTCCTAAATCAAAATTGGCACTTAATGTGCGCGAGCTAAACATGACTTTCACTTAACTCCGTAATTAAAATCGATGTATCCAGTATGATCAAAATCGTTAGAGCCGTTTTTGAGAAAATCGTGAAAATGTACAAAAGTATGGTATAAAGTGGCTCTTCTGGAAAGCCGATTTTGTTGAAAAAGTTGCTGTAATATCTCAGATCTCTATGTTCATAAAAAAAAAAATAATAAAATAAAAAAAAAAAAAAGTTTTATACAACCTATAGATTTTAACGAACTCACCAGAGACACAAACATATATCTGTTTGCGGTATTTGGTCATTTGGAATCAAGAGACCCTACAACATGTATTTCCATTTAAAACTGGAATTCATATTTATATATATGTAAGTACAGTTAAATATATATATGTTTTTTCTAGATCATACAAAACAAATGTCTCGTAATTATTCTGCGATCATAAGATAGATTGATAAAAGAAATAAAACACCGGTGAACAATATCGAATGAAAACAAGTATTAAGTAATGATGATATCAGTATTCGATGTAGTATTGGCACCTGTTGTTATTACAATGATTTACTCCAACCTCCAATGGCTTTAAAAACCCATATTTATTTAACAAAGAATTTAAACTTCAAAATTAATTATTAATACGTTTGTATTCATGAAATATTTTTTATCAGAACATGCCGGACAACGCTTTAGTCGCTGTATCTATTTAATACGTCCAAAAAATATTATTAAATATTTTTAAGACGTAAGTAAAGATAATATACATAAATATATAAGTATGTTTTAATTCTTATACATTAACAGGGTCAAAAATTATAATTTTACCCACGTTTTGCTTTTTGCCTAAAATTGCCTAGTTCCTGGACAGCTATGGTAAAATACATCACTAAGTATTTAAAAAAAAAATATTTAGGTCTTGTAAAATACCAATGCAACAGTCACTTTTGAAAACTGATAAGTAAGCAATTTAAACGGTTTCAACATAACTCTGTATGGTTGTTTTTTCGTGTTTTTTGTTATTTCTTTACCATGCTAAATGTGCTATCTTTTTTCTAATTCTTTTTTAACTGAACTCATTAAAAGCAGGCTCATTGTTTTATATGAGGGATATTAAAGGCTCAAATATTAACGAATATACAATATTTATTTTTTATTATATAAATAAGTATTATCATATAAATTTGTTGGTTAGAAACATAAAAATTTATCCAAATTTAGTTATAATTATACATTTTATCCCCTGTAACCTTTTTGCTATTGAGTTATTTTCAAGGATATCTTAATTATGTTGAATTCTGTGAAGAATTTTACTGTATTTCCTTGAAAATGGCTTAATATCGAAATGTTGAAAAGAGTATAAGAAATATATTAAAAGTTATTTAATTAATAACCCACTTATTTTAGAAGGTAGAGAAAAAAATTATTAGCGTTTTTTAACCAAGAAAACATCACATAATTACAAAAAAAAATTGAAAATTTACACATAAATACGCCTATATCTCAGTTATTTTTTTAAGATCAAGACAAATTATATTGAGTTTAAGGATCAGGACGCCGCTGTGAAAAAAATAAACATTAAAGGAAAAAGGAAAACAAAATTGAAATTTTACTACTATATACACTTGTAACTCCGTTATTTTCGAAGATAGAGATAAATATTATTAGCGTTTTTTAGCCAAAAAAAAAACACAAATAATTATGAAATAGAGGATATTTTAATTATGTTCTTCACAAATTTATCGTAAATTTTTTTTGGTAATAATTTGGTGAAGAAGTTAATCGGGATATTCTTGAAAATGGATTAATAGCGGAATGTAGAAAAGTATTAAAGAAATATATATATAAAATATATATATATATATATATATATATATATATATATATATATATATATATATGTGTTAATTTATTACTATTATTCATTTTTCACTTTGTTATTTCTGTTGTTTTTTGTTTATTTTATTTATTTATTACTCTAGGATACTGAAGTTATAATTTGATTTGTCTGTAACATTATTCTGAAGGGACTTGTCCCAAAATAAATAAAGAATTTATTATTATTATTATTATTATATAATAATAGGCTTACCGAACCCGAAGGTTCGATGCCGATACCACCAAACTTCGCCTGCACAGACTCGTTCAGTGTTCACCGGTCAAGCCCAAGCCCCCGAGATCAGCCTTAATACAATCCTCCCATCGACGCTTCGGCCTACCTTTCGGACGCCTACCAGTCGGTTTAGCGAATACCAACTTTCTCGGAATCCTTTCCTCACTAAGCCCAAAAACTTTACGCGCCCATTTGAGCCTCCGCGATGCTATCAACCCAATTATATTCACAGGGTACAAACACCGCAATTCCGCGTTGTGCAACCTTCTAAACTCCCCAGTGGCCTCATCTCTCTTCGGACCAAATATTTTACGCAGTACCTTATTCTCGAAAACCTTAAGCCGTTGTTCATCCTTCAAAGTAAGCGGCCACGATTCGCATCCCTAAAGAACCGTTGGAAGAATAATAGTTTTATAAATTCTAACCTTTTTAAGTTTTTAGACAGAAGCCGCGAGCTATGTAATTTAACAACTGAATAATAACACGCAACTTTATTTCTTCCTGGATTTCATTTTTTCTTGTTATCATTGAACCTAAATACTTGAATTTCTCTACGTGTTCAAAAGTATGACCTGAAATATTAATATCATCAATTATTATTATATATATATATATATATATATATATATATATATATATATATATATATATATATATATATATATATTGTTGAGATAAATTTGATCAATTTTTATACTTATTAAATATCTATGTTTCTAATAATATTTTTATATATATTACTGATGATATTATTAATATTTGTTATTTTGTTTCTCATGGTTAGTGTCAATGAGGATAAACATAAAAACATACATTAGTCACAAAAATAATATGTAACACATTATATTCACGACTTAATAATACATGTTAAAATCCTTACATTAGTTTTTAAACCCTTTTATTAAAATCCTATTAGTTTTAGCAGAATAGGATAGGATGAAATGAATATGGATTTTAGAACTAAGCTTCACTATGTGATTTTACACATGAGAATTAGTTTATTAAATGATAAAAACAATTAATCGCTCCCATAATTTTATATTTATTTAATACCTGTTCTTCGCTGAAGAAATCCTATAAAAAAACAAAACAAAGTAATTAGTATATAATAGATTCAATCTGTAAGCTTAAGTAGCTATTAATGCATACTAATTTTTAATACTTTTTCAGAATCATTCATCTGTAGAGTAAGATTTGTCATTCGTTCATCTCCACCCTATAACCAAAAAAGTTTTAATTTATTTTTTTTCGGACATTACTTCAAATAAAAATTCCATTTCAAGAAAACCACATAAAATCTGAATTTCGATTAAATATATTTACCTGTTTTAGGAAATTAAGACGAAGGTATAAATGTTACACAAAAATATTATAGAACATGTTTTAAAGCTTATATATAAAGAAATAAAACGACATATCACTTATGAATTAATAATAGCTGCTGTGGCTAATCGGACGATCCTACAGTGGGAGTCCTAAATTTTACCTATTCAGGTTTTACTAGAATAGGAATCTTTGACGAGTACCTGACATCGCACAGGTTCGGGTCCACTTTTTAACGTCCCCTCCGAAGGACGGCATAACTTAGGATTTTTACTCCCGTGACCTTTGGCATTGGAGGCTGTAGCCACCCTGCTACAAGTGATCCATTTTTTTTTGTGATTCCAATATCTAAAAGTTATTCTATACAAGTGATACAAGTAATTCGATTATCTAAAAGACTCCCGAAACAGAACAAAACGGGCAACTCAGGATGGAGGAGTGGGGAGTTTTGAGGAAACTACTCCTCTAATAAGGTTTTAACAACTGAGAAAAAATAAGCTTGTCTCCGATTTCTTCCGACACAAAAACGTAAAACAGAAAATGTATCTCTTATAGTAAGCCTTCATAGACTGTACAGCTACAGTTTTTACTTTCACTTACTATATATAGTAAGGGAAAGTATTGCGATCGTGAAAATTTTCAAATTCCAGTTTTCAACGGAAATACACATTTTAGGGTCCCCTGAGTCCAAATAACCAAGTCCCGCAAAAAAGTCTGTCTGTGTGTGTGTGTGGTAACTCCCGGGCGGAAACGGTAAGTCTTTTTCATCAAAATCAGCTTACCAGAAGAGCCACTTTATATTATGCATTTTGCCTCTTTTTTCGATTTTCTCGAAAACTGTTCCGAAGATTTTGTTTAAACTCGCTATATCGATGTAAAATTTAATGCGTTTTAATATCATTTTGGTTACATTTGGATTAAAATGGTCTGACAAGGCTTAAATGACGACATTTAAAATTTTCTTTCTCTAAAGTACCTTTCATTTTGTTGATTCTATAAAAATAACTATATTATCTTGTTACCACTGATGAAAAACAGGTAAATATATAAATTGAATGAATTCGATACCCAACTAAAGGAGAAAACTGAAAATATATATATTGTATGCAATTTTTTGTTTTAAACATAAGAACAGTAATATACATGTATGATATACCGTTGGAAAGCTTGAGATTTCAGAAAAAAATATTATCTCATACACTAGCTTTTAAAAGTTAGTAGAGAGTGATGAAAAGCCGATAAAACTAACTGATTGTTTTAGATAATATAATAGATTTTTTAATAAAACATATGTTTCTATAAAAATTCCATTTAATTAATTCTTTAATGGTTTCGCTCATTTTTATCTCTAACTGTATTTGAAAATTCTTTAATTGATTCTAAAAACGGAAGTAAGTTAAAGTCGTGTGTTGCCCGGACCAGATTTTTTTTTTTTTAATAATGAACCATTGTAATCGACCAAAAAAAAAAAAAAACCTCCTCCCCCTCCCCACTTCAAAATTTGAGTGCTTACTTTTTAAGATACGTAAAAACCCGAATAACGAAAAAAAAAAATTTCAGCCGTCTGTGGCATTTCTCCGATACTACTGGGCTAATTTTTTTGAAATTCTAAGGATAGATTTTGAAATACAAAAATACTAGGTTATGATACAATGATCCTGACACTTGGACGTTGATATCAGCTGGTAATTTTTTAAATGCTGGCCGATTAAAAGTGATTTTATTTAATAACTCGGTCATTTTTTTAACCAAAAACACGCGAATAATTTAAAAAAAGAAAAAATAAAAATCCAAATTTTTGCTCATAAAGATGAAAATAAAAACAATAAGGGAAAAAAATCTTTTCAATATATAAGCCCATAACTCAGTTATTTTTGAAGGCAGAGAGAAATATGAATAAAGTTTTAGAATCAGTTAAGCGCGATATACAAGAACGACAAAGAAAAAAGGATATATATATATATATATATATATATATATATATATATATATATATATATATATATATATATGCCCATAACTCAGTTTTTTTTTTTAAATAGAGAAAAACATGTAGAGTGTTTTTGAATCAGTAAAGCGCGATAAACGAAAAAACACAAACAATAAGGGGAAAGGAAAAACAATTGAAATCTCGCTAATATATACGCTTTTAACTCCGTTATTTTCGAAGATTTAGATACAATTTATTAGCGTTTCAACCAAAAAACCGCAAATAATTATGAAAAATAGTAATTTTACCCGTATATGAGCCTATAATTCACTTATTTTTTTAAGATTGAGAAAAATATGTAGAGCGTTTTAGAATCAGTCAAGCAAGATAAACAAAGAAAAACATCATAATAGATGGAATTCCACCAAAACTAGGTTATTATTGAAGATAGAGAAAAATCAAAAAGGTTAGCAGCTATAAACATTAATACTCTAATACGGTTATTTCTGAATAATAAACCATTGTGTAATAATTCGTAGCGTTTTGAAAAAATATATCATTACTTAATCAAAAGAAAATTCAGAGACTCATACTAAGGACCGGATTAAAGCTGCGAGCAACTGCACTTCCGCCTCTCTTTTT
Source organism: Piezodorus guildinii (assembly GCA_023052935.1). Classification (NCBI taxonomy): domain Eukaryota; kingdom Metazoa; phylum Arthropoda; class Insecta; order Hemiptera; family Pentatomidae; genus Piezodorus; species Piezodorus guildinii. Next base: position 139,017,950 of record CM041297.1, on the reverse strand, counting down.
AGCACTCTGAATGACTGCAATTGGTAGACTCATAGACTACCTATGCATGGGAGTGTTTGATCCTGGTTTGGCAACGCCTCATCTAAACTCTCCTATTTTCATGAATGAGGATGCGCTATTGGCCAACTAGTGGAAACGGGAAACAATGCCATTTAAATATTTATGTTTCGGTTCTTCCTTCCGGTAGGGGTTTGAAGGGCCTCGTGTTGTACCTTGTTTTAAAATTCAAATCGGTTTTTGTACATCCTATTTCTGCCTGGTAATGAATTGTTTCCATTTGATCCATGATTCATTCTAAATGTATACAGGGCGTTTAAAAAAAGAAAAGAAAAAAAAAAGCGTATTTTGAATGTATATATGAATATGAATCTTAACACGTATAATAACGAACTTCTTATGTTCAGATCAAAGACGATCAAAATGTCCTCGATCACAATGTCACACCGACACTCTAATTAATTACTTGGACATGCCCTTCGTCATTGATGTTATTTCTGTACGTATTCGGTTCTTCAACTCTCCAGGTTCTGAGGGGTGTGGAGGTACAAATACGTTGTCTTTAACGAAACTCTACATGAAGAATTTACAAGGTATCAACCTGGAGACCGTGAAGCCCAGCTGAAACAAGTCGCCAGATCCTTGACAAATCCAACGGCTCAGTTGAGTTTAATTCAGATTTTCACGGAATTGGCGACTCCATTGAGGGGGTTTCCGACTTGTTGAAAAACGATTTGGTACCTCAAACTGAAACGTCTCTGCACTGTAATCGCGGAATTGGACTTTCCTACTCGAGCGTCCACCAACCATACCTTACCTTACACCACGACCTAAATATTCTATTTATTTCAGACCTTACAACATTAAAATTCAATAAATTCAATCAGAATCTTATTCATTACCCCAATTCTCTAGCTCAATCCCTATCCAGCTCCACACATCCTTACTGCCCCCCTAGAAGGTTGAAACGGCAATGGCCCTGCTAACTCTTTTAACATTTATATAATGGAGTCCTAGCTAGCTCCTAGATTATCCACTCAATGTGCTGTATGTTTGACGTGTTTATAAGTGTATAAGTGATTTAAAAGACTTTGTATATATTTTACTGATTGGTTATTGTATATATATTTTATTATAATTGGTATGTAAATATTGTATGAATCTTATCTTTTACCAATATTATTTTTTTTTTTTTTTTTTTTTTTTTATTTATTTTTTTTTTTATTCGTATATATTACAATTTGTCATAATAGACAATAATAATAGTGCTACAGGATCTCATTCATACAATATTTACAATATAAACAAAAGGAAAGTCAAATTACATAAAATAAAATCAAAATTAAATAAACGTATACAATAACAAAACCACTATTATTAATGTCCAAATTAGGACAGACAGTAATATTACTCAATAAAAATTATTTTTGAAAAAAATAAATAAAAAAGACATCCTTAGTTAGGGCCTATTTAAAGTATACATAAAATGGTGGTCCTGAGACTGTGCGATGTCAGGTACTCGCTAAAGATCCTTATCCTAATGCAACCTGGATAAGAAAAATTCAGGACTCCCACTGCATAACATTAGTACATATACCAAACCTACTAGATGGTATATTATCGTCATCATCATCGATGGCGCTACAACTCGTGAAGAGTCAAGGCCTCCCTTAGCCTGAGCCGCCAGTATTCTCTGTTTTGTGCTGCTGCTCTCCAATTTCTGATTCCCAGCTTGTTCCGCGCATCTGCCGTCCCACAATCCTCCCACCGCAAACGAGGTCTGCCAAATTTTCTGGTCCCATAAATCTTTTCCTCGAAGAGTTCTTTGGGTATTTCATTACTGTTCATTCTAGCAACATGTCCGGCCCATCTCAGGTGCCCAGATTTTATAAAATGAACTACGTCTCGGTCATCAAAGAGCCTCATGAGCTCTACATTTTTCCTCATTCTCCAGGTACCGTTCTCATACACTGGCCCCAGAATCCTTCTTAAGATTTTCCTTTCGAATCTTAATAGGGACGATTCTTGGGCTTTTGTCATCGTCCAGCACTCCGACGAACATGTGAGAACCGGTCTAATCAATGTTTTATATATTCTCATCTTCGTTGTTCTGGAGAGAGAATTGCTCCTTAGATGTCTGAGAAGTCCGCAGTAGCACCTATTGGCCGCTAAAATCTGACGCTGTATCTCTGGTTGGTTATTATATCCTGAGTTTAGCCGATACAAATGAACTCTTCTACACAGTCAATGCTCTCCTACATGAACTCCTACATGCTCTCCTGTGTTACGATTGCAGACCATATACTTTGTTTTCTTCTCATTTACCAGTAGACCAAGTTTAACAGCTTCTCTTTGGAGATTCATAAAGGCACTCTTCATGCTGAAGAAATTGCGTCCAATAATATCCAGATCATTAGTGTAGGCTAAGATTTGGCATGATTCGTTGAAAATCGTCTCTCCTACCTGGATCCCGACTTTCTGATGGCGCATTCTATAGCAATATTGAATAGCAGGCATGCTAAGCAATCACCTTGTCTGAGGCCCTTATAACTGTGAAAAAACTCAGATGTGGCTCCAGCCACTCTCACTGAGCACTGAGTAGCCTTCATTGTCATCTTAACAAGGCGGACTAATGTCGGAGGGATACCGAAAGCGATCGTTCCTTCATACAGTTCTTCCCGGATCACGCTGTCATAGGCAGCTCGGAAATCCACGAAGAGTTGGTGAGTCTGAATGTTGTATTCAGCCGCTCTCTCCATTATCATCCTAACTGAAAATATCAGGTCTGTTGTGCCTTGACCCTTTCTAAAGCCTGCTTGATATTGGCCTATTCTGCTTTCCACAAATGGAAGGAGTCTATGGAAGATAATGTTGGAAAATATCTTATAGGAAGACGACAGGAGGGATACTCCTCTGTAGTTTTCACAGTTAAGAGGATCCCCTTTCTTATGAATAGGACAAATTATAGTTTTTTACCATTCTTCAGGTATGCATTCCTCTACCCAGATGTCCATAATAAGGTTTTGCATAAATGTATTGGTTGCTTCTCCACCATATTCAGACGGTATTTCATACCGGATTTATTGGAAATATGTATATTATCGTAAATCGATTAAAATAATTAATTGATCCATTACTATTTATTTTATTAAGAGTATTCTAAGAGAATCGGACGTTTTAAGCAAAATGGTCTGTGCGTGTGTCGAGCCTAAAAATGACTACTAATAGGAAATTTACGATTACAAGAAGGTGTATAAAGTGAAATTTAGGATTTTTTAAAATTTTGTTCGTTCAAAACATCTCTTTTTCTGAAAATGTTTCAGCTAAACGCTTTTTGACTTATTTTCTCCTCGAAATGACTAAGTATTCCACCGGACCTTTTGTTATAACCCCATTTTACAATGACACTTTAAAGACTTCTCCTTTCCGGCAATTACGGGAAGCAATCTAAATTCTAAATTAAAGTCGTATTAGGAAGGGAAGAGCAAGGGGGTGAGAGGGGACGGGACGTAATTTGAATGAAAATGGACGCTAAAGGATCCAGCCCCGGTAGAGATTAGAGGATGGATAGCAGCTGTCATTGCCCAAGCACAGGCTTCTTACCAGCTGGCTTGTCGTTTAGGTTTCGTATAGGTTGTACTGTAGAGGCCAGAATACTGTAATTACAGCAATAATCTTATATACAATATAGTGTAATTTCGGTAGTCGGAAACGCAAAGAAAAAAAGTTGGGAATGATGGGGTAAGAAAGGAACATTAAGTTATTTCGTAAAGAAAATCCTCCGTTGTTTATTGCACAACTATCTGATCCGACAGACGATGTCCTGTCTTAATTATGTCTTAGTAAAATCGGTCAAGCGTTCACGCGTGATGCGATCACCAAGGGAAAATGCGGTTCATTTATATATATATTTCTTTTTTCCGCAGCGCGACAGGTCGTGTAGGCCCTGGTTTTTTCTAGTGTAGGGTCTTTTTTTTTTTTTTTTTTTTTTGTCCATCCACCCCTACCTCGCCTTTTTGAAGGCTATACGGGAGTTCTCTCGGGCCAGGGAGTGAGGGCGGGGGATATATGCCAAGATAAAATCCTCCCAGCACGATAGTCGAACTCGTAATTATTTGGTTTTCACTTGTCGGTTATCTGTTGCTAGGCAAGGCGCGCTAAACGCACGGCACCCGTCCATTTGTTTATTTGGTTATAACTTTTTAGTTATCTGTTTTTTGTGAGTGGCCACTATTGGGCTGACGGGTCTCACATCTCGGGGGATAGTCTGTGAGTGAATCCCCATTTAATTACATTCTTATAAAAGCTCCGTTGGGACTGGGATTCGAACTCACAACTTTAGCATGAGAAACTAGCGCGCTAGCCACTCAGCCACGGGCTCCCCTATATATATATATATGTATATATATTATATATTTATGTATTGTGGATGCTTAGGGCTCTAAATTTATTATTAAATAATTAATATATTAATAAAGTAAATATTAATAAGCCTTTGTCGGCAAAACATCAGAGACGTTTACCTCTATGGGGCCCCCCACGGTACGTACCTCGGCAAACTTCCTAGACACTAGGACAAAGGACCCCCGGCTTGGGGCACTTCCCAGATCAGCCCTACCTGAGGTGACGACGATAAGGAGATGATTCTAAAAGGACGGTCAAGTTCTATCCTCATAGAAGAGAGTGAGTCTTATTCATCCAGCCACGAGAGTAGAAGTCCAAATTTTTAAAGGTATCTCGTTATTTGTAATATTTTATGGCAAGGTTAATTGTAATATGAACTCAGTATTCTCAATCATAGGTCTGGAAATGATGTAAATAGAGTTAGTAAATCTATGTAATAGTTATATTTAATAATAATTCTCTAATTTAAATCTGTTTTAATGTTCCGTTGCATGAAACTACTGTGATTGGTAAATACGAAACCTTTGGAAAGGAAATCCAATTGTTTCATTAAATATAGTTTATGTATTGATTAAATACATCAATTGGTCTAGTTTTGAAGCTACCGCTGCCTTAGAAAGCAGTCGTTTAAAAACATAGCAATATATATACATATATAGGCAGAGCGATTACTATTACTTAAAATAGTCAAAAAAAAAAAAACTATCAACCAAGGTAACTTTTCTATATTTTGTTTCTTAAGATTCCTTGTGACTTTTATAAACAAAAAAAAAATTATATCACCAAGGGAAAAGGTGATTCATTTATATATAAACGTTGAAACTTTTATAATGAAAATATCAGAATAAAATAACATGTCCCTTTAATTTTTATCAGTCAAACGTCAAAAAAAAATTAAAAATCTCATAAAATTATTAATTTAGGTAAAATTTATAACACGAAAATAAAGACCAAGTCGCTATGCACGACACACCTCGATCAAACTTTTGTAACCTAAAGTTTATAATAAACCTATGACACCCGACACACTTCATTAATATTACTTGAAACACGTTTTATGATCACAGCGATGCGCCTAATATAATTTAATGTCGTCAAATAATTTGACGAAATCCACTTTACTTTCGATTACATACCTTTATGAACACACTGAAGAATAAAATTTACTAAACAATTCATGTAAACGAGGGGCTTGAGTAAGTTTGTTATCTAATGGTTATAAATAATGATCAGATGGTTATATTAACTTTTTTACACAATTGAATTGAATTTTTGAATAGATTGTAACTCGCATTATATTTTCCCATCGATAATAGAAGCTTAAGGAAGGTGTAAAATGTTTACCATCTCTAAAACGTGAGAGGCTGAGCAATTGATAACTATACATCCTCAGATCATGTTAGTAACATATGGTCATGTAGACCTTGTCGCGTATTAATTCTAGAGATATACTCATCACGTTCTCGATGAAATTTTATAGAGTAGTTGTCACTCTACGCTATTATTGTGAATGGCACCATAGTCTGACATACCGGACAAGGTGTGATGATTCCATTAACTATGCTATTATGTCCCAGATTCGAACTACTACCTTGTCGTGCAAGACATTACAATACTTTAATAGTACTAACTACTTATAGACTACATACTTAGTAATACATACATAATAATACTTACTGTAAGTTATTTAAGTCTTTATTGAAACTACTAATTAATGTACCTGTATGCACCTATGATCGTAAACATACTTTAAGGAAAACCAAGGTTTTAATTAATAACTTATATAATTAATATATGTTTTTAAGGCAACCCATACAAATAGAGCTGGTCAACAGCCATAATTAATAAATTTATACAAAATATACATAATTAATCACAATTCCATAATATTAAAACAAAACAACAAAACACATATACAGCAATAAGCATAAAGGTGCTGCTATCTTTATAATTAATTTCCTCCAACATATACAATAAATAAATTAAATATAAGAATATCAATAAATAAGTTCATCAATAAGTGGTAACTGAAGTTTCCATTCTCCCCCATGCGCCCTGATGATGACCCACAAAGGGGGTCGAAACGTTGGCAAACAATAAAATAGTTGAAACTATTTAGTTGTTTCATTTAATGACCGCCACCCGGACTAATTCCTTCCAGAAATAATAATTTCATGTCTATTACGTGGGGTTTCGCAAGAATTTCAAAAAAGTCATCAATACTCACATTATTCAATTCGGGCATAAATCGTATTCTATTGTCATGGTATGCAGGACAACGAGCAAAAAAATGGAAACAATCTTCCAATGCGTCTCCTTCACAAACTGGGCACGGCTTCTGTGGGTCCAGGCTATACTTCTGCGGGCCGACACTAAAGGAGATGGCGTACTTTCCTGACAGTCTGATCTGGGCTAAAGTCCTAACATACGCGATATTGCATCCTAACATTAGATAACTTTGCGGAAGGACGGTGTCAGCAAAGACCTTACTGTACCACGGGCTATAGGTCGACTCTTGGAGCATGGCTATAGGGAGAGGGATATTTTGGAGGGCTACAGCAAATATATGAGAATGAAGGATATAGCCATATATATTGATTAAAGATATCAATTAATATAGTTTTTGAAGGTACCAATGTCTTAGAGAAGCAGCCGGTCAAAACCATAGGATATATATATATATATATATATATATATATATATATATATATATAAATTCTTCATCCTTGCAGTATTACTACTAATAGCCGATTATCCCTTATGTAGAGCATCGACTGTATCCGAGAAACAAGATATAGTTATGCAGGAAAGGTGTAATCTTGGGAGGGAAGATGTGTTCTTATCGGAGTTGGCTGAAGTGGTGAATGGATGGGAAGAAGGTTCTCGGGGGAGAAGGCATTAGCTGAAAGTTTATCTTAGCGCTTCAACAACTTATATTAGATCCTAATTCAGGGAAAGTTTAACTTTTAATGCGGTCTTGTACCCCAGTAATTGCAACTACTGCATTCCGGCCTTACTCCTGGGTCTTCCTTTCTGTAATGTTCACCTTCAAGCTACTTTGTACCGTATGAAGGTCCACTGGTCAATTAAACAGTCGTCTAAATAATAGGTTTTTATTTAATATTTTTAGTTCTACTTCCCTGTATATGAAATAATGTTCAACAACTTTTTTCAGACGATTTTAGCACTGTCCATGTTTCTGCCACATATAAAGTGGTCCCTAAGAGGAAGGAATGGTAATTTTTTTTTTTTTGCGACACCTGTTTTCTCCAGAGAACACCATTCAAGATATCTATGATCCATCTACCACTTCCAATTTTATTTTCGATATCTTTTGCAAATGTCCGAAATGATCTATAGCTACCTACGCCAAGACATTTAAAGATGTTACTCCGTGAGATTTTTAAAAGAATACATTTTAGAGTACGTAAATGAAATTTTTAGTTTTATTTTCTTTTGGCAGAACAAACTGATTTTCTCGGCAACCCGATCTTGACAACTCGACATATAGTTGACCGCGTGAAAAGCAGAACTATTTTAAAATTAAAAGGTAAATCATTTAGAATCATTGGGATCATCACACTATTGGTCGCAGTGTGAGGTTATATAGCCTATAGCTTTCCTCGATAAATGGACTATCTAACACAAAAAGAACTTTTCAATTCGAACCAGTAGTTTCTAAGATTAGCGCGTTCAAACAAACAAACTCTTCAGCTTTATAATATTAGTATAGATATAGCAAGGCGGATTTCGCCATAGTGAAAGTTTATAGATTCATTAGAAATATAATGTTATGTATTGATGATACTAAGTGGAAAAAGTTCATCATTAAAACATTTTAAAATCACTCAAGTAAATGTCAATAAGTCTTTTTTGTCGGCGAAAGTTCAAAAGGCGTCCGACATGAGTAAGGACGAATACTGAACCACCAACTTCGGGCACTTCCCATATCAGCCCCACTTCCTTTGTCGTGATCACCGAGAAGGGATTCCAAAATGCAGTATTTTTGAAAAGAAGAGGGAACAGAAGTGTTGAGGGCGTGGATGGAGGATCAGAGTCCAGCCATAGACGAGTCGAGTTCCATCTACAAGAAGAGAAGAGTCGTATAGAAGATACAGAAGAGGAAGACTTTCCACGTAGGTCTAAGAGCAGACACTGGGGAACGAAGTATGAAGACTGAGACGAATTCCACCTTCGCCAGCCAACAAAGTGTTATTAAGGTATTTGTATGTAATATTAGGGGTACTCGCTACGTTTGCTATAGCATTGCTATAGCATTTGTGCTATTGTGCTAAACCCATCAATTTTATACAGGAAAAAAGTGTAGAAACTCGACGGGTTTAGCAAAATAACACAAATAGCATGCTATAGCAAACGTAGTGAGTACCCCTATTGTATGGAAAAGGTAGTAGTAAAAATATCTCTCTGTATTCTGATTATAGGTTCTAGGCATTATGTAAATAGATTGCATATGTATCAGCTAATGTTTATTAATAATGTCATTTATTAAAACATGTTTACTTTAATATTCCCCTGCATGCCACCTACTGGGATCAGTAACCACGATGCCTTTGGAAAATATCTTAAATGCTTTCAAAAAGTATAGTATATAAATACAATAAATATACAGTTTTGAAGGTACCACTGCCTTAGAAAAGTAGCCGGTCAAAAACATAGCAACACGTTTTAGGGTGCACTGATTTCAAATGACCAACCCCCTCAAATAGATATGTGAGTTTAGCACTATAATAAGATAATTATTTAAAAAAATGTATAACTTAAAATGAAGAGGGAGCGGGGTGGCCGAGCGTGTTAGCGCGCCTTGTCTAGCAACATATAACAGAAAAGTGAAAACTAAATAATTACGAGTTCGACTCTCGTGTTGGGGGATTTTATCTCGGCATATATCCTCCGCCCTCACCCCCTGGCCCGAGAGAACCCCCGTATAGCCTTCAAAGGCGAGGTAGGGGTAGGAAAAAAAACAAAAAAAAATTTAAAATGTGGTAACAACTTTTAGAAGTTACAAAGAAAATCTTTTCTACATTTATTTATTTTATTTGTTTACTGGTTAATGCGAAATTAAATGGGCTTTATTTTCATGTAGAAAAAAACAAACAAAAAAAGAACCTGTACCACTACAAACAATGGAGGGTCTTGGTCAGTACATATAGAGATTCGTACTGTTTCTAGGCCAAAGGAGTGTGCAATGAGATGATTCGGCCTTGATCACGCTTAACCGTCAGGTTTGCTTCCAATTTTGGGTATCCACTTTAAACAGGCTGGGTCTGCCCGGGAGTCTCCATACCCAAGGGTCACCCTTCGGCGGAATTAACAGAAAAAATAATATTAGGTCATAACCGAGATTTGAATCCAGGACCCGGAGACCAGTAGAATAGTGCTCTATCCACAAGACCCCGCCGCTTCCTAACACTACTTGATTAAGTGTAAGCTTTATTTAAATTGAAATAGTATAGGCAGGGCTTAAATTGGCAAATTTTCGAAATTTCTAGTCGTTTGTTTGTTAATTCATTCAATTTCATTCTTTGCTGCTGCGGCAAATCGGATGATGGGATAATAAAGTATAATAATAATCTTGGGATAATATTATATTATTAATCACAATATTCACTCAGTTTTATCAGCTTTTCATTACTATTTATTACCTTATATAACTTTGAAAAATAATATAAAGAGTCATAAATTTTGTCAATGCAGGTCTTATTAGGATAGGAATCTTTAACAACCTTACATACGTCCATCCCGAAGGAAAGCATAACCAAGGATGTTCACTCATATTTAAAAGAAATCCTAGGATCAGCTGCCAGGTTTGAACCACGACGTTGGGCATAGAAGGCTGTTATACTAAATACTATGCCACACGTGACCCCTAATTTATATTCAATTAATTAATTAATTGTCTAAAATGTACGTTTTACCCCATGATTAATATAAATTTATTTATTTATTAAAATCGGAACAATGTTAAATTTGTAAGCTTAAAAAACCAAACACTTGAACTACTTTATATTAGATCCTGTCCATTGTACATTTGATAATCAAATATTCTTTCTTATTTTTCTTCTTCTTAGAAAAAAAAATCGTTATATAAGACGAATTTCTATTTTATTATCGACTACATACCAGAAACAAGTTATAGTTATGCATAAAAATGTAATCTTGGGTGAGAGAATGTGTTCTTATTATTGCTCTGTAGTGCGCACTGGAAATTTTTATTTATTTTTTATAGTATATTAATAAACCTTTAAATAATTTGCTGTTATTTTATAAAACATATGCATCCTAGAATTTTTTTTCTTAGGATGTATGGTGGTAAATACAGTTGAGGAGCCAGAACGGACGGATAGACGCAACGAGGCATAACCACACAATGCAGCCCCATGAATGCTACCCATTGAGTGCAGGGCGCTGAATGCGGTGAGTTGAGTGCAGCACTCCAAAGTGCAGGCGCCACTACCAGGCTTCCGGTCTACTTGACTCGATCGAATCTGGCATCGAGTCCAAGTGTCGTCATGGGGAGTGTTTTAGGGGATCTGGCGACTGAGGGTTCTAGTATAAATGGTTGGGTAATAAGTCATATTGTATTACTTTCACTTACTATATATAGTAAGGGAAGTATTGCGATCGTGAAAATTTTCGAATTCCAGTTTTCAACGGAAATACACGTAAACAGAAAGTCCTATGAAACTGAAATTTCATATTTAAGACAACTATACGCCCAAGACGTGACAAAACTTTTTTCATCAAAATGAGCTTACCAGAAGAGGCACTTTATACAATACCATGCATTTTGCACTTTTTTTCGATTTTCTCGAAAACGGGTCCGAAGATTTTGTTTAAACTCGGTGTATGGATGTAAAATTTAATGCGCTATAATATCATTTAGGTTTTATTCTGATTAAAATGGTCCGACAAGGCTTAAATGCCGATATTTTAAATTTTCTTCCCCTAAAGTACCTTTAATTTTGTAGATTCAATAAAAATAACTATATCATCTTGTTAACGCTGATGAAAAACTGGTAAATATATAAATTGAATAAATTCGATACCTAACTAAAGGAGAAAACAGAAAACATATTTTTTTAATGCAATTTTTCGTTTTTGAACATAAGAGCAGTAATATACATGTATGATATACCGGAAAGCTAAAGATTTTAGAAAAAATATTATCTCATACACAAGCTTTTAAAAGTTAATAGAGAGTGATGAAATGAAGATAAAACTAAGTGATTATTTTAGATAATAATATAATAGGTTTTTTAATAAAACACATGTTTCTATATAAATTCAATTTAATTAATACCTTAACAGTTTCACGTATTTTTACCTCTAACTGTTTTTGAAAATTCTTTCTTTGATATTAAAAATGGAGGTAAGTGAAAGTCGTGTGTTGCCCGCACCAGATTTTTTCCTTTTAATTGACTAGTTTTATGATTATTTTTATACGGTAGCAGTCATTCGTTAATGATGACTAGCTTTTATATCACCTAAAATGTTAAGTGTCTGTGTAGAGCATGATTCTTATTAGAAACCCGAGACTTCAAAAATATTTGACGTTCAGTTAATTCAAAATAATTTCTGTGTGAAGTGAGAATGGTTGACTGTGTTAGCTGGTGAGAGTAGTTAGTTCAGGTTGCAGTCAAAAGAACACACAATAAAGATATAAACTTAATAAACTGGTGCCGACGTTTAGGCCTAAATTACAGACCTTCTTCATGGCGTTTAAGAGAAAGCGTCAGAGCAATGAAGTAATAATGGCGCCCAGTGTGAATAACAATTATAAAAATAAAGAATAAAATAATTTCTCAATAACAACATGGTATGCGGATTCCAAGGATCTTTAATAATTTTTTATTTGGTTAATTTTATTTATTTTAATTATTTCTATATTTAAGTTACTAGGTATACAAGAAGACCTTGTTATTTATAATCGTAGACAGATTTTTAATTAACATTAAAATTTGGGTGCAAAGATTATTTTCTCATGTTTTGATCAGACTAAAACGCGCCATTACCATGCGTAAGATTTAATTTCGGTTTTATTTTACGTAATAAGTAAATAAGCAGTGACCCGAATCTTCAATGAAACGAATGTGTGATAAAAAAAAAAAAAACGATAAGAATAATCTGATAAAGGTCATCTTTTGTGACCTTTCAGAGATCATTGCCTTATCTCCTTCGGTCCAGGATTGGTCTTCTATGGCTGTGTCGGCTTCGAACGTAGAGTGCATTTAAGCATTTTATCTATTGCGGTTAATAAGAATATGTATAAACAAATATTAAAATTTATTTCAGAAAAACAAGTAACAGTATTAAAAAGTTAGTATTAAATTGGGTTATAAAATAAGTAAAAAAAAAAAAAAATCAAAATTTCAATTTAATCCTCTCTTTGCTTATAAAATCATGTTATCTTGGATCCTCATACAAGACTTAGACGACAAGAAACTGCACGTAGATACCATTTACTACAACACTTGACAAACGTTAAGAACTTCCACTCTATTACAAAAAGCTCATATATGTTACCATTATCAGGCTCGTATGGACATATGGGATCGAACTTAGGGGCTCTACTAAACCATCTAATTCCTCCGCATCCAATCCTTACAATCCAAAATCCTTCGCAAAATCTTAAATGCTCTTTACTTCGTCACAAATAAAATCATCCATAACGACCTTAATATCCCATTTGTTGCAGACCATTCTCGTTCCAGATATACCACTTACAATTCCAAACTCCCAACTCACATAAACCCTCTTGTTCGCAACCTATCAACCTCACATATTCCTGATAACCCTCCAAGGCGATTGAAAATAAGATGGCTTCGGCACCTACTTACTTAAATAGACATCGAAGTTCTACCACTTGGTAGTTTCTTCACAAGCCTTTTCACGTCCTTTATTGTAATTCTACACTTTTACTTGTTGTATTAATGTATATACAGTTTTAGAATTAATTAAAATATAAATAAAAAATGTTTACTAGGTCAATAATGCTTACATATTCTAAAATAGGATTTCTTAGGGGCTTTAATGCATCAAATTCAACCGAGATTAACGTTATCTTTGTGATATTTTGCTGGCTCAAAATTGAAGAGAAAAAAAAAGGTCATTTTCGTAATTTAATGATCTTCCTGTGTCCGAAAAAGAGAATGCGCTTCACAGACGTTTAATAAAAAATCGGAAAAATCCTTCGCCATGACGTACTTCAGAGGGAATGGTGGTCGAGAGCCAGTGCTAAGTCGGATACTCGTTGAGGATCCACATCCTAATTAAATTTGGATAGACAAGCTTTATGACTTATTCTTTAATATCGCCCGAAGGCAAAAAAAGCACAAAGTGACGTTAAATGAATAAAAAATTACAAAAATTTAAAACTTACACAATAAGGTAGCTATTTAAATACTCATTAAGAAATCAAGTATTGTTCATTACCTTCTGGGATACATCATACATCTGTTTTTTAAGCTCTTTACTTCCTAAATGTTAAAAAATTAACAATTTTGCTATTACTTTAATAAGAAACAATTACATTAATTTGAATGTTAAATTTGTCCGTATGAGAGAAGTTGGTTCTGGGTGCAGTCAATATAACACACAATTAAGCGTAAACTTAATTTATTGATGCCGACGTTTCGGCCTAAATTATAGGCCTTCTTCAGGGCTGTAAGAAAAAACAAAGATAACAACCAGTAATGGAATACAATACATAAAGATTATAAGAAAAATAAATTATACTGAATATTACAAACAAAGTGAAATAGTAGTAATGGCAATTGATAAATAAAATAATTTCTAAAAACAAAAGGGGGGAAAGAAATTCTAATAAAAGTTGTGCTATTTTGTTACAGTTTTTAATTAATTAATTAATTGCAGTTTAATTTTTTACAGTAGAAAAAATTAGTGAGACATTATAAAGTTAAAAAATAATTTTAACAGTAAGCGAAAAAGATTTATAAATCTATGACGTACAAAATGTCCATTCCATGTCTTGTGATTAGCCAATGCTGGCCGCTTTTTTTTAACTGCTGCCTTTAATTGGTTCAACAGTGTACTGCGAAATTAATGTTCTGGTCGGTTCAGTGCTTGAATTAGGTCATCATCAACAGTTGAAACAGGAACCGAGCGCTTTGCGTCTTCCAAGTCTAAATTTCCGGTTCTGAGTCAAGTAAACCACTTACTAGTGATCCGCAAACCCCTGGGGTCCAGAGACGATGTCCTTGGGATCCGAGATATGTCATTAGGGAATAATTTTAAATTACCTTAAATTTGTAAATATTTGTGAAGCATTGCCTTTTAATAAGATCACATGTTCTACACGGACAAATTTAACATGAAGTGACAATGGTTGACTGTGTATATATATGAGAGAAGTTGGTTGAGGGTGCAGTCAATTTAACTTAACACACAATTAAGCGTAAAATTAATTTATTGGTGCCGACAGTTTTGCATGATGACTAAATTTCAAATATTATCTGAAATATGGAAACATGTTAGAGATAAAAATGGGTCATATATAATTGATTAAAAATATTTAAAAGAATGGGCCAATTTATTCGAAAACTCCAGACCTTGTCGCTCGACATTTTTGACTTTCGTGATTTTTCGACCATTCATTCTTTATACTTTCATGAACATAAAACCATAAAAAAAATCAGGCTAATACTTTTAGTGTTGCAGCCGTTATAAGTCAGCTTCACGGGCGAAAACATGTGACGGAAAAATCTTTCTAATTCCTGTAATGTTTCAGACTTTTTTTTTTGGTCTTCACAAGTGAAGTGAAAGCAGTTGTTAAAAAAGTTCTCGAAAATAAATAAAAAATGAGATTTTTAACGAGATGAAAGTATATAAAGGAAAGTCACTCACCTTTAATTATTTTTTCTTACAAAAAAGCTTAGTCATAGTCATACTTGCTGTAAAAATTTTGATCTCAAGAACACAGTCATTTATTGTTTACGAATTTTAAAAATTGGCAAAAAATCATTTTTCGCGATGTTTACATGGAAATATCTCAATAGGGACTGGACAAAAAATTATAAAACTAATACAGATTACCTATCTATACGCCGTGTTTAAGTGATATAAATTCGGTCTTTGAGACTAAGCTGGTTCAGGCGTTATAAAATTTTCATAACTGTTAAAATAACGTTTTCTTTAAACAACTCCAGTAATTTTGTATATTTAAGAACCAAACAAAAACTACAATGATGATGATAGTATTTTATATAATGTTGGTATTAACTACACAACCTATGTAGGCAAGAAAATGGTTTAAAAAATCACGAAAAATTACATTAACTGCAACCTTTGCCGCGCTATGACAAGGGAGGTTAGAAATGATTTTCACGTTTAAATATTTTTATTAATCGCGACTTATTTCACAACCCCATATATTTTTAATAGTACAATAACCGTATTAAATATTTTTAAAGCTGCCAAAAAAATTATAAATGAATAAATACCTAAATAGTAATAAATATTATATGGTATTTTTTCACTTATCGGAATTTTTTTTTTTCATACCCTCTGGTTTTATTTTCAAACAAAATACAAATACAAATGTAATATGTATAAATGCCACATTTTGTCCTTCTAGTACCCGGAGGTATTCTAAAGAGGATTGTTATATGCGCTGCATGCACTAGTAATCTTTCAAGGGCTTCTATGCCTTTATTTATCAATTGCAAAATGGGAGGGACCATTCTTCAGGGTTTTGGCAATAAATTGAGTTCAGACATAGTCCGAACTCCTTACCTCGGCGACAACGTCAACGAGAGGTAGTGATCCTTGCCACCTCCCAGGCTTGGGTGGTGGGGTGATGCCAGAAAACAATGGATTAGCACAGGCCTTCAATATCGGAAATTAACTTTGCTAAATAAATAAATACCCAGATGTATTCATGCTATGTATCGAGAGTATTGGGAGGAATAGAAATAATTTAGAATCGTTTCAAATGGAGCAGTTTCCGGGCTACTAGAAAATTACGTTTCTTAGTAGGGCTATACAAAAAATAGACCCCTCCACTCGTACAGCAGGGATAGCGGAGGACCAAGGAGTCTGAGCCCTGACAGCAAGAGAAGCGAAAATCAAGCCGCGGACGGAAGAGGTCGGGGGGGGGGGGGGGGTCAAGCCAGGAAAGAAAGGGCCTAGCCGGATAAGCATGTGAAATCTGCCCCCGCGTGTATTTAAACCAAATTTATACCATTGAGTCACACCTATGAGAAACAACCTTACGCAAATTTTTAGCCCCTTAATCCTAACGGGGGGGAAGTTATGGAGGGGGAAAGATAAAACAAAAAAAATTGTTTTCTCCTGAACTGCTCAACCGATTTTCTCGAAAAAAATGTATGTTATGGATTTTATAAATAGGTTTCAAAAAATATTTTTTTAAATTTTTTTCCACGAAAATGTTGGTCCCAAAAAATTTTTGAATTTTTCAAAAAAATATTTTTTGGTTATGATGGTTTGGTACACCTCCAATTTTTCGCTACTTTATTTCATTATAGGGTCCTCCATAACATATATTTTTTTCAATTTTATCGGAAGTGTACCCCATGGTAAAAAATAAAAAAAACAATTTTCCTCCTGAACGGATCAACCTACTTTCACGAAAAAAATATATATTAATGGTTTTCTAATTGAGTTTCAAAAAACATTTTTTGGAATTTTTTATTTCGAAAACGTGAGTCAACATTTTATTTTTAATTTTTCAAAAATAAATTTTAAATTATGTTAGATTAGTACACCAACAATTTTTTACTAATTTGATTCATTGGGGAGTCCTGCACAATATTTTTTTTTTCAAGTTGGTCTAAAATGTACCCAATAAGGAAAAATAAAAAAAAACAGCATTTTTTCAGCTCTCTGAGTAGTAGTAGCTGGTCACGCATGAAGAGTAGGGATAGAGCTGTAGGATCGTAATGTCATTAGATATCACTTACACACCATGCACATACATACTATTTATTATACCTATTATTATAAATATCTTATATTGGATCGAATATATTTATTTTTTTTTTGCACTTAGTTAATTTTTTTACTTGGATAACTACTACACACCACTATATGCTATATTTATATAAAACGTAACTAAAAAGATTTTTTTAATATATATTTGTTCATATTATTATATGTTAATCAAAAAAGTTATGATGACAGACTAGCATGAAGTGTTCGACAAAAAGCCTGTCGACTGTTAACTTTTTTGATTATTTAACATATAATAATATAAAAAAATATATATTAAAAAAATCTTTTTAGTTACGTTTTATATAAATATAGCATATAGTGCTGTGTAGTAGTTATCCAAGTAAGAAAAATTAACTAAATACAAAAAAAAAAAAAAAAAATATATATATTCGATCCAATATAAGATATTTATAATAATAGGTATAATAAATAGTATGTATGTGCATGGTGTGTAAGTGATATCTAATAACATTACGATCCTACAGCTCTATCCCTACTCTTCATGCGTGACCAGCTACTACTACTCAGAGAGCTGAAAAAATGCTGTTTTTTTTAATTTTTCCTTATTGGGTACATTTTAGACCAACTTAAAAAAAAAAAATATTGTGCAGGACCCCCCAATGAATCAAATTAGTAAAAAATTGTTGGTGTACTAATCCAACATAATTTAAAATTTATTTTTGAAAAATTAAAAATAAAAATTTTGACTCACATTTTCAAAATAAAAAATTCAAAAAAATGTTTTTTGAAATTCTATTAGAAAACCATTAACATATATTTTTTTTCGTGAAAGTCGGTTGATTCGTTCAGGAGCAAAAATTGTTTTTTTTATTTTTCACCATGGGGTACACTTCCGATAAAATTGAAAAAAATATATGTTATGGAGGACCCTATAATGAAATAAAGTAGCGAAAAATTGGAGGTGTACCAAACCATCATAACCAAAAAATATTTTTTTGAAAAATTCAAAAATTTTTTGGGACCAACATTTTCGTGGAAAAAAATTTAAAAAAATATTTTTTGAAACCTATTTATAAAATCCATAACATACATTTTTTTCGTGAAAATCGGTTGAGCAGTTCAGGAGAAAACAATTTTTTTTGTTTTATCTTTCCCCCTCCATAACTTCCCCCCGTTAGGATTAAGGGGCTAAAAATTTGCGTAAGGTTGTTTCTCATAGGTGTGACTCAATGGTATAAATTTGGTTCAAATACACGCGGGGGCAGATTTCACATGCTTATCCGGCTAGGCCCTTTGCAGTCATGTCCAAAGGTACCTATATGTAATATTACGTGGTAAATCGGAACCTCAATTTTATGTACGTATGCCCGATAATAACAATGCCTTACTTTACCATGTTTTTATGTATAATAATATGTGTAATAATATATACTCTTTTATAAATAAATTTATATTTTAAGATAATCATTTTATTCACCTTTATGCCACCTGATCCCAATAATGAATTGATTAACATGATACTTTTGGAAAAGAAATCAAATAGTTTTACACAATAATAACCGAAAATTAACATATTTACTAATACAGTTTCGGAGTCACAGCTGCTTTAGAAAAGTAGCCACCGAAATATAGTATTACATATATATAATCCAACGAATAAACGACAATAGAGATCACATGGAATTGTGTACGGTCTATAGGGATCTTTTGAATAAATTCTTAGGAATTTTTACCGTTGTATTCAGTCCCTGGTTTTTTTATTTGTTTTTCCACGGATAGCGGCTTCCTTTGGCTTTTCCAAAAGGAAAATTGAGTTATCTCTTTTCTGCCTGGGCTGAATCGTATGGAAGCAATATTGGGCTTTATGCTCCCTTCCCCTGCCTCTGCTTTGTTTTTCAAAACATATTTCTTTTAAATCAATATCTCCTCATCCAATACAATACAATGCTAGTGCGGTTGGATAAGTTAGAAAATCAACCATTGTGGACAACAATAATAATGGTTATAAGAACAGAGAGTAGAAAAAGTACGATTTCCTGATCAATATTTCCAGTCCTATATTCTTAGAAGGAAATGAACTATTGAACTGTTTTGAAGTTCGTCTAATACAGAAGATGGTCAATTTAATTATTTACAACAAGAACCACATAATGGTGGCTTCGGAGATTTTCGAACAAACATATGTTTGTTGTTTTTGTATTTAACGTCACTTCATGCTACTGTGGCTAATCGGCGATGCTACAGTGGGAGTTATATTATTATCCACAACAATCACTTAGTTTTATCCGCATTTAATCACTCTCTAGCCCCTGATATAACTTTCTGTAATAAGATACGGAATCATAAATTTTGTCTATCCAGGTTTTATTAGGATATGGATCTTAAACGAGTACCTGACCTTGCACAGGCACGGGACTACCTTTTTACGTCCCCTCCGAAGGACGGCAAAACTAAGGATTTTTTACTCCCATTAAAAATGCCTAGGACCCCCTGCGGGTTTGAACCCGTGACACTTGGCATTAGAATATTTTTCAGCTCCTCTTGAGGATGGAACACGACAGACTTCTTGTAGATGGAACACCCTCGTCACCTCTATCCCATCTTCATTTCCAAAATACTATCTTTTGGAATCTCATCTCCGTGATCATGACGAAGGAAGCAGGAAGCTAATCATTTTCTTTTTATTATTTCACTTTAGGAAGAAAGTAAATTTTATTCTGGAACTTTCAGTGTTCAGAATAATGGTGAAAAAAAAAATCTTGATTGGCTTAGCTATGAAAGTGGGGTGGGTATACTATAGAGTAAACATCTAGTCAGAAATAATCGGAAGTCAGTCGTTTAAAAATGTTTTAAATTTGCCGACGTTTTGGCTCAGGCATGTGAGCCATAACCATGTCAATATATTTTATTGTAATTTTATGCTGTGTAAACATTGTATGAATGTAGTATGTGTGTTATCTTTCACCATTACTATTGATGTTCATATTGGAAAATATTGAAATTCTACTCTATTAAAAAATTCTAGACCCACCTGCAGTTTTTAAACCGAGGTCTCGGACATAATTGACCCCTACATATGTTTTTGGTTTATTATTTTCTATAATGAACCTTTTTAATTTTACCATTATTCTGGACTAATAAATAAATAAAATTCTGGACAGCAAAAGGTCGTTTTGTTTGGACAAAGTTGGATTTTTTTATTTATTATTTTTTTTTTTTTGGCAGTCATTTATTGTGTGTGGAACTTTACTTTCAAGATTTTTTACCTTTATGTTTCTCTTGATGTTGTTATCGATAGTTTATTTGCTAAGTTTCTCTTTTAGTTCTCGAACAATTGTTCTGAGGTTTTGTTCCACCGAAGCCCGCATAAAATGGTCGTCAAGGATTTTATTTTGCGACCTTCGTTGTCTTAAGGCTGAAGTCTCTCTCTTGCAATTTTTCGAACCACCGTTGAACAGTGCACTCATTAATGCTGCCCTAATCCAAAAACTTGATTAGCTCTCCCGGTCGCGTTCCGGCCGGGTTCAAGTTGTAACATACTTATACGAATATTAGTTCTGACACCACCTTTAGTTACAGAATTGACTGAATTACTTCTAAGCAGACGTAATCAAAGTTATCGTTCTCGACATTCATATAATGAATAATCTGGTAAACGTAAACATATGCTATATAGAGGATGTTTATAAGAAAACTTAAAATCCTCAATTATTTTCCGGAAAACAAAAAGACAATTTTTAAACTGGTAGAAGAATTCTTTTTTCTTGCATTCTCACATGTAAATCCTATGCCATATTTTAAAAAGATAAGGATAAACATTATAGATGCAGAGATCTCGGATCCCTTTTACAAGACTTACCAGACATAGTAGCCAGCAGAACCATTCTCCCCCTCCAATGGCTATATATCCCACGTGGCTAAGTAACCCTTCAAGTCTGGGAGGACAAATTGACTAGGCCGGGGGAAAGTAATTTCGGACTGGTTTTTTGTCCCATCCTTCTCTCTGAGTCATTCCCCTGCCTCTGAAAGGGCTCTTTTTAAGTCAGTTACTTTTATTTCAAGGCCAAGCATGATATTCTTATCATTTACTGGAACTATGGCAGTTTCTTGTTTTTTTGGTTTATTGTTTTCAATAATGCACCTGGTGAGATCGATTCATAATTAAAAAAATAAAACTTAAATTTGAGGTCATCTGTTTCAAGATACGTGGAATCCAAATAACGAATATATTGGGTTGTGTCACATGAAATGTCCGTTTTCAATGTAAAGGATTTTTATTAAAAATACGATATGAAAACAAGATAATTTTATTCGAAGTATTTACCTTCTTTTTCTAAAAATTTTTCCCAACGTGATACCAAATTTTTTATCCCCGAACTGAAAAACTCTGAGCTTTGAAGTAAAAATCTGAAAACGCACTTTTCACTTGATCATCATTTTCAAAAAGTTTTCTTTTGACGGAGTTGTCTAGATTCCTCAACAGGTGGTAATCTGTTGGAGACTAGTCGGGAGAATATGGTAGGTGCGGAAGAACTTCGTAGCCCAGTTCTTTCAATTTTTGCACGGTATGTTTTGAAATATGGGGTC
This sequence comes from Piezodorus guildinii, assembly GCA_023052935.1. Lineage (NCBI taxonomy): Eukaryota > Metazoa > Arthropoda > Insecta > Hemiptera > Pentatomidae > Piezodorus > Piezodorus guildinii. Next base: position 138,996,011 of record CM041297.1, on the reverse strand, counting down.
TTGCTGCCGCTCAGTGAGATCATGAGGTACCCATGTATCGAGCTTTTTTACTTTTCCAATACACTTTTCATGTCTGGAAACGGCAGATGCACTTGCATTTAGTTGTGCTAAGAGTCCTTTAACTGTTTGGTAGGGATTTCCTTCTATTGTATGTTTGAGGACATTGTTGTCTATTACGGACGGAGGTCTTCCACGGGGCAAGTTTTCCAAGTCGGTATCCCCAACTGAAAACTTAGCAAACCAACGACGAATGGTCCGTTCATTAACACTCCCTTCCCAAAACTCCTTGCAAATATTTCTAGCAGCCTCAGCTGCTGAATGGCCGAGTTTAAACTCGTACAAAAATATTACTCGAAAATCGCGTGTTTCCATGTTTATATTTGGAGGTATACTAAAAAGTGGGTAATTAATTGGGAAGCTAATGTTTATAATACAAAGGTAGAGGATTAGGGATTAGTAACTGTTTACTTTAAATATGTAAACATTCAGAAGAAAACAACAGAGACCTGCGAAATCCTTAATGTATTTCAGAAACTATAAAAACGGACATTTCATGTGTAACAACCCAACACTTTGATAAAGAGAGAGTTTAATCAAAATCATCAGAGCCGTTATTGAGAAAATCTTGAAATGTGCGAAATGCATTGCATAAAGACTTACTCCCGTTTAGCCGATTTCAGTAAAAAAAAGTCACTGTACCATTTCGGAGGTATAGTTGTCTTAAATATGAAACTTAGTTTCGTACGACACTTTATTTTTATGCTGGACTTACCACACACACACATTTTTTTCAGAACTTGATCATTTGGACTTAGAGGATCCTAAAACATGTAATTCCGTTAAAAGTTTTCATGATCGCAATACTTTCTCTTACTATATATTTCATTTGAAGGTGAATAAATGTAACAATTTAATTTAATTTGTATTATGTTAAATTAAACAAGACATATTAGGGATCACTTGTAGCTAGCGTAACAGCCTCCCATGCTAAAGGTCACGGGTTCAAACCCGCAGGTGGTCCTAGGATTTTTTAATGGGAGTAAAAAATCCTTAGTTACGCCGTCCTTCGGAGGGGACGTTAAAAGGTGGTCCCGAGCCTGTGCGATGTCAGGTACTCGTTAAAGATCCCTATCTAATAAAACCTGGATAGGCAAAATTTAGGACTCCCACTGTAGCATCGTCCGATTAGCCATAATAGCATAAAGTGACGTTAAATAATAAACAAACAAACAAGACATGTTACTTCGTAGAGATTCAAAAAAATAGTATCCAATTTATGTTTCAATATTTTCTGTTTTCCTTGAGACAGCTGGAGCCAGTGAGGTTATGCCTGGAGCGTGTGGAAGGGTAATAAACTTTTATTGTTTCTCTTCTAGTTTGTGTATGTTTTGAAATGCCTTGTCCAACAACAAACTAGTATTTAAGCGTATAAGGTAATAACTGTCAAACTTGAAGTTTTTTAAAGTTAATAAATCTCTTTTGAGTTAGTACTACTTTATCGTTATTCATTTTGGATTCAAGTGTTCGTACTACCACCAAAAAGCAGTGAATTTCAATATGTTCATGAAAATATTATATGAAATCTCACCGACCAACAAATATTGGAGATATTTATATACTAAAGAGTGGAGAAAACAATCCTAAAACGTTCACAGAGAAATAAAAGATATTTTTAAAAACTTATTTTTCACCCAGAGACAAATAAATTGAAAAGAATTATACTTACCACATAATTGAAGCATTATTTTCCTCAAAAGTAATCATTATTTCAGAAATTAAACCAAGTTTTGTATTTTACGGAGTTCTCCACACACTTACCTGAAAAAGTACAAATTAATTTTTATTAGTTATTTATTTTTGTCGGTCTATTCAAAAAAGTTTAAAATATAAGACATTAAACAAAAACTGTACCTCCACCACCAGAGCTGTACCAATTATAAATACAAGTGTTTACATAAAAATTAAATTAAACATATGATTAATAAAATTAATTGTTATTACTAATTTTACGATTATAAATCATTTTAATTATATAAGTTCTTAATATAATAAATGAAATACTAATATTATACAGTCGATGTAATTTTTTCTTATTTTAACTAAAATATTGAATTTTGAACTAATTTTGGTGTCTACTTTCACTTTTTTTTTAGTTTATCAGAATGTAACTGATGTCAAATACTACTGGTAAAAAAAATTGAGGAAAAAAAAAATGTAATATATTTATCTTTCTATCATTTCTAAGGTTTCAAAAATGGAATCAGAAAACCTAAAATTCGTATTGAAACATTAGTACGAACAAGCAATAGAAACAATGCCGAGGCCCGACGGATGGTATTTTATATTTGGTTTTAAATTATTGGATTCGGAAAAATATTAAAGATTAAATTTTGGAAGAAGTTCTAAAAAAAAAAAAAAAAAATCTGATGGGAGCAACACACGACTTTCACTTACCGTGACTCTTAAAACCAATCACAGAACTATTGAGTAAAGCTAATTTTTTATGAAAAAATTAGTTGAAAAAGGTGTAATTTAATTTAAATAAACAGTTTATACGTTCTTTTAATTTGAGTATTTGCCCTTCCCTACTACACACCTTCAAGAAATCTTCCCTAAATCAAGTTTAATTAGTTTTTCTTTAATACTATTCTTGAGATGGATCGTATTGACAGCTGAATATGCCGCAGCTGTTAAGTTCTGTGAGTCAATCTTCTACAGCTGGTAGTGTCCGCCTGTATTCTCATTAAGTGTGTAATTGGCTTCTCGTGTTGTTTGTCATTAATTATCAGAGTCCAGGTGTGCGATAGTTAATAGTAACATCTTCACTATACAGGAAATATATATTGAGTGGAAACATTGCGATCGCGAAAAGTTAATTTCGACTAAATAACCAAGGTTAACAAAATCGCATGAAACTGTAATCAACGACCCGGATGAGTCATTTTATAAATCCATTTTGCGAAATTTTTTAATTTTTAGAGAAAATGCTCTAATTATTTCGATAAAACTATCGATATTGATTTATTTATTTCGATAAACCGATGTAATTTAAGATTTTAATGTAATTATTTTTAAGATTTGTCCTCAGTACTCCGAAGAGGTCTCATGTGACCCATTTTTACGGTGAGTTAAAGTGGCTCCTCCCCCCAATCCGCTGACAATATTTCCTAGGATCATACCTTTACCAAACCAATCATACCTTTAACTCTCAACACCCTCCATACATCCACAGTCTCCTACAATTTAAATCCTCAGTCCACTCACTTAAAACAAGATCGCGCCATTCCGACCTTTATTTGCCTATCCATAGGGCTAAAACTTTTGATCGTTCCTTCCTTGTCCGCTCCTCTAATTTCTGGAATTCTCTACCTACTCATATCCGCCATGCTGGTTCCCTCTCCTCATTCAAATCCCAACTTTTCCAATACCTTTTATTATCCCAAACTCTCGCTCAGAAACTGTAACATTTATATTTCTGACATCACACTTTGAATGAAGAATAATTTTGTTCATTGTCTATATTTAAATGCTGTTATCTATTAATTAATTTTTAATTCCGTTCAACAAAATACTTTCTAAGAATTGTTTTTTATTTTTATTTTATCATTGTATTTATTTTTTTGGATATATGTGTATATATGCGTTTACGATATGCACACATATATTAACCCATAATTGTAATTATTTATTGATTATGTTCCTTCTGTCTGTTGGCCAGACATGTATATTTCCATATACTGTACAAACCTGTTATTCTTAGGGGACCTAGTCCCAGAATACAATTTTTTTTCTATTCTATTCTATTTTTTTAAAAACTGGTGCGCGCAACACACGACTTTCACTTACCTCCGTTATTTATATCAATTTAAGAGTTTTTAAACAAATTTAGAAACGAAACTAAATTGTTAAACAATTATTTACATTGTATTTCAATAGAAATATGTATCTTATTGAGTAATCTATTATATTTATAACTACGACAATCAATTTGTTTTATCGGCTTTTTATCACTCTCTGTGAACATTTACAATTTGTTTTATCAGATAATATTTCTTCTAAAATATTAAGCTTTCCAACAGTATACGTTTGAAGTTTAATCTATATTACTTTTTTTATCTGCAAAAACACAAAAATTGCATGACAAAATATTTCCTTTAGTTGGTCATCAAATTTGTTCAACTTATATATTTAGCTGTTTTATAGCAATGCTAATAAAATAATATGTTAAATTTCATGAAATCTACAAAATTAAAGGTACTTTAGAGGAAGAAAATTTAAAATATCTGCATTCAAGCCCTGTCAGACTATTTTAATTAGAATGAAACCTACATGATGTTCAAGTCCCTTAATTTTAAATCGCCTCATAAATAAATAAAAGGTACAACTTTAACGTTATTTATGGAGAAAAGAAAATGTCGTTTGTTGCCCGCCATACTAATGATAACTGATTCACAAAATGTAATAGGAAATAAAAAAAACGCTAATGATAAATCACCCAGCTGACAGGAAGCACATCCATTGTGACGTCAGGTATAACAACCCTACGTAACATTACAGGGCTAGTTCATTAGCCCCGGTAATAAAGGTAGCCCTGACTTAATGGCCAGCGCCCTCTACACGAGTCACCGCTCCACGATCTTTTAGTGGTCACGATCACTAGGAGAGGGGGAAGGGGTTCCAGTAGTTGGTTAGGGGTGACATGAGTGGGGAGAGGGGTGACAGGAGTGGGGGAAGCGGTCACCGGACGCTATCAAAGGCACCATCTAAATCTAATTAGTGGCTCTATATCGCTGTGTACATGTTTGCTCGGTAAATCGATCAGCTCTAAGCCGGCAACAGTAACGAGATTATCCATAAAGGACGGTTATATACATACATACTGATATACATACAAAGGCTAATAAACACAAAGAAAATTTAGTGAGTATATCATTGCTACGTTTTTGAACGACTACTATTCTAAGGCAGCAGTAGTTTAAAAAACATGCATAGATTATATATTGCATGTATGTCTTTAATTTGAATCTGATTCGATACTTTTCCAAAGGTATCGTGTTTATATCACCAAAAGTCATGGATTCCTCTGAGGTAAAACGCTCATTATCCGGAGGTAAACTAGTCCCCCGTTCGGGTCTCCGGGTGGGGACTGCTTCAGGGGAATCATGGCGCAAGATGAAAATTAGAGATCTAACAATAGGGACGTGGAACGTTAGAAGTTTAAATACGGCAGGTGGGTTAAAGTCGGTCGCGAATGAAGTTAAGGGGTACCATTTAGATATCGTTGCATTACAAGAGGTTCGCTGGCCAGGGGAGGGTTCGTTAACAGAAGGAAAGTATACTATTTGGTACGGGGGGAGCGTTAATTATTGTCTAGGTACCGGGTTTCTGATTAGGAATAGATTTCTTTCCGCATTACGGGACGTACAGTTCTTTAGTGAAAGAATATCGGTTGCTATATTTCAAGGGCGTTGGTTTAAAATCGCGTTTATAAACATTCATTCTCCCACCGAAGACAGTGATGCTGAAGTAAAATGCGAATTTTATGATAAACTAGAGTCGGTTTACGATAAGTTACCGCGAAATTACATTAAGATAATACTAGGCGACGCGAACGCAAAGGTTGGAAGGGAAGAAGTATATCGTCCTACAATCGGTGAAGAAAGTTTGCACGAATATAGTAATGATAATGGGACCCGACTAATAAACTTTGCCATTTCGAAAAACCTAGTAATCAAAAGCACTACATTCAAACGTAAGGATATTCATAAGTATACGTGGACATCACCGGATGGACAAACACGGAATCAAATCGATCATGTTTTAGTACAAAACAGATGGCAAAGTAGCATAATTAACGTGAGATCGTATCGGGGTGCAGAATGCGGTTCTGATCATGACTTAGTAATCGCGAAACTTCGACAAAAACTAAATACAAAAAAGAGAACACCAAACTATATTCGTCCCGAGAATTTTGATTTAGTTAAATTGAACAACCTCGAAATTAGAAAACAATTCGCGATAGAAGTAAAAAATCGGTTCGAAGCTTTGGAATCTTCAGGCGAGGAACACAAAGATGTAAACAAACTATGGGAAGGGATCAGGGATAATATTAAAGAGGTCGGTAATTTATGTCTTGAAAAAATCGAAAATAAAAAGAACAAACCTTGGTTCGACAGGGATTGTCAAAATATGTGCGAAAAAAGAAAAACCGCTAAACTGAATTCCTTAAATAATCCAAGCGATAATAATGTGGCTTATTTTCGGTTAGTAAAGAATGAAACTTCAAAACTCTTAAAAAATAAGAAAAGAGAGTATCTTAAAGGCAAAATAATAGAAATAGAAAAACACAGAAACGAAAATAACGTAAGAGAGATGTACAAAGGTATAAACAAATCGCGTAAAAGATTTGAACCTCTATTGAATGCGGTTAAAGATGCAAATAACAATATAATTGCGGATCCTTCTGAGATATTAAATAAATTTAAACAACACTTTGACGGCATCTTAAATACGGAAAATAATAATCAATCTCCTCTCTCTGAATATCAGAGCGCTGAACCATGGATAGACGCACCGAGTAAAGAGGAAGTCGAAATGGCGATAGGAAAATTAAAACGTTATAAGGCCGCAGGAAATGATAATATCACGAGTGAATTAATCAAGGCGTGTGGAGAAGCGGGCGTTTCCAAAATACATTTTTTAGTTAAAAAGATCTGGGAAACTGAAAAAATGCCCGAAGAATGGAAAGAATCAATACTTATTCCGATTCACAAAAAAGGACCGAGGTAGGATTGTAACAACTATCGTGGGATCTCTCTTCTCCCAGTATGCTATAAAATATTCTCGTCAATTCTAACTAGTCGAATCACGGAATACGCTGAGAAAATTATCGGAGATTACCAATGTGGTTTTAGGCGGAATCGCTCGACTATTGACCAAATATTTTCCTTACGTCAAATATTAGAGAAAAAATTGGAATACAACGGTGTAGTCCATCAACTTTATATCGATTTTAAAAAGGCTTATGATTCAATAGACCGTCAGAAGCTATATAACATCATGATTGAACAGGGAATACCTAAAAAGTTAGTAAACCTAGTAGAGATGTGTTTGTCGGAAACATTCCATAAAGTTAGAATCGGTCAGAATTACTCCGAGAGATTTGAGGTGCGATCGGGTTTGAAACAGGGTGACTCCCTTTCACCTGTGTTATTTAATATAGCTTTAGAATATGTCATAGAAAAGGTGATGTGTACCGATAAAGGCTTAAATATGGGTGACAAGATTCCGGTTTTGGGGTATGCCGATGATCTGGTACTGCTAGGTGAAGACACGGAAACCATACAACTAAATACAAGTGTGTTAATAAAAACCGGTAAAGAAATAGGACTCGAATTAAATACCGATAAGACGAAGTATATGATCAGTAGCAGAAACGGTGTCGATCTTGGTGATATTGATGTATCAGGTCATACTTTTGAACACGTAGAGAAATTCAAGTATTTAGGTTCAATTATAACTAGAAAAAATGAAATCCAGGAAGAAATAAAGTCCCGGTTAAAGGTGGGAAATGCGTGTTATTATTCAGTTGCTAAGTTACTTAGTTCGCGGCTTCTATCTAAAAACTTAAAGATTAGAATTTATAAAACTATTATTCTTCCAACGGTTCTTTACGGATGTGAAACGTGGCCGCTTACTTTAAAGGATGAACAGCGGCTTAAGGTTTTCGAAAATAAGGTATTGCGTAAAATATTTGGTCCAAAGAGAGATGAGGCCACTGGGGAGTTTAGAAGGTTGCATAACGCGGAATTGCGGAGTTTGTACCCTGTGAATATAATTGAGTTGATAGCATCGCGGAGACTCAAATGGGCGCGTAAAGTTGTTGGGCTTAGTGAGGAACGGATTCCGAGAAAGTTGGTATTCGCTGAACCGACTGGTAGGCGTCCGAAAGGTAGGCCGAAGCGTAGATGGGAGGATTGCATTAAGGCTGATCTCGGGGGCTTGGGCTTGACCGGTGAACATTGGACGAGTCTATGCAGGCGAAGTTTGGTGGTATCGGCATCGAACCTTCGGGTTCGGTAAGCCTATTATTATTATTATTATCGTGTTTATCCTCTATCGCATGAGGTGCCGAATTACACTGAAATAATTTAGATATTTTGATTAAATTATCTAAATCATATGACTATTATACCTAATTAATATCTGTAATTAAATTGTGATTGAAAAAACTAAGGCTGATAAATTCTATTTTTTTTTTTTTTTTTGTAAATATTGCTTTATTGAGAAATAATACAATCTGATACTATCTCGGGCAATAAGTATTAGAGCTAAAAGAATTCGTTCATTCCATATGTACGGAGTAAAACAGGCAAATAATAAAATAAAATAAGTTAACCTAAATAACAAATGAAAAAAAAAATAAAATAAAGTAAATGAAATAAAATAAAATAATTATAATCTTGGCCACATTCATACCCATATACAATATTTACATACTGCCCCTGGGAACTCTGAATCAAACCTCTGCATCCAAAACTGGATGCCAAGACACAATGTCAGGAGATCCCCGTGCCACTCAGTCAGCCGCGTCACTAGTCCAGCCAGTGGAGACTGAGTAAGGGCGCTAGAGCCACACACTCTCAGGCATGAGTGGAGAAGTTGGCCATTGCCAGCACTCCAGTTGCTTATTTATAAGAGATCTCTCGGCCTCTGCCGCCTCAAACTACGAGGAATGTTGTAAGGATGGTTGGTACAAGATAGGGATTGTGCCAGGGATGGGATGAGATCGAGGACATAAGGGTCCATGAGGTCATGATTTAAGGTCATGTTTGTAACATAATAGGGAGCATTGACTATTGTTCTAAGGACTTTGGACTGAAAGGATTAGATACATTTGATGTTCGAAATTTAGTAGTATTCCATAGTTAAATTCCGTAGGTCCACATAGGTTTGAGAATTGTCTTGTAAATTAATAGTTTGTTTCCAACGGAATGTTGTGATGTTCTGCTCAGTAGTCTATATAACTGTCCGTATCTTCTGTTGAGCTCTTGTCTTTTAAGTCGAGTATGTGGGTTCCAAGTCAGTCTTTTAAATACTATTTTAGTCACACAATATTTCATATAATGGTACCTGAGTTGTACATTAGAACTCATATCGGGCTGCAGTTTATCTGTAATTTTTCTCAAGCTTTTTTACTATTTCTTCGACTGCTTCTGCTTTAAAAAAAAATCCAGGAAAATGAAGATTGCCATGATAAAGATATTAAGCTCAAATTCACTTTTTGGAATATTGTTGTTTTAATTCTTCCCTCCTCACATATTTGATGAACAATGACGTTAGGCTTATTTTGAAAAATTTTAAAGTTTTTTTGACATCCGGAAAAGATTATTAATCCGATAGAAGATTAACAAATGCTTGAAATGTCCAAATGTTTGTTGGAAATATCAAAATCTAATGTTGTGTAAGTTTGGAAGTAAGTGTCGACTTCTTCATACCACCTTTTTTTCTGAGTTATCACATCAAGTAGGTATTTTTAAGTTTTTCTGATGAAAACCGTGGTTAATAGCAATAAACTCAAAATTTTATTTTCCTTCTTAACCGTTTAAAATCGGTTCATGGGTCCTATGAACATTTTGTTCCTCTTAAAGTCTAATGTCTGCTCTAACGGAATGACTAGACATTTATGAAACACCGTGTATAATAAATTCAAACCAGGCTGTCATGATTCGATGGTAACACAGCATACAAACTGATAATTCTTTAAACTTCAAATAATATGGAATATAAAAATATGGATGGGTACCTAATGACATAAAACTGAACTCATATTTGCATTAAGGTGTTTGAAGTTTGAGACTACTAAATCATTGAATTCTTCAAATAGAAAATCCTAAATCATTCGTCATCAATGATCCTTACATTATCACGAATAAAATCATCCCTAATGGTCATAATATTCCACATAATGTTGCCGATTTTTACCAGAACCAGGTACAGTTTATTTTTTTTTACTGGGTGGATGTATGTTGAACAGAAATTTCGGAGGACCAAATCCATAAGATCGTTAGAAAGACGATTAGAGACGGTTGAGAGAATTCTTAGAGGAGAACCAAAATATGAACACGCACATAGAAGGAAAAAGGTTTATCTGGTTTGAACATGTTGGAAAATTCTTGAAGACATGACAGGTCACGTCATCAATGAACAGCGAGTAGTGGGAAAGAGAGAAATATTGTGGAACATTTTTAGCTCTAAGAACTATTGAACATTTTTCGCACTTATTTTTAAATGAAAAAAATTATAATCTTGGTGTTTTAGTTTATTGGTGAACGGATATATTTAAATTGTGTGAGAAATTAGACTATTCAAATGCTCATGTTGAAAATATTCAGATTAATAGAGAGAGAATTTATTTTAAGTAGTTTACGAATTAAAGTTGTTAATATTTTTTTTCTGTTCGTTTATTCAGTTAACATCACACAACTCCAACTCAGTTGTGACTAATCGGACGATGTTATAGTGGGAGTCCTGAATTTTGTCTATCCAGGTTTAATTAAGATAGGTCTCTCTAACGAGTACCTGACATCGCACAAGGTCGATACCATCACCAAAGGACAGTATGGACACAAATTTATTAAATTTCAAACCGCAGTTTTGTCCAGTATCTTTTTTTTTTCACTGTAGGTTTATTCTAACTGGAGCTTCCAACTTTTATATTCTAAACCCTGTTATTCGCTCGCATAATAGTGTAGATTAAACTTTATCAAAACCTTTTTTTTTTTTTTCCTTCAGAATGAATATTTTTGCTTTGAAAGCATGGGTGCTATTTCAATTTTAATTTTAAAAAATAATTGAAACATAAATGGGTAATGTTAAGTTGTTGAGTGAATTGGGTACAAGAGCCGACTATCTAGACTATGAAGCCTTATACAAGCTAATTTCCATTAAAAAAAAAAGTTAGGTTCATGTTACTTATGTATAAGGTTTATGTATCACATTTGTGAATACATCTAACCCTCAGATTTTACGCGGTCACCTGAGGTGTAATTGCAAGCATAACATCAAATATGTCTCGAGTTGAGGGTTCAGACCCGATAAAAGATTTTTTAAATGGAGTAAGAAATACTTGGTCACGTTATGCTATGTGATGTCATGTACTCGTTAAAGATCCCTATCCTAATAAAACCTAGGTAGGCAAAATTGAGGACTCCCACTGTAGCATCGTCCGATTAGCCATAGTAGCATAAATGTAACTTTAGAAGAATTAAACAACCACACATTTTTCTATAATGCTTTATTTAGCCAAAGGTCACAGGTTAAAACCCGCAGGTGGTCCTAGGATTTTTTAATGGGAGTAAATAATCCTTACTTATGCCGTCCTTTGAAGGGACGTCAAAAGGTGGCCCGAGCCTGTCATACCTGACATCGCATAGGCAGCCTATGCGATGTCAAGTACTCGTTAAAAATCCGTATCCTAATTAAACCTGGATAGGTTTAAACTCTCTAGCGTCGCCCGATTAGCCACAGTAGCATACAAGTGACGTTTGATAAATAAACAACAACGTACATGGCTTTTTAACATACTATAATTCAATGGACCGAAACGCTACAAGTTACTAACCAACTAAATAAGACTACAAGACCATGATTTGCTCCAATTGGTGAAGAATAGACCGAAGAGGCTAATAGTATACAAGAGGGACCATAAAGATGACAATAGTCCTCTACGGCAGCTGTAACTCTTCCGGTTAGGGCTGTTGAAGGGGCTTCTATAGCATCAATCTTAGGCTCGTAATACTGTCGTATATACTTGAGTAGTCCCATCGTTACAGCGTGTTCTCAGCTAGTCTTTAGATGTTATCTAAATTAGTTTTGATTTGGTCAATAGAAAAGTTTTAAGAAAGAACATTGGGGAAATCACTAACAAATCAGCTTAAATGTTATGCTGGAATACTATTGATCTTGGTCCTTTAGCTATGATAATAATGAGAAAAACATGGCGCACGTAATGGGTTTAATATCAAGCAAGTTTCTTTTCTTCTTCCAGTGGCGCGACAGGGCGTGTAGGCCTTGGGCCTCGCGATGTAATCTCCTGGAGATTACACTCACGTTTCTCGATTCCTTTTGTAGTGTAGGATCATCATGCCTAATTTTGTAAGTGGCCACAATTTGGCTGACGGATCTTACATACCCGAGTGAGAGGCTATGAGTGAATCCCCATTAATTAAATGCTCGATAAAGTTCCTCAGGACTAGGATTCGAACTCACAACCTTTACCATGAGATACTAGCCACTCAGCCACGGGCTCTCCTTCAAGCAGGTTTCATTCTGGTTGAAATGATCTGAAAAGCCTTGAATGCTGTTATTTTAAATTTTATTTTTCTAAAGTATGTTTAATTTTGTACATTCAAAAAAATAATAATAAAGATAACATCTTATCATACTAGGATTGGAAAAAAGTGACTGAATTTAAAAGGATAACCAACTAAAGGAACAAAGTGCAAACATAATCTTTGTTCTTTTGATCATAAGAAAATTAATATCGACCTTTAATATATATTTGGAAAGCTATATATTTCAGAAAAAAACAGCCTTAGACACACAGTTTAAAAAGATAATGGAGAGTGATAAAAAGAAAACAAAACTAACTGATTGTTCTAGATAATCTCTGTATATATAAAATGATAACGGGATTTAGGCTTTCGCTAACTTCTTCTAAACCACCGGACGGATTTTGATACGGTTTTCACAATAATGTAGGGCATTGCAATCGCAAGTTGTGGGAATTGATTGAAAACGGCTGAATATATAAGTCAGATGGATGTGATTGGATAAAACTAAATGCATGATGTAGATAATAATTCTATAGCTAGATTATTTAATCTGAAACACATGTTTTCATCGAAGCTCAATGTAATTCATTCACTTTTTTTTAACTGTATCTTTATTTCAAAGTTTAAAAATTGATTTTAATAATGTAGGAAATTGAAAGTGAAGGTCGAGTGTAGCACTCACCAGATTTTATGTTTACTAAAAGCATTTATGATTAGTACAATTATAAAATTTAAAGAAGAAATCATAAAATTGTAAAGCAATGCCATTTGGAATAATAAAAAGTTACATAATGGCCTGCCATACAGGTGAAAAACCTCAGCAAATCGATTCAAAAGTCGTACTATATAATTCCATTTTTTTTTTTTTTGTTTATTACATCTTTTAATTTATTTATCATGATTAAATGAAGAAAAACTAAAAAAAAAAAAAAAAAAAGTTTGTTAAGGAATATCAGACATTAGTTGTACTACATAAAAGCCCACATATAGGTGCTTCTAACACATGTTGGTCATAAATCAATAGAAGGGAAAAATGGTTTGGCCAATCGTTTATGGGTTAAGTGTTTTTTTTAGATAATAAGCATAAAACTATTTAAATTTTGTGTTGCGCCACTTTAATTTCAAAGATGTGTAGTATATGTATGGACATATATGTTTTTGTTGAAACAACTTGAAAAAATAAGCCAGATTCAAGACTGTGGTTTTTTAGCTTTTCCATAATCTTTTTTTAATATTCTAAATAAGAAAAAATATTAACCATTATAATGATTCTTAAAAGAAACCTATAAGAAGTATAAATTAATACTAATATGTTAATAATTGCATATCATTTTCTGGAATTCTAAGTAATTAATAATAAACTCAATGTAATTCATTCACATTTTTTTAACTGTATCTTTATTTCAAAGTTTAAAAATTGATTTTAATAATGTAGGAGATTGAAAGTGAAGGTCGAGTGTAGCACTCACCAGATTTTATGTTTACTAAAAGCATTTATGATTAGTACAATTATAAAATTTAAAGAAGAAATCATAAAATTGTAAAGCAATGCCATTTGGAATAATAAAAAGTCACATAATGGCCTGCCATACAGGTGAAAAACCTCAGCAAATCGATTCAAAAGTCGTACTATATAATTCCATTTTTTTTTTTTTGTTTATTACATCTTTTAATTTATTCATCATAATTAAATGAAGAAAAACTAAAAAAAAAAAATTTTGTTGAGGAATATCAGACATTAGTTATACTACATAGAAGCCCCCACAGAGGTGCTTCTAATACATGTTGGTCATAAATCAACAGAAAGGAATATTGGTTTGGCCAATATTTTATGGGTTAACTGTTTTTTTAGATAATAAGCATAAAACTATTTAAATTTTGTGTTTCCCCACTTTAATTTCGAAGATGTGTAGTATATGTATGGACATATATGTTTTTGTTGAAACAACTTGAAAAAATAAGCCAGATTCAAGACTGTGGTTTTTTAGCTTTTCCATAATCTTTTTTTAATATTCTAAAGAAGAAAAAATATTAACTATTATAATGATTCTTAAAAGAAACCTATAAGAAGTATAAATTAATACTAATATGTTAATAATTGCATATCATTTTCTGGAATTCCAAGTAATTAATAATAAACTAGTGTTTCATAATGGCCAATTGCAGAACCCCTATCATCTAGCTGTTTAGAGGATTCCTTTTAATTGTTATTAATCCTCCTGTTTTCTGGAACATTAAATGTCTTTTTATGAGGCCCATTATTGTAATAGCAGTCATTATCTTTTTTTTTTATAGTTAAAGAAGGAGCGGTATGGTCTAGCAACTAGTGTTCCGCAGACCCTTAGGAGTCAGCAGATCCCATCCGAAAACTGTATTAAATTATCTTAATAAAAAATCCCTAAAAGCCTTGGTTTGTAACAAAAACAGCTAACGCACTGTGCACTCATTAATTTGCGCGCGGTAAATGATAGTAAATAGGCACCTATCTAGTATTTCTAAAGGGGCAAGCAAAATAAGCACGTGAAATCTGCCTCTACGTATATCAGAGCCAAATTTATACCATTGATTCACTCTTATGAGAAACAGCTTTAGCTAAATGCTAAATGTTAGCCCCATTTCTCTTAAGAGAGGGCAGTTATGGAGAGGGAATAGAAAAAACAAAACAAAAAAAGTTTTCTTCTGAATAGGTCAATCGATTTTCACGAAACAAATATATGTTAGGAATTTTCAAAAGTAGTGCTTATTCCACTCTAGGCCCTTATAGTAATTCACTGAGAATAATGTTTCGCGGATTGTGGTCAGTTCTAAGAGCCTGAGACTAGCATATAGCATCTTGCGTTACTTTACAAATTCATTCAAACTGCGGTCAATTAATCGTTAATACATTATTTCAACAACAAAAGTTTCTGTTACCCGGTTGTGCCTTAAAATTAATACAATCATTAGGAAAACGTGCTATACTCTATAATTATAGAGAATATATAGTTTGTTTTTTTTTAATTTAATAGCCACACTCATCAACAACAACAAATACGATACCTTGGACTTCATCTTGACAAACGTATTACATGGAATCCTCATACAAGACTTAAACGACAAGAAACTGCTCGTAGATATCGACTATTAAAACACTTACTTGACAAACGATCAAAACTCCCTCTTTACTTCAAAAAACTCATTTACACATCTATTATTAGACCTATCTGGAGTTATGGCATAGAGCTATGGGACTCCACTAGACCATCGAATTCCTCCCGCATCCAATCCTTGCAATCCAAAATCCTTCGACAAATCCTGGACGCTCCGTACTTTGTTACCAACAAACTCATCCATAGAGACCTGAATATCCCACTCGTTGCAGAAATTGCCCAAAAAAGATACTCCTCCTTTCATTCCAAGTTACCCGCCCATACAAACCCGCTTATCCTCTCATTGGCATCTATTCCCGATAATCCTCCGAGGCGTCTGAAAAGACGGTAGCCTTGAGACCTGCTTACCAAATAAACTCTGAAGTGCTACCACTGGGTAGATTCTTCTCAAGACTTTTTTAAGCCAATGTTCTGTAAATAGCTCATTTACTTGTTGTACTGTGTACAGTTGTAAATATCAATAAAAGAATTTAAAGAAAAATAATAGCAAATAAATAAACAAACCAATAAATAAATAAATATTTAAACAAACAAACCAGCATTTAACAGGACGGAGTGTCCAGCAAAGTTCATTAAAAATAGCTTCTCGCAACATCTGTTGTGAATTAATGAACTATGGTGTAATAGATTGCAGCGTTTCAATTGGACCTTTAAGGAATTTCTTGAAACCTAATTTTTGTTTTGGGTTAGCCCCGAAACTTTTAAAAGCCCCATGTCAAATTGATCAGGTTCGAATACGGATGGTTGAATTGAAAATTATATCTTACGATTAGCGGTGCCATGGATTGAAGTTCTACTAATCTTCTCTGAAAGAAATAGTTTGGTAGCATGTTGTATCAACCTATATATGTTTTGTTATTCGGAGTGGGAAAGTAATTTAAATACGGGGGAAACTATGTCCATAAATGAGCCATTTTTACGCCATATTTCATACTTAATATTGTTATTTTCTCTTGATCATATATGCATAGAAATATGAAATTTGAAAATTAAATTCAAAATATTGTTATTTTCTCTTAATTGTCAACCAGCTTGAGTCGGTACTACGACGCACCAAGGGTAACAAGGCTTCGGGACTGGATGATATTCCGTATGTACTATTGAAGATGCTACCTCGGAGGGGTAAAGCCTTCTTATTAAACATTTTTAACTCCTGTATGCGGATCTCATACTTCCCCGATGACTGGAAGCAAGCGATCATAGTGCCGCTACTTAAGCCTGGGAAGAATGGAGACTCACCAGAGCATTCTCCTCCTCAGACAGCAGTCTCCTTTCGCATATGAGCAAGGTGTTCGAGAGGCTGATCTATCACCATCTGCTAGAGCACTGCAGTGAGGAGTCCATCATTCCACCAGAACAGACCGGGTTCTCACGAGGCGTAGCCTGCGATCATCATTTAGTGAAACTTCAAAGGCACACCATAGAGCGTATGACGAAGAACAATGAAGCCACGGCGTTCATCTCGCTGGACTGCACACAGGCGTTTGATTGTGTATCCCACAAGTTACTGCTTCGCCAGTTGGAAGACTATCGTTTTCCAGCTTCATTATGCCGATTGATCAGAAGCTACTTAAGCGGGAGATCCTTCGTCGTAAGGGTAGGCGATAAATTGTCAACTTCAAAGGCACCATTTGTGGGGATCCTCAAGGTTCTGTATTGGGACCACTATTGTTTGTGATCTTTACAGCAAAAGTGATCTCAATGAAGCACCCAATGGCACTGGTAGCAGCCTACGCTGATGACATTGGCATCTATGCTTCTAGTATGAGACCGAAAAGGGCTCTCACCCTGGCACAAGGAGCATCGACCACTATTGTAGATGAGCTGAAGGAGATTGGCATTAGGGTGAACCCGAAGAAGACAGATGCTATTGTCATGTCGTTCCAGAAGGGGAAGAGCGCTTTGCCCACTGATTTTAAAGTGAACGGAGAAACACTGCCAGTCTCTAATTCAATCCTCTACCTGGGCGTCACTCTAGATAGGCACCTCACCTTATCTAGTCACGTACGGGAACGACTCAAACTGGCCAGGAGAAAGAGCTATAGACTTAATCATCTACTCACGTCACCTCAGCTCTCACTGAGACTGAAACTACAGATCTACAAGGCTATAATACGTCCGACTATGCTCTATGGTGCGCCCTTGATGCGGCATCTGTTTAAGTCCACTCTCAAACAATTACAGACGTTCCAGAACTCCATCCTTCGGCGGATTGTCAGAGGTACCAACTTACAGAGGGCCAGAAACCATATCCTTCATCAGGAGTTAGTATTGCCAACAGTGCCTGAATATATCAGCCGGAGGCACATTAAATTTTTTGATGGGCTGAAGGCCTGTGCTAATCCATTATTTTCTGATATCACCCCACCACCCAAGCCTGGGAGGTGGCAAGGATCACTACCTCTCGTTGAGGTTGTCGCCGAGGGAAGGAGTTCGGACTATGTCTGAACTCAATTTATTGCCAAAACCCTGAAGAATGGTCCCTCCCATTTTGCTATGGATAAATAAAGGCTTAGAAGAAGCCCTTGAAAGATTACTAGTGCATCCAGCGCATATAGCAATCCTCTTTAGAATACCTCCGGGTAACAGAAGGACAAATCTGACAGCTATACACATTACATTTGTATTTGTATTTTGTTCGAAAATAAAACCAGAGGGTAAGAAAAAAAAAAAAAAATTAATTGTCAACTTAATACAAATTAGAGTTATTTCAACTATTACTATATTATATCACACTAAAGCTGTTGATTTCCGCTCGCTCGGCTCGTTCAAGCAATTAACTAAATTACTAATGATCATTTTCCCCAATAGATTGAGTTGTAAAATAAATCCGTAGCGTTGTTTGTTTGTTTATTTATTTAACTCACTTTATGCTACTATGGCTAATCGGACGATGCTACAGTGGGAGTCCTAAATTTTGCCTATCTACATAAAATTAGGATAAGGGTCTTTATCGCACAGGCTCGGGACTACCTCTTTACGGCCTAACTTAGAAATTTTCACTCCCTTTAAAAAATCTTAAATATATCTACCGAGTTTGAACCCGCTATCTTGTGGCTAAAAGGTTGTTATGTTAGGCACAATACCACATGTAAACCCACCAGCTAAGGTCAAATCGAAGTAATCATTAACCACTTAACCTAAAAGTTTTAATTCTAGCTACTTTTCTGAATTTTCACAGAATCCAAACGGTACGTGTGCTACCTAGACGGTTACCTACGAATTCCATTCAAAATATGGAAAATATAACAAAAATAATAAACTTTTCCAATTTCCCATAAGGATTTTTTACTCCCATTAAAAAAAATCCTATGGCCAACTGCGGGTTCGAACCCGTGACCTTTGCCATAAGGCTGTTATGCTGACCAATGAGCTACAGACCTGTATGAAATGAAGTAGCATAATCCGGTGCACTTAATTAGCATAAATGATACAATAGAAAATCTATGACAACTACAATCAGTTATTTCCAGTGACAACTAACAACGATAGAACTATTATCTGACGTTAAACTGTAGATCATTCAAAACGAAATAAATTAAATTAGACAGATCGTAGCGATAAGGAAGGCATTGGCCTTGATATGGGCACTGGACCCGATGCCTTCTGTATATTGCGTCACTGCCAAGAGGGACTATTTCCGTAACGACTAACGATTTGTTTGCTCTTATCTTCTGGAATCATTATCAGTGATGCGCACAGTAGTGACCGTATGTAATCTAAAGAAATCACGTTGAAGAATATTATTAATTGATTACGCCACGATCAATCGTGTCTCCTTACACCCTCAGTTAAAGTTATCTCGTAGTTAACTCAATTAACGACCTCCCTACAAGTACTTTCTGTGTCCTTCGATGAATTGAGCATTGTTCGATACCCTTGACTTTTATATTGTGTGTCAGTCAATGTTTATTACTAATGTAGTGACAAATAAAAAACATAAAGAGAACAGAAAAAATAACTTAAAGGACAATTATTTCAATACCAGAAGTGATCTGTCGGAAAACATCCTTGACTTTTAAAAATTCTCAACATTTAACTTCCTTAGAACTTAATAAATTATGCAGAGTATTCATATTCCATTAGCAACAACTTAAAATAACAATGGATAGGTTATAAAAAGTAGCAGAAACGATGTCAACGATTCAGTCATATCAATAATTCTTCGGATTTCACTTCAGCACAGTCTTGAAAACATCATCAGACTTCAGGATAACAACAACAGTTATTATTGGAGCAAACAGCGGTAAGTTGTGATATAATTTACAGTGTAAAGTGAATGCTGAGTCACCTCTTCATATCAGCTGATTGCCAATAGCCCGGCAAGGCTGGTCTTGCTTAACTTTTTTTAAGTTATTGTTTTTTTCCCACATCTGGTTATTATTTAATTACTTTCTATACATGAAATGCGATATTATCATCAAGTAATGTCCTCCAAAGCTTCAACTAAAAGATCTAGATCTAGTGGTTCAATCCCGTCACCTACAAAACAAAGACCCCGCCGTGATACTAATAAAAGATTAAATCTACAAGCAACCCCTTCCGGTACTAATTCAGAATCTGAACCACAACCTGGCACATCGTCACAAGGGATGACTGACGAATCGCCGTTTTTCACCCCAAATCCTTTTCAGATTTTACATAATGAAAAAGAAAACATGGAATCTACTCCTATACCTAGTGAACCACGGCCTCCTCCAATATTTGTCAAAAATATTAAAAATTTCCAGTTGTTGTGTGCGCAATTGAACAAAATTACCGAATCTACCAGCTACTACTGTATGAGTAGAATCAATGATACCAAAATATCTCCTACTACTGCCGAGACATATAGAAAAATAGTGAAATACCTAACTGAAACCAAAGCAGATTTCCATACCTATCAGCTACGCCAAGAGAGAGCTTTAAGGGTTGTAATCAGAAACTTACACCCCTCGACACCAGTTGAAGCTATTAAAGAAGAACTAACGGAGATGGGCTATAAAGTGCGGCAAGTCACTAACGTCCTAAAGGATAAAATTCCTCTACCTCTCTTTTTTGTGGATTTGGAACCAGCTGAAGGAGTTGAAAAAATCTATGACCTCAATAGATTGTACTATTCCAGTGTAAGAGTTGAAAAACCTTACACAAAGAGAGAGATAATTCAGTGCCATAATTGTCAAGCATATGGTCATACTAAAAGTTATTGTCATCACATACCTCGATGCGTGAAATGCGGTGAACAGCACAAGTCTGTGGAGTGTACAAAACCAAAATCAACACCAGCTGTATGTGCTCATTGCCTGAAGGACCACCCGGCCAACTATAAAGGATGCCAAATCTATAAGGAGCTGAGGACCAGGTTTCAAAAACCTCAAGTAATGGATGAAACAGCAAGACAAGTAAGAAACAGAAGAGAACCCTCGAAACTTATTGATGCCAATTTATCATTTGCCCACTTACTTGGAGGTGGGAATCAAAGTACTGAAGCCGTGGCCCTGCCGGAACTACAAAATGTACCTCAATCCATTCCACATATACCTCTTTCTCAAAATGTAACCAATCCTAAGAATCCTAATCCACCACAAATCTCTCATATTCCTCCTCCTTCAAACGCCACAGACCTTACCAGTTTGATGACATCCTTTATTTCCGAAATTAAATCCCTTGTTATGCCCCTAATATCACTCCTTACGAATCTCGTAACAAATCTCATTCCTGCCTTAAAAAAACCATAAATGACCTCACCTAATTCCTTATCCATTCTCCTTTGGAATGCGAATGGTGTTAGAACTCACACTGACGAACTTACAGCCGTACTGCAGGACAAAAACATTGATGTTGCACTCATTACTGAAACTAGACTAACCACTAAACAGTACTTTAAAATACCAGGATACACGACATACCGGACAGACCATCCAGACGGCAAAGCCCATGCCGGTACTGCTGTCATAGTCCGCCGATCCCTCACCCATCACTTACACCCAATTTCCGCCCACGATTACCTACAAGCAACTTCCATCGTTATCAAAACCTTTTCCTTTCCGCTTATCATCGCATCAGCATACTGCCCTCCTAAACATCCCATTTCCTCTGCCCAATTTGGATCCTTCCTCAACTCCTTGGGTAATCACTTCATTTTGGGTGCAGACTTAAACGCTAAGAACCAACAGTGGGGTTCTAGAACCACCAATTCTCGTGGACGGACATTGCAGTCTGCACTCAACTCCCGACGCTTTCATCTCCTACCTCCCGATTCTCCTACCTACTGGCCAACAGATCCTAACCGTAATCCTGACATCCTCGACTTCTTCATCCACAGCGGATTAGGCTCTCTGAATTTTTCCATAGCTCGCCTTGATGAACTATCCTCTGATCATAGTTCATTGATTCTAAATGTATCCATAACACCTATTCCTAAACCTATCCCACCGTCATTCATTAGGGGCCCTGTCAACTGGAACCTCTTCCGCGAAATTCTCACTAATGATATTGACCTCAGAGTGATTCTCAAAACCCCAAATGACCTTGACGACGCCGTATATTCCTTTACAACCGCTATTCAACAAGCCGCCTGGACTGCCTCCTCTCCTAAACAATCCCAAATAATTCCTTACAAAAGCCATTTACCACAACACCTGACAGACCTCATCAACAGCAAACGTCGAGCTAGAACATTATGGCAACGCACCCGCCACCCAGAAGATCGCCGCTCCTATAATTTTTTTTGTAGAAAATTAAAGCGGGAGTTGGCGATCTTCCGTTCCCAATCTTACAATACCTACCTCTCCTCTCTCTCGACTCGTGACAATTCCCTGTGGAATGTCACGAAGAGAATCCTAAAGTCCCACACCATTTCCCATCCTCTCCGGCGCTGTGATGGTTCCTGGGCTGCTTCTGACAAGCATAAGGCCGAGGAATTCGCACAGCACCTTTCCAAAGTTTTTACTCCTCATCCAGAGCTTAATCCAACCCATACTGCAGCAGTTGAAGAGTTCCTCACGTCACCAATACCACTATCCTTACCACCTAAAGCAGTTAATCCCTCTGAGGTCAGATATCTTCTTAAAAAGCTTCCTCTCCGCAAATCTCCTGGATACGATCTCCTTACTCCCCAAATCTTAAGACAACTTCCACCTAAAGCCATTACATTCCTTACATATCTCTATAACTGTATCCTACGCACTACCTATTTTCCTCTCTTATGGAAACATTCAACTATGATCCTTTTCCTAAAACCAGGCAAACCTTCTAACAACACGTCATCTTACAGACCTATCAGCCTACTTCCGATCCTCTCAAAAATTTTCGAAAAGCTCCTACTAAAACGAATCCTAGCCAAATTTCAAAATTTTCCTTCACATCAGTTCGGATTTCGTCCTCAACATTCCACGGTTCAGCAAGGACTCCGAGTTGTAGACCACATTTCCTCCGCCCTTGAGTGCAAGGAGTATTGTTCGGGTGCCTTTCTGGACATAGCTCAAGCTTTTGACCGGGTGTGGCACCCGGGACTGCTCTTTAAGCTCAAAACCCATTTACCTCAATCCTTATACCTAATCCTCCGATCCTATTTATCCAACCGCTCCTTCCGAGTTCGCTGTGGTTCCGAATTTTCCGAACAATATACTGTTGAGGCCGGTGTTCCTCAAGGCAGCGTCTTAGGACCCGTCCTCTACATCCTCTTCACCGCCGATATCCCTACCGACCCCAATACCTTTCTGGCAACATTTGCTGATGACACAGCCATTTTATCATCCAATTCCGATCCTGAAGCAGCATCGCTAAATCTCCAAAAGCACCTTTCCCTTGTCGAAGACTGGTGCAATGCTTGGCGCATTAAGGTGAACGAAAGCAAATGCACTCACGTCACATTCACCCTTCGACGCAAATCCTGTCCAACGGTTAATTTCAATTCCATACCGCTTCCTTCCTCAGACACAGTCCGGTATCTCGGCTTTTTACTAGACAAAAGGCTGACGTGGAACCCACATACAAGACTAAAAAGAAAAGAACTCAACCGCAGATTCGGCCAGTTATACAGACTACTAAACAGAAAATCTCATCTTACAGTTGACAACAAATTACTAATATACAAGATAGTACTGAAACCTATATGGACCTACGGACTTGAACTGTGGGGGACAGCTAAACATTCTAACATTAAACGCATCCAATCCTTCCAATCCAAAGTCCTCCGAACAATAGTTAATGCTCCTTATTACGTTACCAACTGTACCCTACACCATGACCTTAATATTCCGTTTGTTTTAGACCTGGTACCATCCAAATTTTCCAAATTTCATCAGAACCTTAGTCATCATCCTAACCCTCTAGCACAAACCCTATCCAGCACCACCCATCCCTACAATCCTCCTCGAAGATTGAAACGGCAGTGGCCACGAGACCTATTGTAAACATTTAAACTGGAGTTCTGACAACGGTCAGATCCTCCACTCATGTACGGTATGTTTGTGGCTACAGCGCCCCAACTCAGCCTCCACTGGCTCAGACCAGTGATGCGGCTGAGATAGAGGTGCTGGGATCTCTTGGATTCCGCTTTTTCCTCCACAAGTGGAGGAAAAAGCGCTTGCTGGGATCCCTTTAGCAATTGTATATATTGTATATAGTTATGATTGTGTGTAAGATGTTTATTTATTTGCCAACTTTTATTTATCTCAATAATAGGTTTATGTTTCGATTTGTTTTGTTTTTTATTTATTATTATTATTTTATTGTATATATTTGAATTTATGTTATATTTTATGAAATTTGACCATTATTATTATTTTCTGTATATATAGTATGAATGTGGTCTCTTATCAATATTATTATTGTTCATTTTGTAACAAATTGTAATATACCTCAATAAAAAAAAAAAAAAAAAAAAAAGATATCTTAGATTAACGTAAGTAATGCGAAAGGTTATGCTAGAAAAAAAAATCTGGTGCGTAGAACACCTTCCTTGTAAAAATCGATTTTAGTAAAAAAGGCTACATAATAAAATAAAATAAAAAAGGGCTATTTACTTCATTGAAACCTATATTCATTAATAAATAACCTACATAGCTCTTAGACAGTAGTTCCTAAGGACGTGTAATGGATTTAGTATCTTTTGGAATGATTTTTTAAATGTTTTTTTTTTTTTTTTCATTTTAAACATATTTATTGATATTTACAACTGTATACAAAATACATCAAGTAAATGTGATGGTTATATAGAAAATGGTCATGAAGTACATGTAGAGCCACTACCCAGTGGCAGCACTCTAAATATATCCTAAACAAGAAGATCTCGGGTCCATCTTCTTTTCAGACGCCTCGGAGGGTTATCAGGAATTGAGGAGGAAGACAGAATGGAAACCAGTGGATTAGAGTGGGAATGGAGTTTTCATTGAATGAATGATACCTGGTTCGGGCTAAATCAGTAACATATGGAACATTAAGGTCTTTATGGATAAGTTTATTAGTGACAAACTATGGAGCATTGAGGATTTTACGAAGGGTTTTGGATTGTAAGGATTAGATACGAGAGGAATTCGATGGTTTAGTAGACCCCCATAGCTCTATTCCGTAAGTTTAGATAGGTCTTATGATGGTCATGTAGATGAGTCTTTTGCAGTTAAGAGGGAGGAAGCTTTGACCGTTTGTCAAGTAAGTGTTGAAGTAACCGAAAGCAGTTTCTTGTCGTTTCAGTCTAGTGTGGGGATTGCATGTTAGCCGTTTGTCAAGTAGAAGTCCCAGGTAGCGGATCTGTTCAACCGGAACAAGCGGAATATTATTAAAGGATACTGTAGGGCAGGATGTCATAGGTTTACGACGAAGGGTAAAGGTTATTTGGTGGGATTTGTTGGAATTTATTTTAATTCGCCAATTCTGACACCGTACCTCAAGGTCTCTGATGTGGGATTGGAGAGTTTGAGAAGCAGCAGTTGGATCGTTATTGACTGATAACACACAAGTGTCATCGGCATAGGTAGAAAGGAAAGTGTCAGGATGGGTTGGGACATCAGCTGTATAGACTGTATAAAGAATGGGTCCCAGGATGCTGCCCTGAGGAACACCAGTAGACTGAGAAAAGGAGGAGGAGTAGGAACCATTGTGATTTATTATAAAGGATCTATTACTGAGGTATGGCTGGATAATAAGAAAATATGTAGGAGGGAGGAATGTTCGGAGTTTGTAAAGCAATCCCGGATGCTTTTGTAATTAAAAAAAAAAAAAAAAAAAAAAACTTAAAAATTTTTTTTTTTTTATGTTAATATAAAATATTTTAGAAAAAATATTATCCGATACACAAATTTGTAAAAGGTAATATAAAGTGACGAATGGGGAATAAAATTATTACGGAATAACAATTTAATGTAGTTATGTTATTTAAGCTAAACCATATGTTTCCAACGAAAATGAATACACGTTTTATTAAAATAAAATCAAATATTTTTCAAACTGAAGTATATTTAATAGTTCTTAAATTGATTTTAACTGTCGAGGTAATTGAAAAACGTGTGTTGCCCGAACCAGATTTTATTTATTCGTTTTTCTAGTTCTACGTATTTTGAAACGTAACCCCTCGAATTTTGAGGAGGTATTTGTTTTTGTTTTTTGGTCGATTTCAAAGGTACATTATTGAAAAAACTCTTCTAAAATACCTTTAGTGTTGTACATTCCAAAAGATTAACCATTTCATCTTAATGGTATTGATAATGGACGGATAAATATCAAAATTGAGCGAATATGATAAATAACTAAAGTAGAATAGTGTAAACATATTTTTTATGCAATTTTTTGTGTTTTTGAGCACAAGATTAGTAATATAGATGTATGATATACCGTTGGATAGCTAAAGATTTAAAACAAAAAAAATTATGATACTCGGAATTTTATAGGGTAATGGAGAGTGATGAAAAGCCGATAAAACTAACAGTTTCTGGTCCCTGAAAAGGGAAATTCATGTTGATCGTGCTGCCATCTGGCGGGAGGTCATTGAAGCAGTGCCCCTAGTTGTGATCATCTTGACATTTGAGTTGGAGGTGATTACCCTAAACACTAACTGATTGTTATAGATAAAAATATAATAGATTATTTTATAAAACAGATGTTTCTATCGAAATTCAATTTAATTAATTCTTTAATAATTTATTTTTATCTCTACATATATTTATAATAATAATAATAATAATAATAGGCTTAGCGAACCCGACGGTTCGATGCTGATACCACCAAATTCCGCCTACACAGACTCGTCCAATGTTCACCATTCAAGCCCAAGCTCCTGAGATCGGCTTTAACGCAATCCTTCCATCTCCGCTTCGGCCTACCTTTCGGACGCCTACCAGTCGGATCAGCAAATACACACTTTCTCGGAATCCGCTCGTCATCGAGCCTAACAACTTTACTCGCCCATTTGAGTCTCCGCGATGCAATCAGCTCAATTATATTCACAGGATACAAGTTCCGCAATTCCGCTTTGTGCAACCTTCTAAACTCCCCAGTGGCCTCATCTCTCTTCGGACCAAATATTTTACGCGATACCTTATTTTCGAACACCTTAAGCCGTTGTTCATCCCTCAAAGTAAGCGGCCACGTTTCACATCCGTAAAGAACCGTTGGAAGAATAATAGTTTTATAAATTCTAATCTTTAAGTTTTTAGATAGAAGCCGCTAACTAAGTAACTTAGC
Organism: Piezodorus guildinii; assembly: GCA_023052935.1. Classification (NCBI taxonomy): domain Eukaryota; kingdom Metazoa; phylum Arthropoda; class Insecta; order Hemiptera; family Pentatomidae; genus Piezodorus; species Piezodorus guildinii. The sequence continues at coordinate 138,968,866 of CM041297.1, read as the reverse complement.
AACTGAATAATAACACGCATTTCCCACCTTTAACCGGGACTTTATTTCTTCCTGAATTTCATTTTTTCTAGTTATAATTGAACCTAAATACTTGAATTTCTCTACGTGTTCAAAAGTATGCCCTGATACATCAATATCACCAAGATCGACACCGTTTCCGCTACTCATCATATATTTCGTCTTATCGGTATCTACATATATATTCATAACTTCTTAAATTGATTTTAACAACGGTGGTAAGTGAAAGTCGTGTGTTGCGCGCACCAAATTTTTATAATTTATTATCGAATATTTTCGATTGTTTTATTCTTATCTGTCGTACAAAGCCCTGTGTTTATTTTCACCTAAGGGTTCCACTTTGACTATACCGTGAATGGCAGATCGTTAAGGCGTCCAAACAACCTGAATAGGTAGTTAGCTCTGTGGGTGGGAGCTATCAAAGCATCTCCTGATTGAAAGATAACTATCCAGCTACTTTAAAAGGAGTTTTAATGTTTGTCATGAGCTGGAGTTTTAGGGTATTCACCAAGATGAGGTTCGTATTTGTTCGTGAAGAATAAGGTCAATATTGAATAAAACGATGTGGAGTTAGCCAGGGTGATAACCTGAGACCTCTACTGTTTATAAGCTGTATAGACGAAATTCGTAAAATATGTAAAAATAGAACATCATCAACTTTAATCGGAGTTTAGCATATGCGTCCTGTAGTCGTCCAGAGCCTTTCTACGCTGACGATAAAGCTCCAAAATAAAGGAATGAAAATGAATACTGCTAAAAGCAAATTACTTGTTTTATCCAGGCATTAACTGGAAGAAGTGCGTGTCTTTTGCAATAGTGAGGCTCTCGAAGCGGTGGATCAAATTTCTTACTAATGGATTATCATAAGCAGATATTGTAAATTATATGAATATATTAGAAATTGAATTATTATTAACAAAGCAAATCAAATATATTACCAGATATGCTATAGAATATTTGGCGATCGAAATGAAAGGAAATATTTACTACAAAAAACTCATTTATATTGGGTTGTGTCACATGAAATGTCCGTTTTCAAGGTAAAGGATTTTTATTAAAAATACGATATGAAAACAAGATAATTTTATTCGAAGTATTTATCTTCTTTTTCTACACATTTTTCCCAACGTGACACCAACTTTTTTATCCCCGAACTGAAAAAAATGAGGTACCCATTGTCATTACCAATGTCTAGAAACGGTAGATGCACTTGCATTTAGTTGTGCTGAGATTCCTTTAACTGTTTTTTAGGGGTTTCCTTCTACTGTATGTTTGAGGACATCGTTGTCTATTACGGACGGAGGTCTTCCTCGGGGCAAGTTTTCCAAGTCGGTATCCCCAGCTGAAAACTTAGCAAACCAACGGCGAATGGTCCGTTCATTAACACTTATTTCCTCAAACGCCTTGCAAATATTTCTAGCGGCCTCAGCTGCTTCTATTTTGTCTTCGTCTTTGGTTTTGTAGTAAAATACAGCCCAAGAAAACAGTTATCGACAAACGCCTACAAAACTTAAATTTTATAAATTGATTAGTTCGTATATTTATACGTCACTTTATGGAAGTGTAGCTAATCGTAGGATGATACGGTAGAAGCCTGCCTTAATTTAATTAGAATAAGGTCTTAAACAAACACCTGAGATCACACAGGCTAGGGAACACCATTTTACATTCCCTCACAATAACTGCATACTCAAGGATCACTCCATTAAAAAATCCTTGGGCCATCTGTTGGCTTGAACTCATGACAGTGGTTAAGACTGTTATCCGAGCCACCAATCCACCGGTGACCCCTTTTTAAATGTATTTCAAGAAGTATAGTTTTGCCTCGCTTACTAAACTTGTTTGTATTTATTTTCTTTTATATAACTTCTCTATTCATAATTATTACTATTGGGTTGCGTCACATGAAATTTCCGTTTTCAAGGTAAAGGAGTTTCATTAAAAATACGATATGAAAACAAGATAATTTTTTTCGAAGCATTTACCTTCTTTTTCTACACATTTTTCCCAACGTACCCATTGTTATTACCAATGTCTAGAAACGGTAGATGCACTTGCATTTAGTTGTGCTGAGAGTCCTTTAACTGTTTGTTAGGGGTTTCCTTCTACTGTATGTTTGAGGACATCGTTGTCTATAACGGACGGAGGTGAAAACTTAGCAAACCAACGGCGAATGGTCCGTTCACTAACACTCCCTTCCCCAAACGTCTTGCAAATATTTCAGTCGCCTTGGAGGGTTATCAGGGATATCTGAGGAAGATAAATTACGGACAAAAGAGTTTGTATGGGCAGGGAGTTTAAAATGGAAAGAAGAGTATCTATCACGGGCTATGTCTGCGAAAAATGGGATGTTTAGGTCCTTATGGAGGAATTGATTTGTGACAAAATAAAGAGCATTCAGAATTTTGCGAAGGATTTTGGATTGTAAGGACTGGATGCGGGAGGAATTAGATGGTTTCGTAGAGCCCCAAAGCTCGAATATGACAGTTTAAATTTTTTATTTACAGTAATCACTTATGCTTATGCCCTATTTGTCAAGTTATATAACCTTCAAGAACTTTGTATATATAATAAGTTTTTTTTCTAAAATATTTAGCTTTCCAACGGTATATTTATTAACCATTCTTGTTTAAAAAATAGAAAGAACTTACTCTCTCTTCGGTGTTACTTGGATATCAAGTGAGGATCAGTAGTCCAGGATATGAGAAAGTTAAATGTATTCTCTTGTTAGTTGACAGAATGCCGTTTGAAGCCAACAAACGTATAAACATATACATTTTGTAATGTTTGTAATGAATGAGGTTATGGGATTCAGTGTTGTTAGCATACAGGATCATACAGGTTATATCCTTCCATTGAGTACGAAAGACTTTAGAAACAATATTAAGTACCAAATCGTAAGTTCTTAAAATAACTGGAAAGTGGTCTTACGGAGTTGGGCTTTGGGGCTCTACTAAACCATCAAATTCTACCCGTATCCAATCCTTCAAAAAATTCAAACAAATAATTTTTTATTCTTTGTAAAATATAAACTATTCAGAGATCCTAATTTCCCTTTCTGAACGAATAATCTATTGCTGTAAAGAAACAATTTTTCCCTCGGTATAGATCACTTTCACCATTGTCCTGGTTAAATAAAGAACATTAGTCAAAAGGAAGGACAGAACAAATAAATAAAGAAGGAAGAATAGCAATTTGTCTCCTTCCCGCTCTCCTAACAACACTTTCAATTTTTCAAGCCTTCATTAGTCATGTTTGCGGTTCGGAGTTGTGGAATGGCCGCTTTAAATAAACTATTTCAAAAGAAAAAACAACAGCAATCAAACGTTAAATGTAGATATCTGAGTATTTTTGTTGAATATCAAAGATCATTGTAATAAAATATAATTTAAAATGTACAGGTATATATATATATATATATATATATATATATATATATATATATATATATATATATATGTTGCTACGTTTTGACCGGCTGCTTTTCTAAAGCAGCAGTACCTAATTAATTAATCCAGATATAAACTATATTTAATGATACCATTGGATATCTTATCCAAAGGTATCGTGTTTACCAATCCAATAGGTTGCATGCAGGGTAAGATTAAAGTAAACAAGATTCAATTAATACATTACTATAATTATTAATAAACACATATCCATTATATTAACACATTACCTAGAACTGTGATTGAGAATACTGAGGGACATTTTCACCACTACCTTCGCCATACAATATTACATAACAGAGAAATATCTTTAAATACTTTGTCGGCTAAATATTAGTTATCCCTTCTAGGCTCTTAGATCTCCAGCTCCTCTCTCTGACCCCCAGACGGACATCTCTTCTTCTAGATGGAACCCGACTCACATCTTCTTGAGAATGGAATAAGACTGCCTCTTCTTGAGGATAGAACTTGACTGCCCTTTCCAATCTTCTCCTCATCGTCGTCACCTCCGGCGGGGCTGATCTGGGAAGTTCCCATGCCTTAGGTCCTTATAGGTCCTTTTTCCTAGTGTCTAGGAAGTTTCCCGAGGTACATATTGCTGGGGGGCCCCATGGAGGTAAACGCATTTTGATGTTTTGTCGACAAAGGTTCGTTATTATTAATTGTTTAATATTAAAATTATTTAATTATCAACTCCCCTCAGTATCCTCAATACATTACAATATATATATATATATATATATATATATATATATATATACCGCTGTATATATATGATTTAACGTATACATATAAAATATAATTAAGAACAGGAATACTCAATACTAACATTTATGCATAAGATTTAACAGAATTAAATGAGTAAACTAAAAGAAAATAAGTAAAAAAAACACACACATATATATATATATATATATACATATAAATTGTGCCTTCTTACACCTGCGAAGTAATACAGTATAAAAAAAAAACCAAAAAAAAAAAACAGTTATGAAAAAAAGGTTCCTTCCACTTTATTCAGTAATTTTCTTCCAAATTAACTATTTTTTTTTGTATTATTATTTATTGAGATTCAAAACCGTATTAGTTAATACATCAAGTAAATTAGCTGTCAGATAAAATACATGAAGAGAAACTGCTCATTGGCTGCATTCCACTAGGTAATTTAAACTAGAAGGTCTCATGGCTATCTTCTTTTGGGATGCCTCGGAGGATTGTCAGGAATGGAAAAGGAGGATGGATTGAAACTAGTTGGTTATAGTGGGAGAAGAGTTTATCATGGAAGGATTGATACCTCGTACGGGGTAAATCAGCAACATATGGGACATTAAGGTCTTTACGGATGTTTTTATTCTTGACAAAGTAAGGAGCATTGGAGATTTTGGATTGTTAGGATTGAATGCGGGAAGAATTTGATGGTTTAGTAGAGCTCCAAAGCCCAATGCCGTAAGACCACTTTCCATTTATTTTAAGAACTTCGATTTGGTACTTAATATTGTTTCTAAAGTCTTCCGTACTCAATGGAAGGATATAACCTGTATGATAATAATAATAATATGGCTTACCGAACCCGAAGGTTCGATGCCGATACCACCTAACTTCGCCTGCACAGACTCGTCCAATGTTCACCGGTCAAGCCCAAGCCCCTGAGATCAGCCTTAATGCAATCCTCCCATCGACGCTTCGGCCTACCTTTTGGACCCTACCAGTCCGTTCAGCGAATACCAACTTTCTCGGAATCCGTTCCTCACTAAGCCTAACAACTTTACTTGCCCATTTGAGTCTCCGCGATGCTATCAACTCAATTATATTCACAGGGTACAAACTCCGCAATTCCGCGTTATGCAACCTTCTAAACTCCCCGGTGGCCTCATCTCTCTTCGGACCCAATATTTTACGCAGTACCTTATTCTCGAAAACCTTAAGCCGTTGTTCATCCTTCAAAGTAAGCGGCCACGTTTCGCATCTGTAAAGAACCGTTGGAAGAATAATAGTTTTATAAATTCTAACCTTTAAGTTTTTAGAGAGAACCGCGAGCTAAGTAATTTAGCAACGGAATAATAACACGAATTTCCCACCTTTAACCGGGACTTTATTTCTTCCTGGGTTTCATTTTTTCTTGTTATCATTGAACCTAAATACTTGAATTTCTCTACGTGTTCAAAAGTATGACCTGAAATATTAATATCACTGTATGCCTGGATGATATTGTATGCTGTAACCTGTATGATACTGTATGCTAAAAACACTGAATCCCATAACCTCATTCATTACAAACTTTACAAAATGCATATGTTTATGACGTTTGTTGGCTTAAAACGGCATTCTGTCAACTAACAAGACAATACATTCAACTTTCTTATATCCTGGACTACTGATCCTCACTTGATATCCAAGTAACACCGAAGAGAGAGTAATTTTTTTTTATTTTTTAAACAAGAACGGTTAATAAATACCGTGGAAACTAAGATTTTATAAAAAATTATTATATATACAAAGTTCTGAAGGTTATATAACTTGACAAATAGGGCATAAGCATAAGTGATTACTGTAAATAAAAAATTTAAACTGTCATATTCGGCTTTGGGGCTCTACGAAACCATCTAATTCCTCCCACATCCAGTCCTTACAATCCAAAATCCTTCGCAAAATCCTGAATGCTCTTTATTTTGTCACAAATCAACTCCTCCATAATGACCTAAACATCCCATTTGTTGCAGACATAGCCCGTGATAGATACTCCTCTTTCATTCTAAACTCCTGCCTACAGACCCACTTGTCCGTAATTTATCTTCCTCAGATATCCCTGATAACCCTCCAAAGCGACTGAAAAGAAGGTGGCCTCGGGACCTACTGTATTAAAATAGTTAGTGAAGTGCTACCACAGGGTGGTTCTTTCTCAAGACATTTTCATGACTTTTTATTTCATTCTACATATTTACTTATTGTATTCTTTAGTACAGTTGTAAATTACTATAAATAAATAAAATAAAAAAAAAAATGTCATTTATATTATTCCTTATTTATCCATATGTTTCCAACGAAACTGAATATAGTCCTTTAACATTTTTTAGCTCTAAATCGTTTAATAGTTCTTAAAATTATTTTAAACAACGGAGGTGTATAAAATTAGTGTTATCAGCACCAGATTTTTATTTATTTTTTTTAAATAGTAACTTTATAGCTATTTTTTGGCATGGTCAAGTATAGTGGATAGAGCACTAGAGCTCTCCGAGTCTTAGGTTCGAGCCCCGGCTGCGGCATAATTATCAATTTATCCCTTTTTTTTTAGGCGGGTGTTTAAAACTTGGAAAGGAATATACTCCTGGTGCACACCCAGCCTCTGTAAATGGGAAAAAACCTGGAAATTGAGAGCGAGTTCTTGACCAAATCAGCTCCTTGCACGGACCGTTGGTTAATAAAAATATCGAAACTTTATATGTACTGAGCATAAAACCCTTAATAGCATGTTGATGTACAATTTCATGATTTTATTTACTTTTAATAATTAATTAAATGCTTTTCCTCCTGTAAGAGACTGCATGCGCAGCCGCCATGGATGCAAGCATGCAGCTATATCAGTAAGTAGGAACAGGGCACGCATTGCAATAAGGTTGCCTGCTTAATATTTATGTTCCTTCTAGGTCTGGGGTCAGGAACCTTCGTATTCAAACCTGGAATGTCGTGTTTATATAAATCTTAGTTACTTTTATACTCTGTCGGTTCCAGGTATCCATAGATTTCCTTTTGCGTCCCTCATTCTCACTTTGTGGGTTTATTATTTTTAATAATGAACCATTGTAATCGACCTAGATTTTTTTATTCGTTTTTCGAGTTCTACGCATAAAACGAATCGTAAGCTCTCAAATTTGAATAAGGGGTATTTTTTTTTTATTTATTTTTTTTTTTTTTGTCGGTTACAAAGGTTTGTTATTAAAAAAAAAGAACCAAAAGCATTTATAATAGACTTCTTTCTTTAAATATCAACGTATATGTGTTAAGATCATCGTTAGATGCTCTGGTATTTTTATGCCAAAAAAAAAAAAAAAAAATAGGTCCATTAGTTTCAGAGAAAAAACGCGGACAGCGTTCGGGGGACTGCGGACAAACGGGTTATTTTTTTAAAAATTCATTTTCGTGTTTTACGTATCTTGAAACGTAATCTCTCATTTTTTATTTGGTAGATTACAAAGGTTTTTGTAGGGGCGGGATGGCTAAGTTGGTTACCAATGACCATAAACCATTAAACAAAATAAAATTACGAGTTTGAGTCTCGTACTGAGGGGGCTTTTATTTATGCAATTATCCCCCGCCCTCAACCCCCTGGCCCGAGAAACCCCCGTATAGCGTTCAAAGGCGAGGTAGGGGTGAAAAAAAAATGATACAAAGGTTAATTATTGAAAATAAACCGAAATAACCACTCTCATTTGAGAGATTCAAGTTTCAAGATACATATAAGGTAAATATCTAACAAAATTCCGTCTGTATGTCTTGCAAATATAGGATACCAAGGGTAATCGCTTTTACACTTTGTCAATAAACCTAAGAATTTCTTTAATAACACTCAGCTAGTTACTGTTGCACAGATTCGATAGCTAGGACTCTATCTTGACAAAATTGAAACTGGAAAATTTAACACAAGACTGAAACAACAAGAAATTGTTCGCCGTAATCGGTTACTTAAAAGCTTATTAGACAAACTATCTAATCTTCCTCTTAACTAAAAGAGCCACGTATATTCAACCGATGTGGACTTAATTAAAGAGTAGGGCTATGGGCCTCTGCTAAACCATCGAATTCCTCTCGTATCCAATCCTTACAATCTGAAATCCTCAACGCTCCTTACTTTGTCACGAATAAACTCATTCATAAAGACCTTAATATCCCATAGGTTGCTGCTTTGGCCCGAACCAGGTTTCAATCCTACCATGGAAAACTCCATTCCAACTCTAACTCACTACTTTCTATCCTTCAATGTGCTATTATTATCCAGGTTTGAATGATGAAGACTCTTGTTTTTTTAATGTCTGCGAATAATAATTATACTTTTAGAACAAATAATATTAAATATGTAGTAAGAAGGACTTTAGAATATACTTAAGTTTGCTTAAGTAGAATATACATTAGTAATTCTGAAACGATGATTAGTCATGATCTATAACGACTATGTTGATTGATGTCGATTAAGAGTTGAAATCTCTCCTTGAGCAATGATTAATAAAAGATTAAATACTGATTCATCCTGGTTATGGCATTTCCTGCTATGTTCAATAATTTTTATTTAATTGTCACGTTTGAATAATGATTATAAACTAATTATACAATGCAAAAATTAACATATTTCATGCCCTTAGATAAAATCATTGAACGGACAGGAGTCGGATGTCTTTAGCATAGCAAGGGGGGTCAAAAAAGGGGACTGTTTAAGCCCTTTGCTATTCTTGCTCTACATGGATGAAGTGGCCACCATACGTAAAAGATGAATGGAGAGGACCTTCCTGGGCCGTAGAAACCTTCGCCCAGTAGTGATTCAACTTCTCCTCTACTCGGACGGCATTGTTCTTGTGGCGGACAACGTAGATAAATTACAGCAAGCGGTAACTGAATGGTATGAAGAGCTTAGCCGAAAATGAATTAAAATAAATACCAGCAAAAGCCAGATTCTACAAGTGGGAAGGCAAGCGGAAGATATCCATATATACTGTAACGGAGAGGAAATGGAAGTGGTTACGGATTTCACCTACCTCGACACAGTAATAGAAAAATCTGTAAAAAGTGGACTCTGAAATATCAAATAGAATCATGAAGGCTAATGCAGTCTACTATCAGATATGCAATACTGTAGTAGGGAAGTGATAGGTGGGTAGAGGTGTTAAGCTCCATATCTTCAAGTCAGTATATTTGCCTATACTACTATATGGAGCTGAAAGCTGGATATTGACGGACCGGCAGGAGAGCAGAGTCACAGCTGCTGAAATGAAGTTCCTGCGAAGAATAGTGCGAAAGGCGAGAAGAGATCGTGTAAGGAATGAGCGGATACGCCAGGAACTGGAGGTTGCGCCGTTAAAGGAAATCTGCAAACCCGCCAGCTGAAGTGGTTCGGACACGTTATTAGAATGGAAGATCACAGAGATCCTCTAAAAACCATGGATTACGTGCCAGATGGGAGAAGGCCTCGGGGGCGACCAAGGATGTCCTACCTGGAGTACGTCGACAGGCTTTGCAAAGGAAGAGGAAAAGATCTCCGCCAGGCCAGGAACCTAGCTGGGAATAGATAGGATAGGAGCCGGTGGCTGAACGCCCCCCTACGCTGATACGGCACTACAGGGAGAAGCAAAAGAAGAAGAAGATAAAATCATACGCAACTAAGAATGTACTAAATAGAAGTATGCAAGCAAATGATTTAATTGCTCAAATAAATAGACTAACGTTATTAAATACATAGGTTTTTAAATAATTTTTCCTTGTTTAAACAGATCAGATACCTCAGACTTCATCTTGACAAACTTCTAACTTGGAACCCTCACACCAAACTATAACTACAAGAAACTGCTCACTCCAGTACTCAAGTGCTATCTAACGTTTATATTGGCCTTATAATCTAGACTTAAGGAGTTCAGTTTTAGGGTTGTACTAAACTATCGAATTACTCTCATATACAGTAAAGATGAAATTATTGTAAAGACAACCCCTCGTAAGATCTTTAATGTTCCTTACTTTGTACTACGAATGAACTTACACATGATGACCTTAATTTTCCATGTGCTGCTAATTTGGCCTCAACCAGGTATCATTCCTTCCATGACAAACTCAATTCCCACTCTAACCCACTAGTTTCAATCTCTTTGAATTATTATTTTAGTTCAAATAAAGAAATAAAAGTTCTGAAGACGAACAAATGTGAATTTCTAAATCGAGTTAGGACTAAATAAGTCATAATAAATTTAAAATTACAGGTTTTATCTAAAACACTTTAAAGTAGTTTTGCCTACTAAAATATAAATATATTTCTAAATATTCTTAATAACTCGGATACATCTTTTGGCTGGGGTCTTTAACATTTATTGTGAAGATTTTTTATCATCCTTAAAACTGTAATTCGTTGTACAAGCTCTAGTTCAGTTGTAGTCGCTTGTATCGAAAATTTCACGACAGTAACAGATCAGAATGTTATTTAAAATAATTTTATTTATATAAAATTTGTCACTAGAACCTACCGTTGAAGAGCTAAAATGGTTTGGGTAAAAGTAGCTGGGTGGCTAGCATAACAGCCTCCTATGTCAAAGGTCATTTATCTTCTTAATTTATTTTTAATGAAAAAAAAAATTATTTATGATTTTATGCGGAGAGTACTGAACTGCTCGGTCTTTACAGTTCGTTCAGATTCACAAAGGATACTGTAAAATTATAATTATAATTTAAATTATAATCAGCTCCTCATTAATAAGTTAACTTTATTTTAAATTAATGGAAGGAATTAGTCCGGGTGGCGGTCATTAAATGAAACAACTAAATTTTTTCAACTATTTATTGACGTGATGGCTAGCATTTAGTCATTAGTTCAAACCTGCAGGTGGCTCTAGGATTCTGTAATGGTATTAAAAAATCCTTAGTTATGCCGTCCTTCGGTAGGGATGCAAAATGGTTGTTCCAATCCTCTGCGATGTCAAGTACTCATTATAGATCCCTTAATTAAATCTGGGTAGGCAAAATTTAGGACTCCCAAGTATCTTCTGATTAGCCACAGCACCATAAATTGACGTTAAATGAATAAACAGATCAGGAATCTTTTTTTTTTTTTTTTTATTAATATTTTATTGAATTTTACAACTGTATTAACATAAATACAATAAGTAAAACTGTTGAATTAGAATAAAGGGCGAGAAAGGCTTGTGAAGAAACTACCCAGCGGTAGAACTTCGATGTTTATTTAAGTAAGTAGATCCCGAGGCCATCTTCTTTTCAATCGCCTAGGAGGGTTGTCAGGAATATGTGAGGTTGATAGGTTGCGGACAAGAGGGTTTATATGGGCTGGGAGTTTGGAATTAAAAGTGGTATATCTGGTACGAGAAAGGTCTATAACAGATGGGATATTAAGGTCGTTATGGATTATTTTATTTGTGACGAAATAAGGAGCATTTAGGATTTTGCGAAGGATTTTGGATTGTAAGGATTGGATACGGGAGGACTTAGATGGCTTCGTAGAGCTCCAAAGCTCGATTCCATATGTCCAGATGGGTCTGATGACGGTAACATAAATGAGCTTTTTGTAATGAATTGGAAGTTTTGAACGTTTGTCGAGTAAGTGTTGTAGTAATCAGTATCTACGGACAGTCTCTTGTCGTTTTAGTCTCGTGTGAGGATTCCATGTAAGACGTTTATCAAGATGGAGTCCTAGGTATCGGATTTGTTCAACAGGTATGATGGGGTATTATTAAAGGATACAGTGGGGCAGGAGGTCATCGGTTAGGAAACTTTAGAACAGAAATAATGTATATGATTTGGCAAAGAAATCCGTAGGCTCAACTCTCTCCGTCGAACCTTGTTATGATAATGTATTTATAAATGGATATAAATATACATGGTGCATTATGTGAGTGAGACTTCAATCACTCGTGAGAGAGGGTGCGTAAATTTCACGGCTGGCCACTCCAGTACGCTCAATCACTCTTATTTATGGTTCTTACTTGCTAATTGCTCTTGACAGAATCGTTGAATACATTTCTTGTTTGCTTTTTGTGCTTGTTTTTTTTTCCCCGTTACGGTCAGTGGTGTAGAATTTATGTTCTTATTTTTATTTTTAGGAGCGTGAGGAATTAATTTTGATATCTTACTTATTGATCGAGGAGACTGGAAGAGGAAAGTAAAATATCGTGCAAGCTTAGAATCAGCTGCGTCTATTTTGTTGTCATGATGTGTGTGTGTTTTATTTCCTGGGCGGGGATCGGTTGCTTTCAATGTTATTCACATTTCTTACAGCTGTCTTCTTTTTACTTTCACTTACTATATATAGTAAGGGGAAGTATTGCGATCGTGAAAATTTTCGAATTCCAGTTTTCAACGGAAATACACGTTTTAGGGTCCCCTGAGTCCAAATAACCAAGTCCCGCAAAAAGGTCTGTGTGTGTGTGGTAACTCCCGGGCGGGAATGGTAAATCCTATGATACTGAAATTTCATATTTAAGATAATTATACGCCCGAGACGTGACAAAACTTTTTTCATCAAAATGAGCTTACCAGAAGAGGCACTTTATACTATGCATTTTGCACCTTTTTTGAATTTTCTCAAAAACGGTTCCGACGATTTTGATTAAACTCGCTATATCGATGTAAAATTTAATAGGCTTTAATATCATGTAGGTTTTATTTAGATAAAAATGGTCTGACAGGGCTTAAATGCCGATATTTTAAATTCGATACCCAACTAAAGGAGAAAATAGAAAAAATATATTTTTAATGAAATTTTTCGTTTTTGAACATAAGAGCAGTAATATACATGTATGATATACCGTTGGAAAGCTAAAGATTTTAGATAAAATATCATCTCATACACAAGCTTTTAGAAGTTAATAGAGAGTGATGAGAAGAAGATAAGACTAACTGATTATTTTAGATAATAATATAATAGATTTTTTAATAAAACACATGTTTCTATATAAATTCAAGTTGATTAATTCCTTAATAGTTTCACGTATTTTTATCTCTAACAGGTAAATATATAAATTGAATAAAGATACTCAACTAAAGGAGAAAACAGAAAAAATATTTTTTTAATGCACTTTTTCGTTTTTGAACATAAGAGCAGTAATATACATGCATGATTTAATTAACTTAATTTAATTAATTCTTTAATGGTTTCATGTATTTTTATCTCTAACTGTATTAGAAAAATCTTACATTGATTTTAAAAATGGAGGTAAGTGAAAGTCGTGTGTAGCCCGCACCAGATTTTTTTTAATTAGTTGTTTTTTTTAATTTTTACCTACAACAAAAACAATTGATGTACAAAATAAATTTGAGTAAATAAGTAGCGCATTGTAATGGATTTCCAATCAATGTTTTTAAAACTGTGCAGATGTATTCTATACAAATAAAGATTGATATTGTAAAAAAAAAAAACTCTCCCCTTTCTCACATCTTTATAACCCACATTTGTCTTTTATATTATTTGGGTTAATATAATTTTTTTTTTTTTACTTCATTGAATTGTTAAAACTTTACAGATGAAAATGGCGCTAAAGATGCCGAAAGATATAATAATAATAATTTTTTGTTTACTATTATTAAAATGTCATTCTTGTTTTGTTTGCTATTACAGAATATACAAGGACGCTCAAATCAACTTTAGTGCGTAGAACTAGTACGTCACTATTGACAGTCCTACAATGCCCTATGACATTGCGATAGTTGATGCAAGAATAGTAGTTCTTTGATAGCAAATATCAAAAATCATGATTTAACCCTGACTGTACTGAAATCAGTTTATAAACAAATATAATGACAGATAAAGAGCTCGCGAAATAAAAGACTGCACTAAGCGAAGAGACTTGAAAATATTATGAAACCACCACGGGAGCCTAAGTGTTGTGAAGTAGGAAGGGAGCGGCGCCAGTTCTGTTTTCACCGCCCCCTCAGTGTGAGGGGTGAGGGACCGCTGGCTGTGGGGTTCGGAGTCTATACTATATAGGGTGGTTGGTCTTCAATACCATCTTATTGTACTCTCATCTGATGAAATAAGGTTCTCAAACTATAGTATATATATGGCACTTCATCTCATAAAACTCCGATTTTACACGTTTTACTTTCAAGGTTTTCTGTTCAGTACAAATAGAGATTCGTACTGCTTCTAGGCCAACGGTCGTGCAATGAGGTGAGATTACGCCTTGATCACGCTCAGCCGCCAGGTATATCCCCTAGGTTTTGGGTGCCCACTTTTTAGGAGCTGGATATGTACCTTCAATATCATAGGTTCGAAAGAGAAAAATAGATTATAATGCCACGTACGGGTACGAACTTAACAGTATACTAGTGCACTAACCTATCTGTATATATGAAATATATAGTAAGAAAATAAAAATTAAAATCCATTAAGGATCTTGGGCTAAGTACATACAGGGATTGGTACTGTTCTTAGACAAACGGTCGTGCAATGAGGTGATTAGGCCTAGATCACACATAGTCGTCAGTTGTTTTCCCCTCATATTTGAGTACCCACTTAATGCCAAAGGTCGAACAACAAGAAATACCATTTTACACTATGAATTTAGAACCTTTTAATGATTTTTCCGTGAACGACTGTTACAATTTAATTTAACTCATTGTATTGAACACAAATTAAATAGGCTTTAATTTTATCCTGATTTAAATTTGACATGGCTTACACAACAACTTTTTAAAATGTCTTCCTTTAAAGTAGCTTGTATTTTGTCGATTAAAATACAATTAACCATTTCTGCACGCTACATTGATAAAACAAGCTGTCAATTATTATTAAAACGTAAATTATGGTTTATTTTATCAAAATAATTATATCATGGTATTACAATTTATACAGCTCTGTAGGGAATTAAGTTTAATGTAGTTTGTAACATATACTACTTCATTTGTACTAGAGGAGTACAAGTACAAATACTGCGTGATGTAGCATTCTTAATTCTGCAGTGTCCCACATCTCTTGGGACTAAACATTTAACGTAAAAACTTCTTTTCGAAACCCTTAAGAGGTCCTTTTAAGTAACCGACCACATTTTACATACATAGAACTGTCGGGAGTATAATATTGTAGTTTTGAGGATTGTAACCTTTAATTTCACTACTGAATGATGACCCTTGTTTTCTGCTTTTAACTAAAACATTTGAGCTTTGGGGCTCTAATAAACCAGCAAACTCTTCCCGTATCCAGTCCTTACAATCCTTAATCCTTAACGCTCCTTACTTTTTCACCAATAAAATCATCCAAAAGACCTTAATGTTCCATATGTTGCTGATTTGGCCTGTACCAGGTATCACTCCTATGAAAAACTCCATTCCCACTGCAATCCACTATTCAATACTTGCTTCCACGTCTGAAAAGAAGATGGGCATTTTCTCTTTATGTTTTTTTTTTTTTTTTCATGTGTTTTATCATTGTAGCATATTTACTTGTGTGAAAACATACAGTTGTGAATTTCAATAAATACATTTAAAAAAACTGTAACATTATTCCCTCCTGTATAACAATTTTTATGGTTATTAAAGAATTATATATGTTATATTAATAAATTTATATATGCTTGGCATGAAATCATTAATTTTACGGGTATAGTGAAAATTTCAACATTATTAAATAGGTATCTTTGACTGCCATCTTCCAAGGAAGTAAAGCCTGAAGAGAAAACAGGACGATCCCATTAAGAAGGAATACCAGAGGTATCTGTTACACCCCTCGTACTCCTTTCCTCTGTAAGTGAATACTCTACAGTTATTTATAGGCTTGCCTTAACCATTATATAGTTTTTAAAATGGTTCTAAGAATAACAGCGTATATAAAGCTCTGGTTTATTAAGCTTAATTTATTACAATTCTTGATAAATATTTCTTCAAAAGTCTGCATATTTTGTTTATGTAATCAAGAACATAAATAAATTACGTACATCAGAGTATCATATAATAATCTAAATTTTTTTTTTTTAATCTGAATAATTTGAAAAAAATAAAAATAAAAAAACAGTAAGAGATTTGAATCAATTCAATGGATAAGTTTTCAATTTTTTTTTTTTTTTTTATCACCCCATTAGGAAAAAGGACTGCTCAATATAAATGACTAAGCCCCACAAAAAATTGTGTGTGTGTCTTATGTGGCCTAAGTCTAACTTTTAGAAAACCTTAATTTATATTTTAGCCGCGTATATGTCTGAGATGTTAAAGTTTTTAACAAAATAGGTAACCAGAAGAGCCATTTTATACCATGGATTTTGAACATATTTACAAAAAAAAAAAAAAAAAAAAAAAAAAAAAAAAAAAAAAAAAAAAAAAAAAAAGCTTAAACGATTTTGTTTAAAATCGATATATCGCTGTAATATTATTTGGATTTTAATATCATTTAGGTTTCATTCTGATTGAAATGGTCTGATAGGGGTTATGCCTATATTTTCACAGTCTAAAGTATCTCTATTTTGTAGATTAGGAAGAATTAACCATATAATCTTGTTAGCATTGATAAAAAACGCTGCAAATGGTTATTAATAGTATTATTTTCAAATAAGTATATCAGTGTATAACTGTTTATAGGAAATTAACTAATATGAAAAGCATTAAATAATTTAGTAGAAAATAGCTTATCACAACTGATAATTTCAAAACACATCTCTTCCATTTCTGAAATGAACTATTTTATGATTTTATTAAAATTCGGTATTTCATTATTCGTACGGCGGAAAACGGATTTTTTTTTTATTACCTTCAGTAAGTCTTCTTTCTTCTTTCAGTGGCGCGACAGGCTGTGTAGACCCTGGGCCTTGTGGTGTAAACTCCTGCGAGTTTACACTCACGCTTCACGATGCTATTTTTAGTGGAGGGTCATCACTCCCTACGACTAATTTTGTGAGTGGCCACCCTTTGGCTGACGGGTCTCACATACCCGGGGGAGAGGTTGTGAGTGAATCCCCATTTGTTTACATGATGAGATGATATGGTTAATTTTTTCGAAACTACAAAATTAAAGGTACTTTAGAGGAAAACATTTTGAAATATCTGCATATCTGCATAATGGAACTCTTTAACCTTTTTTCAACCCTAACTTAATTTATGCGTTCTTATATTGATTTTAATAACGGAGGTGTGTGAAAATCATGTGCCGCTCGTACCAGATTTTTAGATATTGCAGCCTATCTAAGGCAAGGACTTAACATCCACACTCTGAAACATTTTCCGCCTTTCCTAACACCTAAGTCCTAAGTTATGTAACATTGATTACAGCTTATGCCTTTAGATGGAAGCAATAATATTGAAGATCGTTCCTATGTTGCAACTATAAATTGCATTCTGGAATGTAAGAGGTTGATCCTTCGAAGAAACGTTTAGCCATTTTTTAATCTCAAATGCAATAATAAACGATAAAAACAATTAATCTCTTCTTATTCAAGGTTAATAGTTTTCTTGATCAGTAATAGTAGGTTTTTCCGATTTATAACATAATTCTGGTATGTGTTCAGTAATGTAATATTTTTTATGTTGTAATATTATAGGCCAGCGAGGTTTAATTATAATACACTCATTTTTTAACAAACCTTTCGTACTACGCACAGTTGGCAAAATCACCAATTTAGGAAGACAAAAGTCAAGTCAAAAGTTTACAATTTTCCAGTGCTTCACCTTTTTATTATTAGTTGGCAAGACCCTTAATACTAATATTTCCCGGCATACCGTGTTTACAAATAAATAGTAAATAAATGAACCATTCCTGTTCACACAAGTGCCTAATAACCGGCAGTGGGATTGTCTTTATTTGATGGTCATTTATTGTGTTCAAGGTGTATTTAGAGCAATGTCTTTTTGCTTTTATTTAACAATGAACATTGCTGAGACAGGTAAGACATTATATTTCCAAACTAGTTATTAAATATACATTGCAATCTCACCTGTAGAGTTAATTTTGCAATTAGTAAATGCATGCGCCAATTCAATAACGAAAAATTATAAAACCCCCAAGTTACCCCGAGGATTTGTTAGTAGGATTTGTTTCATCAATCCTTCTAGTCTTTAGATATTACAAATACACTTGGGTGATACATAATTTTTTTCAGACACAACACTCCGAATCAAAAGTTTTACAATCTATAATTTCACGAATTTCCTAAATGATATAAAATACATCTATTAGCAGGTTTAAGCAACTCCGAGCCATAATTAGGTTGTTTTTTGTATTATTTTACCCGTATTCTGGGACTTCAAACGTATAATGCAGGAAAGATTTAGATTTTAGCAAATAAATTTGATGTTTGACCACTCTACGCCAATCGTGTAAACAAATTAATTAGTTTTCATATTTTTTTTAAATATTTTATTTCGTAATCTAGGACCCCAATGGTTAAATATAGACAAGTTTCAGAATTTTGTCCACCTAAATCGGTCATATAGTGCACTGTGCTACGCTTAATTGTAAAACAAATGAATCCCAAAAAAATTGAATATATATGGATTTGATAAAGAATCAATAAGGCTGGAACAAATAAGTTCAGCGGGTTTAATTGCTAATTAAAAAAAAATATTACTTTTTCTGGTAAATTTCCACAAAAGTCAATTGTTCATTAATCGTCGGAACACCAAAATGACAACCTCTGTGCTCTTTTGTTTTTCCGAAAACTTTGGAATAAGTTATTTTTCAGGCTCATCCACCGAGCAGGTATTCAATAGTAGTTATCAACTGATGCACTGCTCTATAATATCAAACCACGCCAGAAATATGGTATTCACCGTTTAAAACAGATGTTTAGTATAAAATAATTTAAATACACTAAACTTTAAACATACGACAACATATGATTATAAAGGTAATGATTGCGGCTGTCAAAACACCCTTCTATGGTTAACGTAGCGCGTTCAAACCCGACAGAAAGCTCTTGGATATTTTAAAAGGAGTTAAAACCTTTGATTATTCCGTATTTTGAGGTGACGTAAAATGGTTATACCGAGTTTGTGTGATGTCAAGACCTCCTTAAAGATCCCAGTCCTAATTAAACATTCATAGATACAAATTAGACTTCCACTGTGGCATTATCCTATTAGCCACAGTAAAATAACGTTAGGCTAAATGAATAAAGAAACAAATATGTTTAATGTAAATGTTGAAATCCCTCGTTAACTTATTAATAGTCTGACTGTCCTTCAGCGGCTACTTTTTGTAAGAAATTTTTCCTTATATTTAATTCTTTATTTATATTCAAATATTTATTGGGTTGTGTCACATGAAATGTCCGTTTTCAAGGTAAAGGATTTTTATTAAAAATACGATATGAAAACAAGATAATTTTATTCGAAGTATTTACGTTCTTTTTCTACACATTTTCCCAACGTGACACCAACATGTTTATCCCCGAACTGAAAAACGCTGAGCTTTGAAGTGAAACAAAATCTGAAAACGCACTTTTCACTTGATCATCATTTTCAAAAAGTTTTCCCTCTGACGAAGTTGTCTACATTCCTGAACAGGTGGTAATCTGTTGGAGACAATTCGGGAGAATTTGGTGGGTGCGGAAGAACTTCGTAGCCCAGTTCTTTCAATTTTTGCACGGTATGTTTTGAAACATGGGGTCTTGCTGCCGCTCAGTGAGATCATGAGGTACCCATGTATCGAGCTTTTTTACTTTCCCAACACACTTTAAATGTCTGGAAACGGTAGATGCACTTGTTGTGCTGAGAGTTCTTTAACTGTTTGGTAGGGGTTCCCTTCTACTATATGTTCGAGGACATCGTTGTCTATTGGACGGAGGTCTTCCTCGGGGCAAGTTATCCAAGTCGGTATCCCCAGCTGAAAACTTAGCAAACCAACGGCGAATGGTCCGTTCATAAACACTCCCTTCCCCAAACGCCCTGCAAATATTTTTAGCGGCCTCAGCTGCAGAATGACTGAGTTTAAACTCGTACAAAAATATTGCTCGAAATCGCGGGTTTCCATGCTCATATTTGGAGGAATACTAAAAAGTGGGTAATTGATTGGGAAGCTAATGTTTATAATACAAAAGTAGAGGCTTATGTAAACATTCGGAAGAAAACAACAGAGACCTGCAAAATCCTATATGTATTTCAGAAACTATACAAACGGACATTTCATGTGAAACAACCCAATAGTAAAGAACGTTCAAGCTTCTTCGATATCTTTACTTCACAATATTACCGGTTCTAAAGAATTAGGCAATGGAATTCATTCGGTTTATTGTTTTACGATAATTAATTCTGATGTATTCTGAACCACACAAAAGATGAATGGACACACACACACACACACACACACACACAACACACAAGTATATAGACTATAGATTACACACAGACACACGCATACCCTCCATCGCCCACATCAGACCGCTCACCAGATCCAATTAGAGATGTGCTAATAAATTTTTCTGTAAGGAACTATTTTTCAGAAATCGTATGCAAAATTATTTGATTTTTTTTTCGGCATCTCTAGTTGCTATTTTATATGATCAACTCCAACACCAATAATTTGAAGACTAAAACGATGTATATATAAAACATTTGATCATATTCGACATCTTTACTTCACGATATTAGTTCTGAAGAAAAAGGCAATCTAATTCATTCATGTTTATTGTTGTACTATTGATAACACAGTAGTACATCGAACCATAGAATGGATGAATGAACACACACACACACACACACACAAGTATATATAGCCTATAGATTACACACAGACACAGGCATACCCTCCATCGCCTGCATCAGACAGCTGACAAGATCCCAGCCGAGATAGAGTGCCCCCAGACTCCACAAATAGGCTCAGCAACTGTTGGGGAAAATACTATGACTGGAGATGCATCGCTTCTTTAAATAATTCTATCTCATCTTTAGTTAGTTAACCTTGATAGTTATTTCGGTAACCGTGGAAATTGAAAGGGTGACCAGGTCAACTGATATATTTGAAAAAACAAAACAAAAAGTAAAGTCCTTCAAGAATAAAATTTAAGTATAAGTTTGATGACCAGAGCTGTGTGGTTTTAAATTTAAGAGTCAAAAGGTAAGTTAAACCCTTAATTTATTGGTTTAACTTACCTTTTTTACCAATGAAGCCTGATCAGCTATGGAAAATAAACAAAAAATCTGACTTTCACTTACCTCCATTGTTTAAATCAATGAAAGGATTTTCTAATACAGTTAGAGATTAAAATACGTAAAACCATTAAAGAATTAATTAAATTGAATTTATATAGAAACATGTGTTTTATTAAAAAATCTATTTTATTATTATCTAAAATAATCAGTTAGTTTTATCTTCTTTTCATCACTCTCTATTAACTTTTAAAAGCTTGAGTATAAGATAATATTTTTTCTAAAATCTTTAGCTTTCCAACGGTATATCATACGTGGATATTACTGTTGCTATGTTCAAAATAAAAAATTTGCATTAAAAATATTTTTTCGTTTTTCTCCTTTAGTTAGCTATCGAATTCGTTCAACTTGTATATTTATTTGTTTTTCATCGGTGGTAACAAGATAATATATTTATTTTTATAAAATCTACAAAATTAAAGGTTCTTTACAGGAAACAAATGTAAAATATAGCGAGTTTTTAAATCGTCGGAACCGTTTTCCAGAAAATCGAAAAAAAGTGCAAAATGCAATGTATAAAGTAGCTCTTCTGGTCAGCTCATTTTGATGAAAAAAGTTTTGTTACGTCTCGGGCGTATACTTATCTTAAATATGAAATTTCAGTTTCATAGGACTTTTCGTTTCCGCCCGAGTGTTACCACACACACACACGACCTTTTTGAGGGACTTGGTTATTTGGGCTCAGGGGACCCTAAAACGTGTATTTCCGTTGAAAACTGGAATTCGAAAATTTTCACGATCTATATATAGTAAGTGAAAGTAAAAATTGGGCAAGTTGGGAGCACTTAATAACCAAAAAAGATACCGCTCGTTTTCACAGGTTTTAGACGCTACTTTTTTTTCCGGTCAATGTATAATCAAACTTTCTTATATTGAAGTAGACACGTATTCGCTGGGAGGTCTGTAGTTTTGAGTAACTTTTTTTTATCAACATGACATACTTCAATAATAAGAAGGATTAAATGTTAACAAACCATAAGATGTATCCATATCCATAAACATATAAGTCACATTAATCGTACGTTTGGCGAGCATAGAAAATAAAAAGTTTTAGAGCAAGTTATTGCGTTGTAACTAGAGTCACGAATACTATTATGAAATTGATGCCTCGCCGTAAACGTAGGTTGTAACGACTTTCAGGCAACTTGTGAAATACAAAGGAGTCGAATGCCGTCTTTATAATTTATAGTTATAATATATTCATGTTTTGTAACATAAATATTTCTGAAAAAATGACATTAATTAGTGCCAAAACCTGGTTTCTGTGTATTATCTCGACCTTATCACCGTACTCGATGTACTAATCCCATAACCCGTCATAGGTGGTAATGGCACAGATTTTTTTTTTTTTTTGTATTTATTAAAATCATAATATATGAATAATATATAAAACTGTATATGATAATATAACAACTAAATATGCTACTAAGTGGTAAAATGATTTTTTGAACCTCTGAAGCTAAATCTTCAGCTTTCTGAAGAGCTTCTTTGGGCAGTTTTGCTTTTTTTCGCCTCCAATTCCTTCACCTGAAGGTTGACTTTTCTCTTCTCCATAAACCTCCTATCTTTTTATGATGTTAAATTCATTTTTTGTTTAATTTTTTATTGAAATTTACAACTGTAATTTGTAATACAACAAGTAAATATGCTGGTAATGATAGAATACATGAACAAACATTAAGAGAAACTGCCCATTGGCAGCGCTCAAGTAGGTAATCTAAACAAAAAGGTCTCAAGTCTTCTTTTTAGACGTCTCGGAGGATCATCAGGAAGTGAAAAGGAAGCAAAGATTGAAACTAATGGACTAGAATGGGAGTGGAGTTTGTGATGGAAGAAGTGATACCTGGTACGTTCCAAATTAGCAACAAATACAACATTAAGACATTGATGATTTTATTCATGACAATTTAAGAGGCGTCGAGGCGTGTGACCGGACTATATACAGGATATGGGGTTGGTGGCTTAATTAACTTGCAGATTCTGCAAGAAAGAAGATGACACTGCATATCACGTGATATGCAGTTCTCCAGAGATTGCCAGGATACAGTTTTACTATTTTGGCAGTGACCGATTTCTAGATCCTAAGTAGTGCGAATTGATTAATCCATATAGTTTGGTCAGATTCACTAAGTCAATAGGCCTGTATTAAAAGGATAATGGATGGCGCACAATAAACCTAGTTGAGGCTGCAGTGCATAGGACAAGCCGAAAAGAAAAAAAACAAAAAAAAACGAGGATTTTGGGTGTAAGGAGATTGGATACGAGAACAATTTTTGATGGTCAAGTAGAATTCTCAAAGTTAAAATACGTAAGTTAAGATATACCTAGTGATGGTTATGTAAATTAGCCTTTTTTTACTGAAGGAATTAGTCCGGGTGGCGGTCATTAAATGAAACAACTTAATAGTTTCAACTATTTTATTGTTTGCCAACGTTTCGACCCCCATTGTGGGTCATCATCAGGGCGTCTGGTAGGTGAGTGGAAACTGAGTTTAGTTTCCACTCACCTACCAGACGCCCTGATGATGACCCACAATGGGGGTCGAAACGTTGGCAAACAATAAAATAGTTGAAACTATTAAGTTGTTTCATTTAATGACCGCCACCCGGACTAATTCCTTCAGTAATTCTCAACGGTCAACTAATTATATCCACAATAGCCTTTTTTTAGTTTAGTTAAAGGTTAAGGTGTCTGTCCAGTAATTATTGATGTAACTTTTCTTGTCCTTTAAGTCTAGTGTGCGGATTCCATGTCATGCTGTAGCACTAAATATCAGATCTTTATATCCGGGACAAGCGGGATATCATTAAAGGACACTGCAGAGAAGGATTTCATGGAGGTTAACGACGAATGGTAAAGGTAATTTGACGGGATTTATTGGAATTGATTTCGTTTCTTCAATTCATCTCCATACTTCAAGGTGTCTAACTGAAGAAATTGAGAGGCAATGGTTGGATCGTTGTTGACTAATAAAACACAAGTGACATCACAGCATAGTGTACATATTTTTAAATTATATATTGCTCAGGAATGGACTGTTCTAGATGCTTTAAGTTGTTTCTAGGATCGACTAGAATTATTCCGCTGACAATGGGAAACGGATCTCTTAAAATACTTTGCTTGGGTTATCCCAGCGTCACGCGTAAATATCAGACAACCTAGATATCTTAAAATAGTCGCTGACACTCTAAACTGCCAAAGGTCTCCGCTGAGTGAGGCGGCGATTTCTAAAATAGGGAACTAATCGGGTAGATTATCGGTACCGAAATACCCCCAGCGAACCCTACACCGAGTTCCGCAAAGTGCTGAAAGTTCACGATAGTATACTGAAATAGCCATGACACGATGCACTTGAAATGTTAACGGTAGTAGGGAAATAATTGGGATGTCCGTTGTAACATTAGACTTGAACAATGCCTAAGGTTTTTCGTAAGGATCTCGTTGCCCGTGAGAAAATTGAGTTAATTTATATTAACTTTATTTTAATTTTACTTCGGGAGCGGCGTGGTCTAAGGGATAGAGAAGTAGTCTACGGTTCTCCGAATCCTGGTTTCTAATCCCGGTTATAACAGAGTATTATTTATTCTATTAATTCAGCCGGGGGCGACCGAAGGGTATGGAGACCCTCCTGAGGCAGACCCAGCCTGTTTAAAGTGGGTACCCAACTTTGGGGATAAAACCTGGCGGCTGAGCGTGTCAAGGACTAATCACCTCATTGCACGGCTGTTGTCCTAGAAACAGTACGAATCTCTATATGTACTGAGCACATATGGGTTGTAGAGGTACAGGTTTTTATTATTATTATTATTTTTTTATTTTATCTAAATATGAAATATTAAGTAAGGTAAAGCATTGTGATCATGAATATTAACAAATTAGATTTTCACCTAAAATACATTCTATTCTAATTCCCTCTACAATACCTTTAATTTTGTATATACGAAAAGTTAACCATTTGTCTTTTTTTAACCAAACCAAACAACAATTTTTATTGAGTAAAATTACAATCTGTCCCAAATTGGACATCAATAGTAGTGCTGAAAGATATCATACATACTACATTCATACAATATTTACACGGCATAAAATTACAATAAAATATATACACAATAATGGATCAATACAATAAAGTCAAGAATTCATTTATACCTATATACACATACACACACTCATACATACATCACATTGAGTAGAGAATCTAGCCAGTGCTAGAACTCCAATATATTTACAAAAGGTCGCGGGGCCACTGCCGTTTCAACCTTCTAGGTGTTTTGTATGGATGAGTGGAGCTGGATAGGGATTGAGCTAGAGGATTGGGATGATGAATGAGGTTCTGGTGGAATTTGGAAAATTTGGATGAAATTAGGTCTGAAATAAATGGAACATTAAGGTCGTGGTGCAAGGTATAGTTGGAGACATAATAAGGAGCATTTACTATTGTACGGAGGACTTTGGATTGAAAGGATTGTATCCGTTTGATGTTAGAACGTTTAGCTGTCCCCCACAGTTCAAGTCCATAGGTCCAGATGGGCTTCAGTATTGTCTTGTAGATTAATAATTTGTTGTCAACTGTAAGTTCAGATTTTCTGTTGAGTAGTCGGTATAACTGTCCGAATCGTCGGTTGAGTTCTTGTCTTTTATTGGGTTGATGCAAAATTAATGCAGGTTTCCTCTATTGCAATATCTTAATTCCAATTGTGTAAACAAAGCTAATCCTAACATTGATCATTATTATACCAAAACAAACCTTATCTAATACCCTCTCTTTCACCATGAATTTGTTTAGTAAAATCGTTTTGTTCAGTGTGTTCAAAGGTCTTGAATCGAAAATGTCAAAGTGCGATTTTCGTCAAATTTATTTTTACGAATTTAAATTAGGGCGCAGCGCTGCGCAAACGGCTCGTAATATTAATGAAGTGTGGGGTCAGGGGGCTATTAATGAGTGCACGGAGCAGCGTTGGTTCCAGAAGTTTCGCAGAGGAGATTTCGACCTCGAAGACAAGGAAGGTCGGGGCCGTCATCTTGCTCTGGACAACGACCAGCTGAGGTCAAAAGTGGAAGAAGACCCAACCAAAACCACACGAGAAATGGCGGCGGAACTCGGTGTGAACCAATCCACAGTTGTACGCCACTTGGAAGCAATTGGTAAGGTAAAAAGTTGGCCAAGTGGGTGCCAGTAGTAACGCCAGACCACACGTTGCACAACCAACGCACGAGTTGGGCTACGAAGTTCTCCAACATCCGCCTTATTCACCTGACCTCTCTCCTACAGACTTTCACTTTTTCAGGCATCTGGACAACTTTTTGAGGGAGAAAAATTTTCAAAACCAGGACGACATTGAAAATTCTTTTCGTGATTTCATTGAGTCCAGGGATTCGGATTTTTTTTCTGTTGGAATAAGAAAGCTTGTTGAACGTTGGCAAAAGTGCATTGATTCAGATGGAAATTATTTTGATTAAATATATATGGTTAAAGTAGAGATATGGCGTATTTACAATACCTACTAAAAACCTGCATTAATTTTGCATCAACCCAATGAGTCTTGTACGTAGGTTCCAAGTCAATATTTTGTCTAACAGTAAGCCAAGATACCGGACCGTATCTGAGAGAGGAATTGGTAATGAGTTGAAATAAACTGGCGGACAGGATTTTCGTACTTTGTCTTATTAGAATTGTTAAAAAAAAAAAAAAAAAAAAAAAAAAAAAAAACTTATAGAAGGTAAATGAATTAAAAAAAAAAAAAGATGTAAAAGGTGTCGATCTTGGTGATATTGATGTATCAGGGCAAACATTTGAACACGTAGAGAAATTCAAGTATTTAGGTTTAATTAAAAAATAAAATCCAGGAAGAAATAAAGTCCCGGTTAAAGGTAGGAAATGCGTGTTATTTTTCAGTTCCTAAGTTACTTAGGTCGCGGCTTCTATCTAAAAACTTAAAGATTAGAATTTATAAAACTATTATTCTTCCAACGGTTCTTTACGGATGTGAAACGTGGCCGCTTACTTTGAGGGATGAACAACGGCTTAAGGTTTTCGAAAATAATGTATTGCGTAAAATATTTGGTCCGAAGAGAGATGAGGCCACTGGGGAATTCAGAACGCACAGAGTTGCACAACGCGGAATTGCGGGAATTGTATCCTGTGAATATAATTGAACTAATTGCATCGCGGAGACTCAAATGGGCGAGTAAAGTTGTTGGGCTCGATGACGAGCGGATTCCGAGAAAGTTGGTATTTGCTGATCCGACTGGTAGGCGTCCGAAAGGTAGGCCGAAGCGGAGATGGGAGGATTGCGTTAGGGCTGATCTTGGGAGCTTAGGCTTGAATGGTTAACATTGGACGAGTCTGTGTTGGCGGAATTTGGTGGTATCAGCATCGAATCTTCGGGTTCGCTAAGCCTATTATTATTAAATGAATTTAAGGAGAAAATTGAAAAAAAAAAAAAAAAAAGATAATTATTTTCCCCTATAACATAACAATAGTAATATATACCGTTGGAAAGATAATAATAATTTGGGAAAAAAATGTTATCTTATATAAAAAGGTGTTATTTAAGTTTAGCAGTTTTCCTTTTCCCGAAAACATATATAGACCATGGATTTTTCATTTTTATTTCCGATATTCCCATGACACAAATTACCGACATTTTAATATTATTCCTGATACTTTTTCATGATTTGTTTACATCATCGAATTCATCAGTTACACATAAGAAAGCTTCGAACCTATTTTTTACTGACATCGCGAGTTTATTTTTAATTGTAGAATTATTAAACCTTAAAGGTTTAATTTAAAGAAAGGTTGGTTTATACAAGTTGGGCTCAGATAGGATTTATGTTTTTTCACACACCACGTACATCTTTCTGAGAGATTTTGTTATTTAGGCTCGAGGGGTCCTGAAATGTGTATTTTAGTCAAAATTAAAAATTGAAAAGATCACCTGTGGTGTTGTGGCTAGCGTAACAGTCTTCTATAGCCAAAAGTCACGGGTACAAACGCGATAGATGGCTCCAGGATTTTTCAAAGGAGCAAATAAAATCCTCGGTCATGCCGTTCTTGGAGGGGAAGTAAAATGGTAGTCCGATTGTCCTTTTGGATGTCAGATTCTAGTTACAGATCCCTATCCTAATTAAACCTGTATAGGCAAAATTTAGGAATCCTACTGTATTCGTTAGAGTGTCATGAAGTTCCACTAAACGAACAAACAAACTAAAATAAACATCTAGTCTGCAAATGGTATTTATAAAGTAAAAAATCACAGACAACACTAAACATAATTATAACATGTTCTAACGAAGACAGACTTGTGCCACAACACAGGTGTCAACTGCTACAAAAAACCGAACCGGCTGAGGGATTAGAAAGTCGAGTTGGGCAACACCAGCGCCATCTGTGTCCCGGCTAATAATCTCCCTTTGTCGGCGACAACTCAAACAGCTAATATAAAAAACCCTGTTCAATTATGATAAGTTCTCAAGTAGCCTACAAGTCCATAATGGGCCTGTTTGTCCAGAAATAACAGCTGCAGCTGTGTTAAGCGAGTATCGATTTACTTCATGCTTTGGATCGATTATGAAATCGAAAGAAAAAACATGTAACACTATAACCCATGAAGGGTCTGGGTTCAGTAAATGGTATGTATCTCTGTGTCTAAATCAATGTCTGTGCAAGGAGGGGACCACGCTCAACGACCGGTAACCGTTAATTTAAAATTATAAGAAATAACAATATTTTATTGTTTAGCTTTCCAAGGGTGTATTTTAAATCTTTAAAAAAATTCGTTTTTAATCCTTTCATACATTATCAAATTCTTTCATAGATTAAGTAAGTTTGTACGCTGATGACACTTAGTAAGTAAAAGTCTGGTGTTGTGCCAGATTGTTAATACTATTGGGTTGTGTCACATGAAATGTCCGTTTTCAAGGTAATGGATTTTTATTAAAAATACGATTTGAAAACAAGATAATTTTATTCGAAGTATTTATCTTCTTTTTCTACACATTTTTCACAACGTGACATCAACTTTTTTTATATCCGAACTGAAAAACTCCTAGCTTTAAAGTGGGACAAAATCTGAAAACGCACTTTTCACTTGATCTTCATTTTCAAAAAGTTTTCCTTTGATGAAGTTGTCTAAATTCCTGAACAGTCGGAAGAACTTCGTAGCCTAGATCTTTCAATTTTTGCACGGTATGTTTTGAAATAGTTATAGAGTTCTTATTTTCAATACTGCATGCAAATATTTTACTTACATTATGAATATAACACTTTTTATTCTCTCACAACAAGCTCTCCCCACACTTACCTGAAACAAAAACAAAAACTTGTAAAAAGAATAAAAATATATACATGTTATTTTTGACTTCAGATTGATGATTATTACACACGATAAATTATCGTAATGTTAACAAAGCTTTATAAATAATCACTATTTTTTTTTTCTGTTGGCGCGACAGTTAGTG
This sequence comes from Piezodorus guildinii, assembly GCA_023052935.1. Classification (NCBI taxonomy): domain Eukaryota; kingdom Metazoa; phylum Arthropoda; class Insecta; order Hemiptera; family Pentatomidae; genus Piezodorus; species Piezodorus guildinii. The sequence continues at coordinate 138,939,107 of CM041297.1, read as the reverse complement.
AAGAACTTGGCCACGCGTTGTGGTTCCTTAGTATTCAACACTGCGATCCTATTTGGCATTTATAGGATAGGTTTATTACAATGTTTGTATATGTCTAAGCCAAGTTTGTGAGTGACCACTAGTTGGCTGACAGTGTTAATGTAAAATTAAATGGGGGATAATTGTTTGCTTAAAAAAGTCCTCCAGGGATTGGGATTCAAACTAACAATCTTTGGCGAGTTTTCCTCTCGTGCGTAATACAAGGTGCTTCATTTTAATTATGATAAATCCATTTTTATATGGTTTTACATGGTTTATATCTGCACTTTTTTTTTCTTTACGATCTATGACAGATCGCCTTAAATAAAAAATAGTAAAGGGTTCATCAGAGGAAGGAATTTGAACCATTTTATTTCATTTAACTCCTTTCAATGAGGATGACCTATCCCAATAATAAAGATGATTCGGTCATAAATTGCTATAACAAAAAAGCAACATATATCAGAACCTTTATCCTTATTTAGTAAAAATGCGGTAAAAAATAATAAAATTTATGTTTTTAAATGACATTTCTAGAGATTCGGTTTGAAGAACTAGTTGCACCTAGAGTTACTTATCTCAATCAGGTAATTTCATCTGAGTGATCTGGTTATTTGGACTCAGAAGACTACAAACATGAATTTCTGATGACAAATCGAATCAGAAAATTTTCACTATCACAATTGTCATAGCCTTACTCTTCTTATTCAACTATAGGTGAGTGAAATTAAAATTTCATGTCGGCAGTAATATTCAACTGATTAGATTATAGTGTAATAGACGTGTTTGGGACTGAAAAATCTCATGACGAGTACTTGTCATTGTTTGGACAGGATAATTATTGGTATGAGAGTAATAATGATTAAGATGCACACGCCAGGAACGATGATAGTAGACAATGATAGCACTATCAAGCTGTTGGCTGCCTCTTTGATTGTGATAGATAGCCAGCGGGTAGGGAGCTCGAGGATGATAAATTTATCAAGTCAGGGAGGATGTCACTGCTAAGGAGAATCGATCCGTGAAACCTGTCTCCACCGCACGCTTAGCAATCCTCTAGATAGAAATGAACTAAAGACTGCTGCCTTGTAAAATTTGACTTCTATTTAAGATCAAACATAAGCGAGAAAAAATGAGACTTCCCATAGTTAGGTTGGTGAAACCATTATTTTGTTTATTGTATTTTCATTTAAAGTAGCTTTAGGCTACTTTTGATAATAGGACGATGCTACAGTGGGAGTTCTAAATTTTCCCTATCCAGGTTTAATTAAGATAGGGATAATCAACGAGTACCTGACATCGCACGGGATCAGGACCACCATTTTACGTCTATTCCGAAGAACAGAATAACCAAGGAATTTAAAATTATCTAAAAACATACACTTGTCATATACCACCAAAATCTAAGCTATTTAAACACATAAATACAATGAATATAGTTTATTATACGTATTTATATTGTATAACTGGCGTGAATACAAATTAATCTAATGCCATATATCTAGAAAAACATTTTCAAATCGGAAGGTTTTTATTTTTTATTGGAATAAAAGTGGTATAATATTTAGGGTCATCTGTGGTGTAGTTGCTATTATATCATCCTAATATACCCTAGGCCGCAAGTTCAAACCTGGCAGATGGCTCTAAGACATTTTCATATGAGTAAAAAATCTGTACTAATGCCGTTCTTCATAGGGAATGGAAAAAAAGTGGTTTGGAGCACGTCAGGTACTCGTTAAATTAACATCTTCCAATCAGACAGAGCAGTATTGAGTGACGTTAAATAAATAAACAAATACTAAAATGGGAATCCAAAATTTTGCCAATCTACGTTTAATTAGGATAGAAAGGTTTAACGAGTAGATGACATCGCAAAGGCTCGAGGCCAACGTTTTACGTCCTCTCTGAAAATGTTTTACTCTGTTTAAAAAATCTTAGTGCCACTCAACGTGGACCTTGGGCATAGAAGGATGTTAAACTAGCCACTATACCACTTAAAAAAAATATTTTAACATCATATGCTATATGAACATCTTAAATGTCTAATTTAAGGTTCGTAAGTATTTTCGGTTTTGAGCTAGGCTTACAACGCACCCATAGACCATCATGAAAGACCTTGTTATCTAAAATTTTTATTTTCCCCAAAGAGTGTTTTATATGTAGGTAGAAAGGATTTCTCGAATAAACATATTTTTTATAAACTTCTGATAGGTTTTTGGCTTTTGCTTATCTCCAGATAGTTCACCCGCAGTTACATTACCCTCCATTAGCCACAGACACTCCCATCAGACGGCAGACAAACACAGAAGAGTTGGCTAGGAGAGGTGTGATTGACTGAACTCTAGCTGGCTCACATCCAGCCACCAGGTCGTGAACTGTGCGGCATACATTGTAAGCGTTCGATAACACCTAGAGGAAGCACTGTTTCTGTATATTGTACTCACATCATTAATTATAAAACTAATTTTTTTAATTTATTTATTTATTTGGTCGCTTACAAAGGTTGATTATTGAGATTAATTAACCAAAAAATCAATAAAAATTGTATTAAAATTATAAAAAAGCGTTTAGTACTCTGGAATACTTTTAAAGAGAATCTCGAAAGTTCGCTGAGATACCAGAACCTCTTTATAAAAGTTTATTTCTTCTTTTATTTGATCTTAATGTATTTTTAATGGCACTTCTTGGTATCGGTAATAGGGGGCAACCGACAGGATTGCTGGCGAATTGGTGATCGATGGGAAGGTCCTTCTACAGCTTTAATATTGAATCATATTCAGTGTATTTTTGAAATATACATGACATCTCATAAAATGCCTTAGGATATTATTTCTGTTATCCATGGTCAGGAATAAGATCCATTCAAAGAGAGATCCTATATTAAAGAAACAATACTTAAAAATCTGATGTTTCCTAATTATCCATCTTACTTATATGAAATGGGTGATAGAAAGTTATTCTCAATAAAACTATTCATCGAATATTCATAGAAATATTAAAATATAATTTCTACACGACGTTGTTCGACTTTTACTTTCCTATTTAGTTGGTTTAATTTCAAAAACATTGAAGGAAATTTTCCCTTCTTCCATTTGGTACAACTTATTTTTTTGTGCATGCACATCAAGCATATAAATTGGAACTTTTCTGATGAAAACCACAGATAACAGAAAAAAAAGACACATGTTTACACCAAGTAGAAATATATGAATTTTACTTTCACTTACCTATATATAAAATATATATAATAAGGGAAAGTATTGCGATTTGGAAATACACATTTTAGGGTCTCCTGAGTCCAAATGACCAAGTCCCGCAAAAAGGTCTGTGTGTGGTAACTCCCGGGCGAAAACGATAAGTCCTCTGAAACTGAAATTTCATATTTAAGACAACTAAACGTCCGGGATGTTACAAAATCAGGTGACCGGAAGATCTACTTTATACTATACATTTAGCATCTTTTTTCGATTTTCTCAAAAACGGCTCAAACGATTTTGATTAAACTCCCTATGTCGATGTAAAATTTAATGGGCTTTAATATCCGTCCGGTCCGAAGAGAGATGAGGTCACTCGGGAGTTTAGAAGGTTGCACAACGCGAAATTGTGGAGCTTGTATCCTGTGAATATGATTGAGTTGATAGCATCGCGGACACTCAAATGGGCGTGCAAAGTTGTTGGGCTCGCTAAGGAACGGATTCTGAGAAAGTTGGTATTCGCTGATCCGACTGGTAGGCGTCCGAAAGGCAGGCCGAAGCGTCGATGGAAGGATTGCGTTAAGGCTGATCTCGGGGGCTTGGGTTTGAACGGTGAACATTGGACGAGTCTGTGCAAGCGGAGTTTGGTGGTATCGGCATTTAACCCTCGGGTTCGCTAAGCCTATTATTATTATTAGTAAAATATAAATAAATAGTTCAATAATTATAATAAATAGGGTAAAATGGCTGTATGACAATTAAGGGAGAAAAATCTTGGGAAGAGGCTACCCAGTGTACTATTGTAGCACTGCAAAGATTATTTTAGGTAACATAGTGTTATCAATATAGTAAAAAAGGAATTCTAGATTTTAATTTAAGTTGTCAAAAACTTTAAGATGAGGCCTGGACCAGTCAACGGGTTGTTGCGCCAATTATGTATATAAGTGTTATTTATTTGGTTTGAAAATAAATTAATGAGTGATTTTCGCGCTTCCTGTGAAATTTATATTATATTCCTGTACAATTATACTAGATATAGAATCTTTTGTAAATATTTCAATTATTACAGTCATTATCCGAGATTAAAGACATCCTCAACATTATCCAGGTGAACTCCAGGCCTGAGCTGGAACGCTTCCAGCCATTCCAGGGGACCGTTCTACTTTTGGAGTACGAGTGCACACATATGTGTCATCGCATATGTGCGCGGCGCCGGTAATCAGGCGTACTGTCACGCGGCCAACTCCTATTTCCTCTCCGCGAGCTGTCTCCGGATATAATTTACGAGTCATCGCTTCATAATAGATGGCTTCAAGGATTACACAAGATGAAGACATTAAAAATTTTAAATGGCGAGCCAAACTACAAACGTAAGTCTAACAATATTTCGTTTGAAAACCCAGTTATTTGTTAATACCTCACAACATGCTAAGAAGAAATTATTTGATAACATCTATACAAATCGTTTATATATATTTTTCCTTTTTATAGTCCTCTTATTACAACTATAATAAATAGTACTAAAACCTATCTTGAACTATGGGGTTGAACTGTCAAATTTTCTAACATCAGAAAATGAAATAATAAAACCGAAAATAACCAGCGGCATCCCGACTTAAAGAAATATTCAATATGACAATATTCAGTTTTGTTTTAATACGTATTTTCAATTTAACTAACATATATACATATATAACATTTATGAAATGTTTCATTAGATTCATCTTCGGGGTCCCTAGGCGCTACAGCGTTTCTGACAGGTATGCCGAGTTGAAGTGGCTCAATCCTGTTTCCCGGCGAAAATATTTCTTGGGAGTTTTTCTATTCCGTACTATCAATACCAAAAATCCATCCTACATTCTTGACCTACTCATCCCTTGTTCATCGGTACATTCGTTTAATACAAGGTCCCAGTCCACTAACCTATATATTCCTTTTCATCAAACGTCATCCTTTAAAAAATCATTTAGTTTGCGTGCCACATCGTTCTGGAATTCCACACCTACTTCTATACGCAAATCACCTTCTTTAACCTCATTTAAAAGCAAACTGTTCCTTCATCTCCTCAACCATCCATCGACAGATTGATTGTAAACAAAACGCTAGAATAGTGGTCATGTCACATTCTAAAATGAGGACCACAACAAATATGTAAACAATGTTTTAGATATATATTCACCTTTCTCTTTCTTTCTTCTGTTTTTCTCGGTGACCTTATTATACCATAAGAAGCACAATAGTAATATATCTTCAGATACACATTAATGATTATATAATTATAAACATATATGCATACTAAGTAATCGTAGTTATTTATTTAACTTTATTTATTCTTATTTTTAAATAATATTATATCTTAAGTTTGTATTTCTTTTATGTTTTTGTTTCTGTGCCAGACACAAGCCAACGTTTTGTACTTTTCTGTTATTCTTAGGGGACTGAAGGTCCCAGAATAAAATTTACTTTCTTTCTTTCTTTCTATATATGAAATATATAGTAAGCGAAAGTATTGAGAACGTGAACAATTTCGAATACCAGTTTCCGACGGAAATATAGGTTTTAGAGTCCTCTGGGTCCAAATGACCAAGTCCCGAATAAAGGTGTATGTGTCCCCGTAAGTCACCTTTTCCATTTCAAATGTTACCTTTTCCAAGTCAAATGTCACCTTTTTCTTCACTTCTAGCCTTAAATATTCCGTTTTATTTATTTATTTATTGAAAAATAATTAGTTTAATTAAAATTATGACTTTTTTAATAATTTTGGCATATCCTATCGCTATTTTTTTCTGTTTATTAGATATTTGATATCAAGTTCTGTTTTTTACGAACTAATATTTAAAAAAATTAATTATTGTCTATTTAGTTTTAAGATAGTTGTTGATTTTGAATTTTTAGAGGAGAGGGATACTTTTTGGGAATAATTAATGTGTTTTCGGGTATTATAATTACGTTTTTCGAGATGTATTTTTTATCGCTCGCGTGCATATTAACTCGCATTTACTTTTAATGTTTTTTATTGATATAGGGATTAATTAATGTGCTTTCGGGTGGTTATGATTACGTTTTTTCGAGCGTTATTTTTTATCGCCCTCGTTTATTTTAACTAAAATTTACTTTTAATGTTTTTTATTGATATAGGGATGAATTATCGTGCATTCGGGTGGTTATGATTACGTTTTTTGAGCTCTGTCTTTTATCGCTCATGCGTAATGCAACTTGCATTTTCTGTTAATGTTTTTTATTGATATAGGGATTAATTATTGTGCTTTCGGGTGGTTATGATTACGTTTTTCGAGCTGTATTTTTTATCGCTCATGCGTATTTCAACTCGCATTTAGTTTTAATGTTTTTTATTGATATAGGGATGAATTATTGTGCATTCGGGTGATTATGATTACGTTTTTCGAGCTCTATCTTTATCGCTCTAAGTTTTTCAACTTGCATTTACTGTTAATTTTTTTTTTTTATATAGGGATTACTTAATGTGCTTTCAGGTGGTTATGATTACTTTTTTCGAGCTCTATCTTTTATCGCTTATGCGTATTTTAATTCGCATTTACTTTTAATATTTTTTATTGATATATAGGTTATTAATTGTCTTTGCGGGTCTTGTAATTACGATTTTTGAGCTGTATTTACTGTCGCTTGTTCGCATTTCAACTTGCATTTACTTCTAATCTTTTTATTGTTATAGGGGATCTATACTTGTGTTTTTGGGTGGTTATGAAAAAACTTTTTTTGGACTGATTATTCTATAGCTCGCGCTCGTTTCAACTTAGAGCTAATATCATTTTATATTTTGATAGAGTGGTCTTTCTTTGTTTTTGTTTTAGGGGATTCTGATTACGTGTTTTGAACATTATTCTTTTATGCGCTTGGAAATTTTTACATACCGTAGATATTATGTTATAATTTGAAGTAAAAATTATTTGCTGTGTTTTTGCACGTTCTGATTACTTTTTTTAACTGGGGGTTACATCGCGATTGCGCATTGTTCTAGATCACTTTTTATTTAAGGTAAAATGTGCACTAGCTATAAAAAAATGTCATAAACTCTATTAGTATTCCCCAAAACACTATAAACGATCCCTCTATCAAATATTTATGAAATAGGAACAGTAACTTAAAATGAGTAAAAGCGATAACAAATAAGGTTCAAATAATGTTATAAGAACACCCGAAAATAGAATAAACGATTCCTCAATTAAATTATCAGATAATTGTAAGAACAAGTGAGAAAGTGGGTCCATTATAAAATATTTAGTTGAAAAAACTTACTCAGGACGCTATAAAAGGAACTATAACTAATCCTTTTATAAAAAAATAATGATAAAAAAATAAATAAAAATAAAAAAAAGCTAAATGATGTATATTCCAACAATGTTATAATGAGAACTAAAAACAAAATAATCAATCCCAATATCCATCAAAAACTTAATCATAACGACCCGAAAGCACAATAATTAAACCCTATATCAATAAAAAACATAAAAAGTAAATGCGAGTTCAAATACCCATGAGCGATAAAAAATACCGCTCGAAAAACGTAATCATAACCACCCGAAAGCACATTAATTAATCCCTATATCAATAAAAAACATTAAAAGTAAATGCGAGTTAATATGCATGAGCGATAAAAGATAGAGCTCAAAAAACTTAATCATAACCACCCGAATGCACAATAATTAATCCCTATATCAATAAAAAACATAAAAAGTAAAGTTTAGTTAAAATAAATGAGGGCGATAAAAAATACCGCTCGAAAAACGTAATCATAATCATCCGAAAGCACATTAATTAATCCCTATATCAATAAAAAACATTAAAAGTAAATGCGAGTTAATATGCATGAGCGATAAAAGAAAAGCTCAAAAAACTTAATCATAACCACCCGAAAGCACAATAATTAATCCCTATATCAATAAAAAACAAAAAGTAAATTTTAGTTAAAATAAACGAGGGCGATAAAAAATACCGCTCGAAAAACGTAATCATGACCACCCGAAAGCACATTAATTAATCCCTATATCAATAAAAAACATTAAAAGCAAATGCGAGTTAATATGCACGCGAGCGATAAAAAATACATCTCGAAAAACGTAATTATAATACCCGAAAACACATTAATTATTCCCAAAAAGTATCCCTCCCCTCTAAAAATTCAAAATCAACAACTATCTTAAAACTAAATAGACAATAATTAATTTTTTTAAATATTAGTTCGTAAAAAACAGAACTTGATATCAAATATCTAATAAACAGAAAAAAATAGCGATAGGATATGCCAAAATTATTAAAAAAGTCATAATTTTAATTAAACTAATTATTTTTCAATAAATAAATAAATAAAACGGAATATTTAAGGCTAGAAGTGAAGAAAAAGGTGACATTTGACTTGGAAAAGGTAACATTTGAAATGGAAAAGGTGACATTTGACTTGGAAAAGGTGACATTTGAAATGGAAAAGGTGACATTTGAAATGGAAAGGGTTACATTTGACTTGGAAAAGGTTACATTTGACTTGGAAAAGGTTACAATTGACTTGGCCGCAAGTTCAAACCTGGCAGATGGCTCTAAGACATTTTCATATGAGTAAAAAATCTGTACTAATGCCGTTCTTCATAGGGAATGGAAAAAAAGTGGTTTGGAGCACGTCAGGTACTCGTTAAATTAACATCTTCCAATCAGACAGAGCAGTATTGAGTGACGTTAAATAAATAAACAAATACTAAAATGGGAATCCAAAATTTTGCCAATCTACGTTTAATTAGGATAGAAAGGTTTAACGAGTAGATGACATCGCAAAGGCTCGAGGCCAACGTTTTACGTCCTCTCTGAAAATGTTTTACTCTGTTTAAAAAATCTTAGTGCCAGCTCAACGTGGACCTTGGGCATAGAAGGATGTTAAACTAGCCACTATACCACTTAAAAAAAAATATTTTAACATCATATGCTATATGAACATCTTAAATGTCTAATTTAAGGTTCGTAAGTATTTTCGGTTTTGAGCTAGGCTTACAACGCACCCATAGACCATCATGAAAGACCTTGTTATCTAAAATTTTTATTTTCCCCAAAGAGTGTTTTATATGTAGGTAGAAAGGATTCTCGAATAAACATATTTTTTATAAACTTCTGATAGGTTTTTGGCTTTTGCTTATCTCCAGATAGTTCACCCGCAGTTACATTACCCTCCATTAGCCACAGACACTCCCATCAGACGGCAGACAAACACAGAAGAGTTGGCTAGGAGAGGTGTGATTGACTGAACTCTAGCTGGCTCACATCCAGCCACCAGGTCGTGAACTGTGCGGCATACATTGTAAGCGTTCGATAACACCTAGAGGAAGCACTGTTTCTGTATATTGTACTCACATCATTAATTATAAAACTAATTTTTTTAATTTATTTATTTATTTGGTCGCTTACAAAGGTTGATTATTGAGATTAATTAACCAAAAAATCAATAAAAATTGTATTAAAATTATAAAAAAGCGTTTAGTACTCTGGAATACTTTTAAAGAGAATCTCGAAAGTTCGCTGAGATACCAGAACCTCTTTATAAAAGTTTATTTCTTCTTTTATTTGATCTTAATGTATTTTTAATGGCACTTCTTGGTATCGGTAATAGGGGGCAACCGACAGGATTGCTGGCGAATTGGTGATCGATGGGAAGGTCCTTCTACAGCTTTAATATTGAATCATATTCAGTGTATTTTTGAAATATACATGACATCTCATAAAATGCCTTAGGATATTATTTCTGTTATCCATGGTCAGGAATAAGATCCATTCAAAGAGAGATCCTATATTAAAGAAACAATACTTAAAAATCTGATGTTTCCTAATTATCCATCTTACTTATATGAAATGGGTGATAGAAAGTTATTCTCAATAAAACTATTCATCGAATATTCATAGAAATATTAAAATATAATTTCTACACGACGTTGTTCGACTTTTACTTTCCTATTTAGTTGGTTTAATTTCAAAAACATTGAAGGAAATTTTCCCTTCTTCCATTTGGTACAACTTATTTTTTTGTGCATGCACATCAAGCATATAAATTGGAACTTTTCTGATGAAAACCACAGATAACAGAAAAAAAAGACACATGTTTACACCAAGTAGAAATATATGAATTTTACTTTCACTTACCTATATATAAAATATATATAATAAGGGAAAGTATTGCGATTTGGAAATACACATTTTAGGGTCTCCTGAGTCCAAATGACCAAGTCCCGCAAAAAGGTCTGTGTGTGGTAACTCCCGGGCGAAAACGATAAGTCCTCTGAAACTGAAATTTCATATTTAAGACAACTAAACGTCCGGGATGTTACAAAATCAGGTGACCGGAAGATCTACTTTATACTATACATTTAGCATCTTTTTTCGATTTTCTCAAAAACGGCTCAAACGATTTTGATTAAACTCCCTATGTCGATGTAAAATTTAATGGGCTTTAATATCCGTCCGGTCCGAAGAGAGATGAGGTCACTCGGGAGTTTAGAAGGTTGCACAACGCGAAATTGTGGAGCTTGTATCCTGTGAATATGATTGAGTTGATAGCATCGCGGACACTCAAATGGGCGTGCAAAGTTGTTGGGCTCGCTAAGGAACGGATTCTGAGAAAGTTGGTATTCGCTGATCCGACTGGTAGGCGTCCGAAAGGCAGGCCGAAGCGTCGATGGAAGGATTGCGTTAAGGCTGATCTCGGGGCTTGGGTTTGAACGGTGAACATTGGACGAGTCTGTGCAAGCGGAGTTTGGTGGTATCGGCATTTAACCCTCGGGTTCGCTAAGCCTATTATTATTATTAGTAAAATATAAATAAATAGTTCAATAATTATAATAAATAGGGTAAAATGGCTGTATGACAATTAAGGGAGAAAAATCTTGGGAAGAGGCTACCCAGTGTACTATTGTAGCACTGCAAAGATTATTTTAGGTAACATAGTGTTATCAATATAGTAAAAAAGGAATTCTAGATTTTAATTTAAGTTGTCAAAAACTTTAAGATGAGGCCTGGACCAGTCAACGGGTTGTTGCGCCAATTATGTATATAAGTGTTATTTATTTGGTTTGAAAATAAATTAATGAGTGATTTTCGCGCTTCCTGTGAAATTTATATTATATTCCTGTACAATTATACTAGATATAGAATCTTTTGTAAATATTTCAATTATTACAGTCATTATCCGAGATTAAAGACATCCTCAACATTATCCAGGTGAACTCCAGGCCTGAGCTGGAACGCTTCCAGCCATTCCAGGGGACCGTTCTACTTTTGGAGTACGAGTGCACACATATGTGTCATCGCATATGTGCGCGGCGCCGGTAATCAGGCGTACTGTCACGCGGCCAACTCCTATTTCCTCTCCGCGAGCTGTCTCCGGATATAATTTACGAGTCATCGCTTCATAATAGATGGCTTCAAGGATTACACAAGATGAAGACATTAAAAATTTTAAATGGCGAGCCAAACTACAAACGTAAGTCTAACAATATTTCGTTTGAAAACCCAGTTATTTGTTAATACCTCACAACATGCTAAGAAGAAATTATTTGATAACATCTATACAAATCGTTTATATATATTTTTCCTTTTTATAGTCCTCTTATTACAACTATAATAAATAGTACTAAAACCTATCTTGAACTATGGGGTTGAACTGTCAAATTTTCTAACATCAGAAAATGAAATAATAAAACCGAAAATAACCAGCGGCATCCCGACTTAAAGAAATATTCAATATGACAATATTCAGTTTTGTTTTAATACGTATTTTCAATTTAACTAACATATATACATATATAACATTTATGAAATGTTTCATTAGATTCATCTTCGGGGTCCCTAGGCGCTACAGCGTTTCTGACAGGTATGCCGAGTTGAAGTGGCTCAATCCTGTTTCCCGGCGAAAATATTTCTTGGGAGTTTTTCTATTCCGTACTATCAATACCAAAAATCCATCCTACATTCTTGACCTACTCATCCCTTGTTCATCGGTACATTCGTTTAATACAAGGTCCCAGTCCACTAACCTATATATTCCTTTTCATCAAACGTCATCCTTTAAAAAATCATTTAGTTTGCGTGCCACATCGTTCTGGAATTCCACACCTACTTCTATACGCAAATCACCTTCTTTAACCTCATTTAAAAGCAAACTGTTCCTTCATCTCCTCAACCATCCATCGACAGATTGATTGTAAACAAAACGCTAGAATAGTGGTCATGTCACATTCTAAAATGAGGACCACAACAAATATGTAAACAATGTTTTAGATATATATTCACCTTTCTCTTTCTTTCTTCTGTTTTTCTCGGTGACCTTATTATACCATAAGAAGCACAATAGTAATATATCTTCAGATACACATTAATGATTATATAATTATAAACATATATGCATACTAAGTAATCGTAGTTATTTATTTAACTTTATTTATTCTTATTTTTAAATAATATTATATCTTAAGTTTGTATTTCTTTTATGTTTTTGTTTCTGTGCCAGACACAAGCCAACGTTTTGTACTTTTCTGTTATTCTTAGGGGACTGAAGGTCCCAGAATAAAATTTACTTTCTTTCTTTCTTTCTATATATGAATTGGGAATATCTTAATTCTAATGACACTAGAATATCGATATTTGTAAATATTGTTCAAAGATTACTTTGCATTAAAAAATTTAAACATAAGAAGCAAAATCATGATGTTCTTATTGTCAATACTAAAATCGTAGTAAAATGAAATTGAAAGGAATATCTTGATTATATTAATATAGACATATGATATTTTAAACCTAAATTCATTTTAATAATATTTATTTGAATTATGCACAATGTATATATTATTACTAATTAAAATATGTTTTTTGTTTACTTGGGGGAGAAACTGAAGTTACCACTGTGCTGCACATTTATCAGGGTTACACACCTACATAAGTTCCACAATATGTCTCCAATAATTATTTTAGAACTAACAAACTTTAGAACTCAGTCTATGAAGATATGTATTTGAATGTTAACCAATGATAATTAAAATGACGAAAAATATGTTTTTAGTGTTAAAGAAGAAATACATACACTCACTCAAAAAAGTTTCAACAAAGCATACTTTTATTTTGCAAAACTATTTATTTTCAACTTAACAATTTCCTAACGTAAAAATTATAAATACTAATATTAAATAAAAAAATATATTTATTTCATCATTAATATAAAACGAGGCAGAAGGTAATTTGTTAATGATGGGTCAAACAAGTTTCCATACGCTTTCAATATTAATCCTATTTGTTGCACTATGACCGTCTATCCAGTGATATCTGTATAACTTCTATGTCGATAACCAAATCTTTGTTCAGTATTAACTTTACTTTGGCCTGGGAAATTGATTTCTCTTCATTATGCGTATTTCTCTTGATTTGGGAGGGCTCATGGTTCGCAGGGCTTATCTATAAGAAAAATTACATATCTGTGGAATAAGCCACATGCTACTGTACAGTATGCATTACAAAGACATAAAAAGTTAAAAGTATTTGGAGGATAGAACACGAATATTTTAAGAAGGGAGTAGAATATAGCGGTCGAGTTGCAAGAAGAAAGACCTTCTTCAGTAAGTTTTTTTTTATTTTTAATTTTTTTTTTTTTTTTTTATAACTTTTATTTATTTAGAAATAATACAATCTGCCACAATCTTGGGCAATAAGTATTAGTGATATTAGAGTTCATTCATTCCTTATGTACACAAAATAAAGAAATAAAAATAAATGAATACAAAATAAATAAAATATAAAGAAGAATAAATAACCGTAAATAAAGATAAAAAGAAAATAAAAGAAATAAATAATAATAATCTTGGTCACATTCATACTTATATATACAATATTTACATACTGCCCCTGGGAACTCCGAATTAAACCCCGACGCCCACAAGTGGGTGTTGGGGCCCAAGGCTAGGAGATCCCAGCGCCTCTCAGTCAGTCGCGTCACCGGTCTAATAAGCCAGTGGAGACTGAGAGAGGGCGCTAGAGCCACAGACTCTCAGGCGTGAGTGGAGAAGCTGGCCATTGCCAACACTCAGCATTGCTTAGTTATAAGAGATCTCTAGGCCACTGCCGTTTCAACCTACGAGGAGGGTTATAGGGATGGCTGGAGCTAGATAGGGATTGGGATAAAGGATTAGGAAGGTGAGTTAGCCTCTGGCGGAAGTTTAGGAATTTAGATGGGATTAAATCGAGGACAAATGGGATATTCAGATCATTGTGTAAGGTCTTGTTTGTAACATAATAGGGAGCATTGACTATTGTTCTAAGGACTTTGGACTGAAAGGATTGGATACGCCTGATGTTCGAAAATTTAGTTGTCCCCCACAGTTCGAGTCCGTAGGTCCATATCGGTTTTAGAATCGTCTTGTAAATTAATAGTTTATTAGCAACAGAAAGTTTTGATGTTCTATTTAGTAGTCTATATAGTTGGCCGTATCGTCTGTTGAGTTCTTGTCGTTTAAGTCGAGTGTGTGGGTTCCACGTTAGTCTTTTGTCTAGTAAGAATCCCAGATACCGGACTGTGTCAGAGCAGGGAAGGGGTATGGAGTTAAAATTGACTTGTGGACAGGATCTGCGGCGAAGGGTAAAGGTGATGTGCTTACATTTGGATTCATTAATTTTGATACGCCAATTAGCGCACCAAAATTCAATCAAGGATAGATGTCTTTGTAGATAGGAAGATGCAATTTCGGGATCTGATTGGGTTGATAAAATGGCAGTATCGTCGGCAAAGGTTGCTAAGAAGGTATCAGGATCCGTAGGTATGTCAGCTGTAAATAGGAGATAGAGGACAGGACCTAGGACACTGCCTTGAGGTACACCAGCCTCGATCAGGTAACTATTGGAAAATTCTGAACCAGAGCGGACTCTGAAGGAACGGTTTGAAAGGTAGGATTGTAGGATTAGATATAAGGATTAGGGTAAATGGGTTTTTAGTTTGAAAAGCAAGCCATCGTGCCAGACCCGGTCGAATGCCTGAGCAACGTCCAGAAAGGCACCAGTGCAATATTGCTTGTTTTCAAGTGCAAAGGATATATGGTCAACCACTCGTAGGCCTTGTTGTACAGTGGAGTGCTGTGAGCGGAATCCGAACTGGTGGAAAGGAATTTCAATTAACTGTAGGATACGCTTGAGAAGGATTTTTTCAAAGATTTTTGAAAGGATCGGATGGAGACTAATAGGCCTATAGGATGAGGTGTTGTTGGGAGGTTTACCAGGTTTGGGAAAAAGGAGAATGATGGAGTGTTTCCACACCAAAGGAAAGTGGGTTGTACGGAGGATACTATTATAGAGGTAGGTAAGGAATATAATTGCTTTTTGGGGCAGTTGACGAAGGATCTTAGAATTGAGGAGGTCATAGCCAGGAGCTTTTCGAGGTTTTAGTTTCTTTATAAGGAATTTGACCTCAGAGGGGTTAATAGCTTTAGGGGGTGGAGAGAGAGGAATTGGAGAGGAGAGGAATTCCTTTACGTTAGCTGTATGGGCAGGATTGAGCTCGGGGTGTGGGATAAAAACTTTAGAAAGGTATTTGGCAAATTCTTCCGCTCTAGTCTCATCCGACGAAGCCCAGGATCCATCTTCACGTCGGATGGGATGGGAGATGAATTGGTATTTAAGAACTTTTTTGGTTACTTTCCAGAGGGAATTGTCGCAGATAGATAGTGAAGAAAGATAGGAATTGTAGGATTGGGATCGGAAGGTATCTAATTTCTTTTTAGCTAATTTGGTGTAATAATTGTAGGATTTACGATCGTCTGGGTGCCTGGTTCTTTGCCAGAGGGTTCTAGAGCGTCGTTTGGTATGGATTAGATCTAGGAGGTTTTGGGGTATAGGATTCTTCTGGTAGTATTTTGGGGAAGGAGAAGGTGAAGATGCATTCCAGGCTGCTTGTTGGATAAGGGTAGTAAAGGAATCAACTGCATCGTCAAGATCTTGTGGAGATTTGAGGGATACTCTGAGGTCTATTCCATCCGTTATTATTTCGCGAAAGAGGTTCCAATTAACTGGGCCTCTTAGGAATGATGGTGGAGGGAGTTTCGGAATAGGAGATAATGAGAGAGTCAGGGTAAGAGGGCTATGATCGGAGGAAAGGTCATCGAGCCGGGAAACGGGAATCTTAATTAAACCTGGATAGGGAAAATTTAGAACTCCCACTGTAGCATCGTCCTATTATCAAAAGTAGCCTAAAGCTACTTTAAATGAAAATACAATAAACAAAATAATGGTTTCACCAACCTAACTATCGGAAGTCTCATTTTTTCTCGCTTATGTTTGATCTTAAATAGAAGTCAAATTTTACAAGGCAGCAGTCTTTAGTTCATTTCTATCTAGAGGATTGCTAAGCGTGCGGTGGAGACAGGTTTCACGGATCGATTCTCCTTAGCAGTGACATCCTCCCTGACTTGATAAATTTATCATCCTCGAGCTCCCTACCCGCTGGGCTATCTATCACAATCAAAGAGGCAGCCAACAGCTTGATAGTGCTATCATTGTCTACTATCATCGTTCCTGGCGTGTGCATCTTAATCATTATTACTCTCATACCAATAATTATCCTGTCCAAACAATGACAAGTACTCGTCATGAGATTTTTCAGTCCCAAACACGTCTATTACACTATAATCTAATCAGTTGAATATTACTGCCGACATGAAATTTTAATTTCACTCACCTATAGTTGAATAAGAAGAGTAAGGCTATGACAATTGTGATTTATAAGTAAGCGAAAGTATTGAGAACGTGAACAATTTCGAATACCAGTTTCCGACGGAAATATAGGTTTTAGAGTCCTCTGGGTCCAAATGACCAAGTCCCGAATAAAGGTGTATGTGTCCCCGTAAGTCCACCGCGAAAACGAAAAGTCCTATGAAACTGAAAATTTATATTTAAGACAACGATACGCCCAAGTATTTAAAAAACTTTTTCATTGAGCCTTTTTACGATTTTCTCAAAACGGCTCTAACGGTTTTGACTTAACTCGCTATATTGATGTAAAATTTAATGGGCTTTAATATCATGTAGGTTTTACTTTGATTAATTCGTCTAAAAAGGCTTAAATGCCGACATTTTCTTCTTCCAAACTACCTTTAATTTTGTACATTCCAAAAGATTAACCATGTCATCTTAAAGACATTGGTAAAGGACGTCTAAATATACAGGTTGTATGAATTTGATGACCGATTAAAGGATAAAAGAGCAAAATTATTTTTTAAATGTAATTTTTGATGATAAGAACAGTAATATAGACGTATAATATAGCGTTGGAATGAGAAAGATTTTAGAAAAAATATTATCTGATACACAAAGTTGTAAAATGTAAAGTGACGAAGAGGGAATAAACTTATTACTGATTAACAATTTAATGTATTTATTTATATTATTTAATCTACGTCATATGTTTCCAAAGAAAACGAATACACGTTTTATTAAAATCAACTTATACTATTTTCCAAATTGAAGTATATTTAATACTTTTTAAATTGTTTTTTACATTCTAGGTAAGTGATAGTCTTGTGTTGCCCGCACCAGATTTTTAAAGAAATCATTATTTACTTTTTCCTATTTAATAATTACTACTTGTTAATGGAAAATCATAAAAATTAATGACGCCAGAATGAGTAACTGTTGTGCTTCCATAAGTCACAGCAGTTATCATGATTTATTGGTACAGGCTGGGCAGTTGGTAGAGCGCCAACATGATAAAGTAAATACTGATTATGCTCGAAGTTCAAGACTGGCATTAATTTATTGGTAATTGAAAAAAACACTGACTTATGTGAAGAGGCGTCCCTACATAAATTGTGGAAAAGAATTCATCCCACACTCGTGCCCACGTGAGTAAAATAACATTAAATCTTTGATGAACAACACTGAAGAAATCCTCTGAGTACATTCAGAAATAAAATAAACACGAATTGAGGGAAAGAAAAATTGGAAAAAATATAAAAGTTGAAAACAAAAGTTAAGTAATTAAAAAAATACTGAAAGGAATTAGTCCGGGTGGCGGTCAGTCAATGAAAATATAAAGTTTTAGCAATGAGACAGTTGAGACGTTGATTTCCAAAAGGTACTATATCAATTCTAGGAAATTTTACAGGAAGCGCGGAAATCTCTCATTACTATATTATTAAACTAGCTAATTTGGGTCTTTTTGCTTTAAAATTTAGAATTATTTTTTTACTATAATAATAACGTCATATTAAAGTTATGAAATGAATTTTTTTAGAATATTTGGAACGAAAATTAATGCGTAATTAGTACTTTTAGAAAATGACCGGATTTCTAAATCGCGTTTATTAAGGACTTGAGAATTCATTAGATAACATCAAATAGAATATTTAGATAAAACTAAATGATGAGAATACATATATGTAAAAAAATCGATTTCGTAAAAAATGTCCTTTTGTACCTTTTGGAAATCAACGCCTCATATTATATGGGTTTTTAGTTTACGAATAAATCTGGTGCGGGCAAAACACGAATTTCACTTACCTCAGTCTTTTAAATCGATTACAGAAATACAGTAAGAGATAAGACATAAAATTAATTAAATGGAATTTCTATAGAAACATACGTTTTACTGAAAAATCTACCATTATTATCTAAAATAAGCACTTAGTTTTATCGGCATTTCCTCACTTTTATTAACTTTTAAAAGCTTGTGTACGAGATAATATTTTTTCTAAAATCTTTAGCTTTCCAATGATATATCATACTTGTATATTACTGTTCTTATGTTCAAAAACAAAAAAAATTGCTTTAAAACTATTTAACTGTTATTCATCAATGCTAACAAGATGATATGGTTATTTTTATAGAACCTACAAAATTAAAGGTACTTTAGAGGAAGAAAATTTAAAATATCGGCATTTAAGCCCTGTCAGACTATTTTAATCATAATGAAACCTACATAATATTAATTTTTGAGAAAATCGTAAGAAGGTGCTAAATTCGTGGTATAAAGTAGATCTTTCGGTCAGCTGCTTTTGATGAAAAAGTTTCTGTAACATCTCGGTCGTATAGTTGTCTTAAATATGAAATTTCAGTTTTATAGGTCTTTTAGTTTTCGCCCGGAGTTGCCACCCACCCAGACCTTTATGCGGGACTCGGTAATTTGGACTCAGTAGACCCTAAAACGTGCATTCCGTTGAAAACTGGAATTCGAAAATTTTCACGATCGCAATACTTTCCCTTACTTTATTATATTTGATATATAGGTAACTGAAAGTAAAAATAGTTTCTCTGGACTCGTCAAAAGTCAATTTTCTCTTGGAACTTTCGTTGGAAAAATTGTTAAAGCCGTCTTTGTATTGGACACTACTAATTAACCCATGTTTATCTTCTTCGACACTTAATGGTTATCTTTCATAAACGGTTGAACATCTATTTCTCGAATATGCAAAACATCAAATCTTAGCCTATTCAATTCCTTCCATGGCCGTTTGCTTCAGGGCCTCTGAATAAATATACCATGATATCCAATAAATCCACGGTAAGTCATGTTGTAAAAATACGTGTTTTAAAAATGGTAATTTTTATTTAATATTGACTTGAAGAACGGTGACTCCGAACGTACCGTTTTCAATTCTTGCACACTAAGTGATACATTTATAAAACCAAAAGCTTCGTTTCGACATCAGTTGCCGGACGCACCTACCTGATTGAGGTGCAAACCTTGAGTTGAAATAATTTGAAATGTTAATTCCACACGTGTAGCGTTGGTGTATACAGCGGAAACAAAAAGCTACAATATTTTATATAGCATGTTAAACCGTTTTATTTGTAAAGTTTCTGATATAACAAGCTATAGATAATCACTCCACTGACGGACTTCGCTTAACAGAACTCATGTGTTAAATACAGAGCAGCTCTGTTATACATCCGAAATACAGTCTCCTCCACTTATAATTTCTCCAAACTTTGTGCTGGTTAAAGACTTATTACTAATATAATTTTAGCTCTAATAGGTTAAGTAAAAAAAAAAAAAAAAAAAAAAAAAAAAAAAACACACAACTCCATTTCCTCCGTTTTAAGGAATACATTTAGTCTCTCTGTAAACATATTTTTAGATCAAACAATTTTTTTTTTTCCAGTGGTGCAACGGGTGGTGTAATCTGTTACGAGAATACACTCATGTTTCTTCTGATTTATTTTATAGGGTGGACTCATCATTCTCTACGCCCATTTTTGTGAGTGGCCACCAGTTGGCTGACAGTTCTCACTTACCCAGGGAAGAGGCTGTGAGTAAAACAGTATTTAATAAATGCTTCAAAAAGTCCGTCCGGGACTGGGATTCGAACTCACAGCCTTTGGCGTGGGAGACTAGCGCGCTAGGGGGCGGGGTGGAGGAGATGGTTAGCGCGGGTTGCCTAGCTACCAGATGACGAATACCTTAGAATCAAATATTACGAGTTCAACTCTCGAAATCAGGGGAGAGGGGCTTTTATCTCGGCATTTATCCCTCCCCCCCACACCCTCCCCACCCTCACCCCTGGTCCGAGTAACCCCCGTATAGCATTCAAAAGCGTGAAAACAAATGAAAAAAAAAAAAAAGAAAAAAAATGAGACTAGCGCGTTGGCCACTCAGCCACGGGCTCTCCGTAAAATTAAATTATATAACAGAATAAAATTGTTATGTAAAACAATTACCTAAGTATATTATCTATTTTTTACATTATCGTCCACAACTTAGTATATAAGATAACGTTTTATTCTAATTTTTTTTTTCAACGGTATATTATACATCTATACTATTATACTAGTGTTTAGAAAAAATATTACCTAATATATAATTTTTTTTCTTTTCTCCTTTAGTTAGTGGTCAAATTCGTTCAATATGCATATTTAGCCGTTTTTTGTCAGTACTGATAAGATGATATGTTTATTTTTTTCTATGTTGGAAATATAGACATTTAAGCTTTGGTACACTATTTTAACAAAAGCACTTATAATATAAAGAAGCACTTCAGGATAGCGCATGAAAAAGTTGCTGTAACATATCGGGCGTATAGTTGTCTTAAAACTGTAATTTCAGCTTCGTATGATTTTGCGTTTTTGAGCTATACTTACCACACACATTTCTTTTTACAGGACTTGTTTATTTGTACTCACGGGACCCTAAAACGTGTATTTTTTTCCGTTGAAAACCGGAATTCGAAAATTTTTACGATCGCAATAATTTTCCATACATTTTTATATATTTCATATATGGGTAAGTGAAAGTAAAAATCATTAAATAACGAAAAAAGAATTTTTTTCACTTTCATTTTGAGCAAGGGGAGCGGCGTGGTCTAGGGGGTAGAGCGAATTCCTGCTGTGGTGGGATATTATTTATTCTACTATTTCAGCCGGGGGTCGATCCTGGGGTATGGAGACCCTCCTGGGTCACACCCAGCCTCTATAAAGTGGGTACCCAAAAATGGGGGAAAACCCTGGCGGCTGAGCGTGATCTCGGCCGAATCACCTCATTGCACGGCCTAGAAACAGTACGAATCTCTACATGTACTGAGCCCAAAACTCATGGGTACATGTTTTTTTTTTTTCTTTTTTTCTGTCATAAGCAAAATACCACTTAAAGATAAGGAATCTCAACTGAAACTGGTTCATAAAATGGACCTCAACTAATCTTTTTTTATATATAGCATTTCCAAGTCAATTGTAACCTTTTCCAAGTCAAATGTAACTTTTTCCAAGTCAAAATGTAACCCTTTCCATTTCAAATGTCACCTTTTCCATTTCAAATGTCACCTTTTCCAAGTCAAATGTCACCTTTTCCATTTCAAATGTTACCTTTTCCAAGTCAAATGTCACCTTTTTCTTCACTTCTAGCCTTAAATATTCCGTTTTATTTATTTATTTATTGAAAAATAATTAGTTTAATTAAAATTATGACTTTTTTAATAATTTTGGCATATCCTATCGCTATTTTTTTCTGTTTATTAGATATTTGATATCAAGTTCTGTTTTTTACGAACTAATATTTAAAAAAATTAATTATTGTCTATTTAGTTTTAAGATAGTTGTTGATTTTGAATTTTTAGAGGAGAGGGATACTTTTTGGGAATAATTAATGTGTTTTCGGGTATTATAATTACGTTTTTCGAGATGTATTTTTTATCGCTCGCGTGCATATTAACTCGCATTTACTTTTAATGTTTTTTATTGATATAGGGATTAATTAATGTGCTTTCGGGTGGTTATGATTACGTTTTTTCGAGCGTTATTTTTTATCGCCCTCGTTTATTTTAACTAAAATTTACTTTTAATGTTTTTATTGATATAGGGATTAATTAATGTGCTTTCGGGTGTTATGATTACCTTTTTTGAGCTCTACTTTTATAGCTCATGGTATTTAACTGCATTTACTTTTATGTTTTATTGATATAGGGATGAATTATCGTGCATTCGGGTGTTATGATTACGTTTTTTGAGCTCTGTCTTTTATCGCTCATGCGTAATGCAACTTGCATTTTCTGTTAATGTTTTTTATTGATATAGGGATTAATTATTGTGCTTTCGGGTGGTTATGATTACGTTTTTCGAGCTGTATTTTTTATCGCTCATGCGTATTTCAACTCGCATTTAGTTTTAATGTTTTTTATTGATATAGGGATGAATTATTGTGCATTCGGGTGATTATGATTACGTTTTTCGAGCTCTATCTTTTATCGCTCTAAGTTTTTCAACTTGCATTTACTGTTAATGTTTTTTTTTTATATATAGGGATTACTTAATGTGCTTTCAGGTGGTTATGATTACTTTTTTCGAGCTCTATCTTTTATCGCTCATGCGTATTTTAACTCGCATTTACTTTTAATATTTTTTATTGATATATAGGTTATTAATTGTCTTTGCGGGTCTTGTAATTACGATTTTTGAGCTGTATTTACTGTCGCTTGTTCGCATTTCAACTTGCATTTACTTCTAATCTTTTTATTGTTATAGGGGATCTATACTTGTGTTTTTGGGTGGTTATGAAAAAACTTTTTTTGGACTGATTATTCTATAGCTCGCGCTCGTTTCAACTTAGAGCTAATATCATTTTATATTTTGATAGAGTGGTCTTTCTTTGTTTTTGTTTTAGGGGATTCTGATTACGTGTTTTGAACATTATTCTTTTATGCGCTTGGAAATTTTTACATACCG
Organism: Piezodorus guildinii; assembly: GCA_023052935.1. Taxonomy (NCBI): domain Eukaryota; kingdom Metazoa; phylum Arthropoda; class Insecta; order Hemiptera; family Pentatomidae; genus Piezodorus; species Piezodorus guildinii. The sequence continues at coordinate 138,915,699 of CM041297.1, read as the reverse complement.
TAGATATTATGTTATAATTTGAAGTAAAAATTATTTGCTGTGTTTTTGCACGTTCTGATTACTTTTTTTAACTGGGGGTTACATCGCGATTGCGCATTGTTCTAGATCACTTTTTATTTAAGGTAAAATGTGCACTAGCTATAAAAAAATGTCATAAACTCTATTAGTATTCCCCAAAACACTATAAACGATCCCTCTATCAAATATTTATGAAATAGGAACAGTAACTTAAAATGAGTAAAAGCGATAACAAATAAGGTTCAAATAATGTTATAAGAACACCCGAAAATAGAATAAACGATTCCTCAATTAAATTATCAGATAATTGTAAGAACAAGTGAGAAAGTGGGTCCATTATAAAATATTTAGTTGAAAAAACTTACTCAGGACGCTATAAAAGGAACTATAACTAATCCTTTTATAAAAAAATAATGATAAAAAAAATAAATAAAAATAAAAAAAAGCTAAATGATGTATATTCCAACAATGTTATAATGAGAACTAAAAACAAAATAATCAATCCCAATATCCATCAAAAACTTAATCATAACCACCCGAAAGCACAATAATTAAACCCTATATCAATAAAAAACATAAAAAGTAAATGCGAGTTCAAATACCCATGAGCGATAAAAAATACCGCTCGAAAAACGTAATCATAACCACCCGAAAGCACATTAATTAATCCCTATATCAATAAAAAACATTAAAAGTAAATGCGAGTTAATATGCATGAGCGATAAAAGATAGAGCTCAAAAAACTTAATCATAACCACCCGAATGCACAATAATTAATCCCTATATCAATAAAAAACATAAAAAGTAAATTTTAGTTAAAATAAATGAGGGCGATAAAAAATACCGCTCGAAAAACGTAATCATAATCATCCGAAAGCACATTAATTAATCCCTATATCAATAAAAAACATTAAAAGTAAATGCGAGTTAATATGCATGAGCGATAAAAGAAAAGCTCAAAAAACTTAATCATAACCACCCGAAAGCACAATAATTAATCCCTATATCGATAAAAAACAAAAAGTAAATTTTAGTTAAAATAAACGAGGGCGATAAAAAATACCGCTCGAAAAACGTAATCATGACCACCCGAAAGCACATTAATTAATCCCTATATCAATAAAAAACATTAAAAGCAAATGCGAGTTAATATGCACGCGAGCGATAAAAAATACACTCGAAAAACGTAATTATAATACCCGAAAACACATTAATTATTCCCAAAAAGTATCCCTCCCCTCTAAAAATTCAAAATCAACAACTATCTTAAAACTAAATAGACAATAATTAATTTTTTTAAATATTAGTTCGTAAAAAAACAGAACTTGATATCAAATATCTAATAAACAGAAAAAAATAGCGATAGGATATGCCAAAATTATTAAAAAAGTCATAATTTTAATTAAACTAATTATTTTTCAATAAATAAATAAATAAAACGGAATATTTAAGGCTAGAAGTGAAGAAAAAGGTGACATTTGACTTGGAAAAGGTAACATTTGAAATGGAAAAGGTGACATTTGACTTGGAAAAGGTGACATTTGAAATGGAAAAGGTGACATTTGAAATGGAAAGGGTTACATTTGACTTGGAAAAGGTTACATTTGACTTGGAAAAGGTTACAATTGACTTGGAAATGCTATAATATGAGAACATTATTTACTAAGTGTTACATGATTTAATAAACACGAAGAGGATTGAATTGGAATATTGAGAAACGTTAAACAAACTTATTTTACAAGCATCGTGATAATATATCATCAATATAAAATTGTGAGTTTCCTTAGACCTTCTATTGGTAATCACCTCTATTGGATATTGAAGATGATTCGATGGACGACTTTACGACATGCCTACTGCTGTGATTGAATTGCCTCCAGGTTTACGACTTCACATCCGAGGTTTTACAGCGCTGTAGCAACCTTAATTGTCATCTTTATTGGAATATAACCCCAGAAAGAGAAGCTAATAAATAACGATAGCCTTTATATTTCGATAATGTTTTGATTTATAACTAAGTAAATAAATATCACAAGATATATTTTTTTGGCGAATCCCAAAAGACATTGATTTTATTTCAAAATTTACAACGTTTCGGCCTCTAGGGCCATCCTCAAGTGTCTGCAAACATTATATTTATGATATAATATACATTTAAAAACTCATTGTTTCCTGAACTGTTAGAGAGTTATAACAACTTCTCTGTTATATACACGGACGCCTCGAAAACGGAAAATAGTGTAGGTTGACAGTAAAAATAAAACAGCAACAACTCCTTTTCAGCTTACCAGAAGAGTGTTCTGTTTTCAGCGGAGAAGGGACAGTCATCCTAAAGGCTCTCCAATGGCTTACTGGATCAGAAACAAAAAACTGGATCATTGCTACAGACTCTAGGAGTGTATTGGAAGCCCTTGGAAATATCGTCGTGGCCCAGTAATTCCATCATCAGGGAAATATTGAACGCTTGGTGGGATCTTAAAAATAAAGACATAACCGTAGTCTTTATCTGGGTTCCAGCACATTGTGGGATTCCAGGCAACGAAGAAGCAGACAGAGCTTCCAACTTGGCCAGACAAGGCAACACATCTGAAAGCACGGTACTGGAAGAACTAACAAAGTGAGGAAAAATCTCTTCAAAACCTGGGAAACAACGTGGATAACAGGACAACATAAACTGTTGGATATAAAAAGAGACCCCAAAAATGGACCACGAGCACGAGTATTTCTAGAAAAGAGGAAATCATTTTGTGCCGGCTCCGTATGGACATTGTCAGTTTACCCATGGTTACCTTATGAGAAATCTGCATGCACCCACCTGCGAATATTGCGATAATGTTCCAAAAACTGTTCAACATCTACTATTAGATTGTCCCCTTTTCGAAACATCAAGACATAATATTAAACTAACAGGAACCCTAAAAGATATATTGAATGATGATGAAGACAAGGTGAAAAAATTACTGAATTATTTAAAAGAAATCAAGTATTACAACCAAATATAGAAAAACACAGTTGCCAATGACCCTGTAGGGTAGAGGCAAATAACAAAATAAAAAACTAAAAAAAACTCATTAAACATTCATATAATTAATTGTATTTATAGTTTTTCTCTTAAAAAAGCTTACTTATCATGCATGTTTATTCTAAATATACTATTTTACAGCTTCATGAGCAGTGTCGTCTGTATTCACACACTATGTCAAAAATAATAAACCAAAAAATTTATATTTTCTTTTTAAAGGAAGAACTATTATTAAAATAAGATATGTGAAAGTTGAAAGAATTATTAAATGTATATTAATGTCATAAAAATATTTTTTGCGAAACGTTGCAAATTAAGAAATAAAATTAATTTCTCTTAGAATCAGCCAACAAATATATCCTACAATTATTTAAACCAAAAGAAACACAATGACTATGATAAGTGACAAAATATTTTCATATTCTATTAATTGCAATAATAATGGGTTTTTTTTTTCTACCTCTACCTCGCCTTTGTTGGCTATACGGGGGTTTCTCGGGCCAGAAGAAGAGAGTGGGAGAATGATACCGAGTAGAAGTCACTTCGGCACCGAGATGCGAACTAGAATTATTTTCCTCTAAGATTCTTGCCATCTAGTTGCACACATCTAGGGCAACACATTTTTATAGCAACGCGCACTAAACCGCTCAACTACTCCCTCAAGCACTCCCAAAGATTACGTATTTCCTCTTAAACCATCAATATAACCTATTAGCAATCACTGAAGCTATTAATCAAACTGTAACTCAAACCCACAATAACAATAGATTTAGTAAATCCATAGATTCGACTTTGTAACCAACAATTTGTGTATAGACAAATTTCTCGAATGACCATCTTCCAAGCCCAGTTCCTTAAGATCAGACTCAATCCTCCCATCTAAGCTTTAAACGTCCATTTGAAGAGCTATTACCTCAATTATGCGTTATGTTATGTTTAAACTCAAATTTTACGATAAACCTTACTAACTAAAACCTCAAGGCTTTGCTCACCATTAAAAATTTGATACCAGCCTTTACATCCTTTTAGGACCATTAGAAGAATCATATTTTTATAAATTCTAACTTTTAACGTTCTTTACAGAAGCCGTGATTTGAATAATTTTTCAACTGATATTATTATATATTTCATATATAATTAAGTAAAAGTAAAAAGGGTTCTGAAAAGGACATTATGATCAGTTTCTAAATGTAAAATATTTAATCACTTGCAATTATCTTGAAACTGAATTACTTTTTGAGTGCCAGTTCCATACAAACAGAATCAGTCATCGCTAGCCACTCTTTCCTTTCAGGACTCAGGACCTCTTTTTTATTTTTTTGTAAGGATCTGATCGAAGATATAATTTATGCAGAAGATGCTGGCTGGAGGAAACAGGACTCCTGCGTGACTAGAGACAGAAATTTCCAGCCAAACCGTTCACCGGATCTTCATTTCCTTCTTTCGTAATTCCGATTGTCTAACTGCATCTTACCTTACATTGGACTTAATCACTAATGATATATAAACGCATTTTTTTAACACTTTGTATTGCTCTACTTTTGAAGAATGATCGTTTCCAGATGTTTAAAATTGATCGGAAAGGTCTGGTAGCTACTTACAACAGTTGTAAAGGGAATGATGGCCCTACCCCAAAATATCATCAGGATCGCGGTGAAATCTCAGAAAGCCATATAGCGCGTCAATGATTTACAAGGTCTGTCAAAAAAAATGTACATATAAGAAAAAGTTTTCTCTTAGATATTTAGCTTTTCAACAGTATATTATTCATCTGCAGCTTATGGTAAAATGAAAATAAAAATTTTTTACATAAAATATTATTTTTTAATTTAATACTTCTTTAGGCGGATTATGCGATTTTTGGCAGGGATAAAAAATTTGATTTTAGGTGACGATTGTTGACGTCACATGCTCCAGACTGGCGCATGCGCAGCGGTCTCTGTGTACCTGTCCACTATTGGTATGATATTGATATCAATTTCCATGAACGTTATCGATACCGGTGTAATATTGGCACAAAAATGTCGATATTTAAAATATTTATTTCAATATTTAAATTAATTCATATGAGTTGCAAATGAAATGAGTAAAGACAAGGCAGATAAACTACGTCTTAGAACTTACCTCTTACTGTATATAAAATTAATATAATGAATATCTTAATTCTAATGACACTAGAATATCGATATTTGTAAATATTGTTCAAAGATTACTTTGCATTAAAAAATTTAAACATAAGAAGCAAAATCATGATGTTCTTATTGTCAATACTAAAATCGTAGTAAAATGAAATTGAAAGGAATATCTTGATTATATTAATATAGACATATGATATTTTAAACCTAAATTCATTTTAATAATATTTATTTGAATTATGCACAATGTATATATTATTACTAATTAAAATATGTTTTTTGTTTACTTGGGGGAGAAACTGAAGTTACCACTGTGCTGCACATTTATCAGGGTTACACACCTACATAAGTTCCACAATATGTCTCCAATAATTATTTTAGAACTAACAAACTTTAGAACTCAGTCTATGAAGATATGTATTTGAATGTTAACCAATGATAATTAAAATGACGAAAAATATGTTTTTAGTGTTAAAGAAGAAATACATACACTCACTCAAAAAAGTTTCAACAAAGCATACTTTTATTTTGCAAAACTATTTATTTTCAACTTAACAATTTCCTAACGTAAAAATTATAAATACTAATATTAAATAAAAAAATATATTTATTTCATCATTAATATAAAACGAGGCAGAAGGTAATTTGTTAATGATGGGTCAAACAAGTTTCCATACGCTTTCAATATTAATCCTATTTGTTGCACTATGACCGTCTATCCAGTGATATCTGTATAACTTCTATGTCGATAACCAAATCTTTGTTCAGTATTAACTTTACTTTGGCCTGGGAAATTGATTTCTCTTCATTATGCGTATTTCTCTTGATTTGGGAGGGCTCATGGTTCGCAGGGCTTATCTATAAGAAAAATTACATATCTGTGGAATAAGCCACATGCTACTGTACAGTATGCATTACAAAGACATAAAAAGTTAAAAGTATTTGGAGGATAGAACACGAATATTTTAAGAAGGGAGTAGAATATAGCGGTCGAGTTGCAAGAAGAAAGACCTTCTTCAGTAAGTTTTTTTTTATTTTTAATTTTTTTTTTTTTTTTTTATAACTTTTATTTATTTAGAAATAATACAATCTGCCACAATCTTGGGCAATAAGTATTAGTGATATTAGAGTTCATTCATTCCTTATGTACACAAAATAAAGAAATAAAAATAAATGAATACAAAATAAATAAAATATAAAGAAGAATAAATAACCGTAAATAAAGATAAAAAGAAAATAAAAGAAATAAATAATAATAATCTTGGTCACATTCATACTTATATATACAATATTTACATACTGCCCCTGGGAACTCCGAATTAAACCCCGACGCCCACAAGTGGGTGTTGGGGCCCAAGGCTAGGAGATCCCAGCGCCTCTCAGTCAGTCGCGTCACCGGTCTAATAAGCCAGTGGAGACTGAGAGAGGGCGCTAGAGCCACAGACTCTCAGGCGTGAGTGGAGAAGCTGGCCATTGCCAACACTCAGCATTGCTTAGTTATAAGAGATCTCTAGGCCACTGCCGTTTCAACCTACGAGGAGGGTTATAGGGATGGCTGGAGCTAGATAGGGATTGGGATAAAGGATTAGGAAGGTGAGTTAGCCTCTGGCGGAAGTTTAGGAATTTAGATGGGATTAAATCGAGGACAAATGGGATATTCAGATCATTGTGTAAGGTCTTGTTTGTAACATAATAGGGAGCATTGACTATTGTTCTAAGGACTTTGGACTGAAAGGATTGGATACGCCTGATGTTCGAAAATTTAGTTGTCCCCCACAGTTCGAGTCCGTAGGTCCATATCGGTTTTTAGAATCGTCTTGTAAATTAATAGTTTATTAGCAACAGAAAGTTTTGATGTTCTATTTAGTAGTCTATATAGTTGGCCGTATCGTCTGTTGAGTTCTTGTCGTTTAAGTCGAGTGTGTGGGTTCCACGTTAGTCTTTTGTCTAGTAAGAATCCCAGATACCGGACTGTGTCAGAGCAGGGAAGGGGTATGGAGTTAAAATTGACTTGTGGACAGGATCTGCGGCGAAGGGTAAAGGTGATGTGCTTACATTTGGATTCATTAATTTTGATACGCCAATTAGCGCACCAAAATTCAATCAAGGATAGATGTCTTTGTAGATAGGAAGATGCAATTTCGGGATCTGATTGGGTTGATAAAATGGCAGTATCGTCGGCAAAGGTTGCTAAGAAGGTATCAGGATCCGTAGGTATGTCAGCTGTAAATAGGAGATAGAGGACAGGACCTAGGACACTGCCTTGAGGTACACCAGCCTCGATCAGGTAACTATTGGAAAATTCTGAACCAGAGCGGACTCTGAAGGAACGGTTTGAAAGGTAGGATTGTAGGATTAGATATAAGGATTAGGGTAAATGGGTTTTTAGTTTGAAAAGCAAGCCATCGTGCCAGACCCGGTCGAATGCCTGAGCAACGTCCAGAAAGGCACCAGTGCAATATTGCTTGTTTTCAAGTGCAAAGGATATATGGTCAACCACTCGTAGGCCTTGTTGTACAGTGGAGTGCTGTGAGCGGAATCCGAACTGGTGGAAAGGAATTTCAATTAACTGTAGGATACGCTTGAGAAGGATTTTTTCAAAGATTTTTGAAAGGATCGGATGGAGACTAATAGGCCTATAGGATGAGGTGTTGTTGGGAGGTTTACCAGGTTTGGGAAAAAGGAGAATGATGGAGTGTTTCCACACCAAAGGAAAGTGGGTTGTACGGAGGATACTATTATAGAGGTAGGTAAGGAATATAATTGCTTTTTGGGGCAGTTGACGAAGGATCTTAGAATTGAGGAGGTCATAGCCAGGAGCTTTTCGAGGTTTTAGTTTCTTTATAAGGAATTTGACCTCAGAGGGGTTAATAGCTTTAGGGGGTGGAGAGAGAGGAATTGGAGAGGAGAGGAATTCCTTTACGTTAGCTGTATGGGCAGGATTGAGCTCGGGGTGTGGGATAAAAACTTTAGAAAGGTATTTGGCAAATTCTTCCGCTCTAGTCTCATCCGACGAAGCCCAGGATCCATCTTCACGTCGGATGGGATGGGAGATGAATTGGTATTTAAGAACTTTTTTGGTTACTTTCCAGAGGGAATTGTCGCAGATAGATAGTGAAGAAAGATAGGAATTGTAGGATTGGGATCGGAAGGTATCTAATTTCTTTTTAGCTAATTTGGTGTAATAATTGTAGGATTTACGATCGTCTGGGTGCCTGGTTCTTTGCCAGAGGGTTCTAGAGCGTCGTTTGGTATGGATTAGATCTAGGAGGTTTTGGGGTATAGGATTCTTCTGGTAGTATTTTGGGGAAGGAGAAGGTGAAGATGCATTCCAGGCTGCTTGTTGGATAAGGGTAGTAAAGGAATCAACTGCATCGTCAAGATCTTGTGGAGATTTGAGGGATACTCTGAGGTCTATTCCATCCGTTATTATTTCGCGAAAGAGGTTCCAATTAACTGGGCCTCTTAGGAATGATGGTGGAGGGAGTTTCGGAATAGGAGATAATGAGAGAGTCAGGGTAAGAGGGCTATGATCGGAGGAAAGGTCATCGAGCCGGGAAACGGAATGATTTAAAGGTCCTAGCCCTTTGTGGATAAAATAATCAAGGAGGTCGGGGTTACGGTGAGGATCAGTAGGCCAATAGGTAGGGGAATCGGGGGAGAGGATATTACAGTGAGTGGAATAGAGTGCAGACAGCAATGTTCGCCCGCGAGAATTTGTAGTTCTGGCTCCCCATTGCTGGTGTTTGGCATTTAAGTCCGCACCTATGAGGAAATGATGCCCTAAGGAATTAAGGAATAAATTAAATTGTATTTCGGAAATAGGTATTTTTGGAGGAGAGTATGCTGCAACTACTGTTATAGGAAAATGACGGGTTTGTATAATTACAGCAGTGGTTTGGAGGAAGTTATGGACTGGTAAGGATAATAAATTATGGGAGAGGGAGCGATGGATGATGACAGCAGTGCCGGCATGAGCTGTTCCATCGGGATGGTCAGTTCGGTATATTTGGTAGTCTGGGATGTTGAATGATCGTTTGTTAGTTAGTCGTGTTTCAGTGATAAGAGCTACGTCAATACGTTTGTCGTGTAGTAATAAAGTTAGTTCATTAATATGATTTCGAACACCATTCGCATTCCAGAGGAGAATGGAAATGGAGTTGGATGGAATCATTTAGGGCTTTTTCAAGGCAGGAATTAAATTTGATACTAGGTTTGTTAGGATTGATATCAGAGGCATAACTATTGATTTTATTTCTGAGATGAATGATGTCATTAAACTGGTGAGGTCTGTGACATTTGATGGAGGAGGGATAGGAGAAATTTGATGCTGGGGAAGTTTTTGAGAATTAAAATTTTGAGGTGTTTGAGATTCAGGTTCGGGATGCTTGAGTGTATGTTGAACCGGCGTGGCCTCACACTGAGTAGACTGGTCACCACCACCAAGTTGTTGGGCGAACGAAACTGTCGGGTCGACGAATTTTGATGGGTTTCTCCTCGGTCTAGTCTCCTCTTGGCGCTGGGGCTTCAGAAATCTTGACTTGAGATTTTTGTAAATCTCGCAGCCTTTGTAATTCGCCGGATGTCCCTTGTGGCACAGAGCGCAAACTGCTGGGATTATCCGAGATTTATTGCACTGCTCAGACTTGTGCTGTTCACCACATTTAACACAGCGCGGTATGTGGTGGCAATACGTTTTCGTGTGGCCGTATGCTTGACAATTGTGGCATTGTATAATGTCTCTTTTTACATAGGGCTTTTCAATCTTTACTCTCGTGTAATAGAGTTTTTCCACTTCATAAATTTTTTCTACTCCTGGAGACGGTTCTAAGTCCACAAAAAATAGAGGTAAAGGAATTTTACTCCTGTCACCTGATTCTTCTATAATATCTTTCATGACATTTGTTATCTGACGCACTGTGAACCCAAGAGACGTCAGTTCTTGCTTTATTTCCTCAGCTGGTGTAGAGGGGTGTAAATTTCTTATTACCACCCTTAATGCCCTCTCCTCTCTTAGCTGATACGTGTGAAAATCAGCTTTTGTTTCACTAAGATATTTTACTATTTTGCGGTACACATCAGCTGAATCGGGTGATATTTTTGTGTCATTGATACGCGTTAGACATGTGTAGCTTTTGTTATCAATGATTTTATTTAATTGGGTGCATAGTAGTTGAAAATTTCTTATATTTTTAACAAATATGGGAGGAGGGCGGGGATCTCTCGGTGTAGATTCTGATTCCATGACCTCTTTCTCGATATGGAGTACTTGGTAGGGGTTAGGAGTAAAAAAGGGAGATTCCTCAGTCAGCCCTTGCGATGAAGTCCCGGGTTGTGGTTCCTGTTCGTTAGAAGCAGCTGATGAGGGGGGCGTAGGGCGTTTGTTATTACGTCTTTGCCTTTGCTTGACCGGGGAAGCAGAAGAGCCAGCTGACCTGGAGCGTTTAATGCTTGCCTTTCCCGCCATGACTTGGTGGTAGTATCTCATTGATACATAAAAATAAAAAAAATAAATAAAAAATAAAACAAAAAAAATACGTCCGCGCGACCTTGACCTTGTTGTCCGGAGCGCGACGTGGCCCCTCCAGGGGTCAGTGGAAGACTGGCAAGCTGAGGAAGCTGAGTGGGGATCGCAATATGGCGAAAAAGATAAGGCTTCTCAGCTCTACTTCATACGACAACTAAGTAATCGTAAATATTACTACTTACAGTCAGTAGGATTAGTCCATTGTTGACAACGAATGTTGTTGCACAATCACTAATTGTTTATATGTAATAAAAACAATTATTACACACTAAAAACTGTTCATAAAGAAGAGACGATATAACGACGTATGTTAATGAACTAGCGCAAGCGCAGAACTATATGCTTCAGTAAGTTAGACCGGAAAAAGCGGCTGTAATTTGGGAAGTTTGTAAAGAAATCCAAAAATTTCTAGGAACGGATCATATTCTCGTAGGAATCCAAATTAAATGTTTTAGGGCCAGATGGAAAGTCAAAAGTGTGGATGAAATTAACTTCACCTGTCAAAACTAAGAATTTAAATATGGGAGTATGGAAACTTTTTTGAGTAAGTGTATATTTTAAAAGTCACGGGTCACCTATAGTAGTGTGGCTAGAATAACAGCCTTCTACGCCAAAGGTGGCGGGTTCAAAACCGCAGGTGGCCCTTGGATTTTTGAATGAGGGTAAAAACTCCTTAGTTGTGCCGTACCTCGGAGGGGTAAGTTATCTATAGTTAGAATGCAATATCGCGTATGTTAGAACTTTAGCCCAAATCAGACTGTCGGGAAAATACGCCATCCTCCGCAGAAGTATAGACTGGACCCACAGAAGCCGTGCCCAGTTTGTGATGGAGACGCATTGGAAGATTGTTTCCATTTTTTTGCTCGATGTCCCGCATACCATGACAATAGAACCCGTTATATGCCCGTATTAAATGATGTGAGTATTGATGGCTTTTACGAAATTCTTGCGGAACCCCACGTAATGGACCTGAAATCATTATTTATTTTTGTCTCAGAGAATCTTAAAATAAGATTTCAACATCTTTCTCAGAATTTTAATCATTCTTAAAGGTTTCGGGACTTGTTAGTAATTTGTGGGGAATTATTATTCGCTTTAGTACTAATATTTTTGCATTATTTCTTGATATGCTTATATTTAATTTATGATATTTATGTATATGCTGGATGAAATTAATCATAAAGATAGCAGCACCTTTATGCTTACTGCTGTATATGTGTTTTGTTGTTTTTGTTTTAAATATTTATTCGAATTGTAATTATATTATTGTATATTAGCTGGTGATAAATTTATTAATTGTGCTGTGCCAGCCAGCTCTATTTGTATGGGGATTGCCCTAAAGACAAATAAATAAAAAAATATTATTATTATTACCTCGGAGGGGACGTAAGAAGGTGGCTTCGAGCCTGTGCGATGGTAAGAACTCGTTAAAGATCCCTATCCTAATTAAACTAAATATTTAACTAGTTTATATGATTCACCGAAGTAGAAAAACTGGATATTCCATCAGCCGATATAACTTCACGAACTAGAAACACCTGTTGTGTTCACAAATCCGGCATCAGATCTCACTCCCTGACAGCCAGATCGATGAGACAAAAAGCCCTATTTAATAATGCCTCGCTAACCCTAGAATACTCAATTAACCTGCGATTAATTCGACAGGAATTGAAATGAAGCGATAGAGCAGGCGGTGGGGTATCGATCTGAGCCTGCCTAGGAGAGGCTAAATCATGCAAAGGTCTATGAATAAGACATCGCTTGAGGTCCAGGTGTCTGCTTCATTACCTGAGGAGTACTAAATTATAGTGTACTACCTGCAATGAGTGCATCAGGCGTCCAATCGAGTATATCAACTGACAACACAGCTATAAAACGTGGTTTAAGCACTAAAGCAGTAAATCTCTGATAATATTGGGTTGTTTCACATGATATGTCCGTTTTTATAGTTTCTGAAATACATAAAGGATTTTGCAGGTCTCTGTTGTTTTCTTCCGAATGTTTGCGGTGGAGACAGGTTTCACGGATCGATTCTCCTTAGCAGAGACATCCTCTGTGACTTGATAAATTTATCATCCTCGAGCTCCCTACCCGCTGGGCCATCTGTCACAATCAAAGAGGCAGCCAACAGCTTGATAGTGCTATCATTGTCTACTATCATCGTTCCTGGCGTGTGCATCTAAATCATCATTACTGTCATATCAATAATTGCTCTGTCTAAACAATGACAAGTAATCGTCATGTGCATTTACCATACGTCTATTATTCTATGACCAAGTCGTATACTCTATAATTCCCTTAATCTTAACATTAGTATACATACTATAGGCTAACGGAATGTAAATATGAAAATTAGTAATAATCTTTTGGGACAAGAAAGATTCCTATCCTTATAAAAAAAAAAAATAAATAAATCATGAAGTAAGCTGATTTAAAAAAAAGAAAAAACATCTTCCAAATGTGGTGGTATTTTTTGGTACCTACTTTATCGAACTTAGGTGAGGATCTACTCCAAATGTTTTAGAGTAAATTAAATAACTGGGGTCACCTGTGGTGTAGTGGCTAGCATACAACTTTCTATGCCTAACATCTCGAGTTTAAACCATACCATAAGAGATGCTTAACTTAAAACTATTTCAAGGAAAATATATAATTAAAATTTAAGGTATAACAATACAAATAATATTGGAATTAATACTAATATTGGGTTGTTTCATATGAAATGTCCTTTTTTATAGTTCCTGAAATACATAAAGGATTTTGCAGGTCTCTGTTGTTTTTTTGAAGTAAACAGTTACTAATCCTCTACCTTTGTATTATAAACATTAGCTTCCCAATCAATTACCCACTTTTTAGTAATAGGCGTTCGGGGAAGAGATTGTTAATGAACGGACCATTCGCAGTTGGTTTGCTAAGTTTTCAGCTGGGGATACCGACTTGGAAAATTTGCCTCGAGGAAGACCTCCGTCCGTAATAGACAACGATGTCCTCAAACATACAGTAGAAGGAAACCCCTACCAAACAGTTAAAGGACTATCAGCACAACTAAATCCAAGTTCATCTACCGTTTCCAGACATTTAATGTGTATTGGGAAAGTAAGACCCCATGTTTCAAAATATACCGTGCAAAAATTGAAAGGGTGCGGAAGAACTTCGTAGCCCAGTACCCACCATATTCTCCCGACTTGTCTCCAACAGATTACCACCTGTTCAGGAATTTAGACAACTTCGTCAAAGAAAAACTTTTTGAAAATGATGATCAAGTGTAAAGTTCAGAGTTTTACAGTTCGGGGTAAAAAAAATTGGTGTCACGTTGGGATAATTGTGTAGAAAAAGAAGGAAAATACTTGGAATAAAATTATCTTGTTTTCGTATTGTATTTTCAAAAAAAAATCTGTGCCTTGAAAACGGACATTTTATGTGACACAACCCTTAGGTGTAATGGCTTTTTATTTATTTTATTTTTACTTCCACTTACCTTATCTTTAAAACACATAGTGTATCATATAGTCTCCGCGATGCTATCAACTCAATTATATTCACAGGATACAAGTTCCGCGATTCCGCGTTGTGTAACCTTCTAAACCCCCAAGTGGCCTCATCTCTCTTCGGACCAAATATTTTACGCAATAACTTATTTTCGAAAACCTTAAGCCGTTCTTCATCCTTCAAAGTAAGCGGCCACGTTTCCCATCCGTAAAGAACCGTCGGAAGAATAATAGTTATATAAATTCTAACCTTTAAGTTTTTAGATAGAAGCCGCGATCTAAGTAACATAGCAACTGAATAATAACACGTATTTCCCACCTTTAACCGGTGGAGAAAATGGTATATCTCAGCTATTTTAAGACATACTTTTAAAATATAATTTTAACTTTGTACTTTTCTTCGTTTTTATCAATACACGCTAGTTCTTTAATGGAAGATTTTTTTTTATTTTGAGTCAGAAAACAAATAATAGCATAATTTGTCTCAGACATAGATAATTTGACTCAGACAGACATGGTGGAAATGCTAGTGGTTTCTAGATCGCTATAGCATGACTTTCAGATGGTTATGAATGACGCCTTTTCATTCATTTTCCTCAGGAAAATACGTCACCGAGATTTCCATTAACAAATGATGTCAGTGATCAGATGGTATTCAGATAGTGAATGATGAACGTCTAAGTTATCTCATGCACTTCCAGTTAGAGGAAAATCCTTTGAAATTTGCGTTCATTTAGTTATAGCTTCCTTATTTATAATTTATTTTCACTTATCTAAGTATAACATATATAATATGGGAAAGTATTGCGATCGTGAAAATTTTTTAATTCCAGCTTTTGACGGAAATACACGTTTTAGGGTCTCCCAAGTCCAAATGACCAAGTCCTAAAAAAAGTTACAGTCTGTGTGTGTGTGTATGTGTGTGAGTGGTAAGTCTAGCGCAAAAACGATTAAGACAACTATACGCCCTAGATGTTACATAAACTTTTTCATCAAAATCGACTAACTATAAGAGCCACTTTAAACTATGCATTTTACACTTTTTTATGATTTTCTCAAAAACGGCCCTAACGATTTGATTAAACTCGCTATATCGATGTAAAATTTAATGGGCTTTAATATCATGTTGGCTTCATTCTGATTGAAACAGTCTGACAGGACTTAAATGTCGATATTTTAAATTTTCTTCCTTTAAAGTACCTTTAATTTTATAGGTTTCAAAAAATGTTTAACATCATCATATTACTATTGATAAAAAACTAAAGGAGAAAAGTACAAACATATTTTTTATGCAATTTTTGGACTCAAGAATAGTAATATAGATGTATAATATACCGTTGGATAGCTAAAGATTTAAAAAAAAATATTATCCTATAAAACTGCTTAAGCGATTTCGATCTCTATAACGGTGTAAAATTTAGTGTGCTTTATTATCATGTAGGTTTCATTCTGATTTAAATAGTCTGACAGGGCTTAAATACCGATATTTTAAACTTTCTTCCTCTAAAGTACCTTTAATCTTGTAGATTCTATAAAAATAACAATATTACCTTGTTAGCATTGATAAATAACAGCTAATTATCGAAGTTGGGCTAATTTAAAAACAACTGAAGGATAAAAATAAAATGAAACATATTTTTTTATGCTTTTTTTTTTTATTTTGAACATAAGGACATGATATACCGTTGGAAAGCTGAAGATTTTAGAGAGAAATATTATCTCATACAAAAGTTTCTAAAATTTAATATAGGGTAAAGAAAAGCCGATAAAACTAACTGATTATTTCAAATAATAATATAATAGATTTTTTTTTTAAACACATGTTTCTATAGAAATTCAATTTAATTAATTCTTTAATGGTTTCACTCATTTTTATTTCTTACTGTATTTGAAAATTCTTTAATTGATTTTAAAAACGGAGGTAAGTAAAAGTCGTTTGTTGCCCGCACCAGATTTTTAATTTTAGTTTCCTAAGTGGTGAGATAGCTTATTTAAAAAAGTATAAATGCCTTTTCACTTATAATAAGAAAGAACAATCCACAAGAAGCCGTACTTCCCAAACTGAAGCCATAAGCGTCAAAGCCGTCAAATCGAATTGACGTCAGACCACCCTATAGTTAAATTTTGTTGTCCTTATTACGAAATAACTTATTCAACACAGCTTAAATTAATTTATTTTTATTATTATTATTTTTTTCTACATAAGAAGAGTAATCTAGATGTATGATATACCGTTGAAAAGCTAACGATTCTAGAAAAAAATATATATTATGCAAAATGTATGAGATGTAAGGTGTAAGGTAAGCCCCACAAAATATTCTGTTTCTGTGTGTGGTTTATGTCAATTCAATATCAAAAAATCTGGTTCGCGCAACACATGACTTTCACTTACGTCCGTGATTCATATAAATTAAAGAATTTTTCAACAAATTAAAAAACGAAAATAAATTGTTGAAGAATTATTTACATTGGACTTTAAAAGAAACAAGTGTTTTATTAAATAATCTATATAGTATTATTAACGACATTAGTTTATTTTATCGGCATTCCAACACTCTCCGTTAACTTTTACTGTAGTATGTATAAGCTAATATTTTTTCTAAAGTCTTTAGCATTCCAACGGTATATTATACATGTATTTTACTGTTCTTAAGTTTAAAAAACACAAAAATTGCATTAAAAAAAATATTTTAGCAGTTATCTCCTTTAGTTGGTTATCGAATTCGTTCAACTTATATATTTAACTTTTTTTTTAGATTTGCTAATCAGATATGGTTAATTTCATAAAAACTACAAAATTAAAGGTACTTTAGAGGAAGAAATTTTAAAATTTCTGCATTTAAGCCCTGTCGGACTATTTCAATTGGGATGAAACCTAGATGATGCTAAAATCCATTAAAATTTACATAGATATACCGAGTTTAATCAAAATCGTTAGAGCCGTTTGTGAGTAAATCGTAAATGGGTGATATAAAGTTGCTCTTCTGGTTAGCTGATTTTGATTTAAAAGTTGCTGTAACATCTCGGGCATATAATTGTCTTAATTATTTAACTTCAGTTTCATACGACTTTTTGTTTACACGCTGAACTTACCACACACAGACATACCTTTCTTCGGGACTTGGTCATTTGGACACAGGAGACCCTAAAACGTGTATTTCCGTTGAAAACTTTGATTCAAAAAATTTCACGATCGTAATTATTTCCCTCACTATATATTCCATTTATAGGTTTGTGAAATTAAAAACGAACGCAGTATGAAATTGAAATTTATAATGAAGACTATCATCTTACTTAGATGTAAAACTTTGTACTTGAATTAATTAATCAGAAGAGCCATTTTATAACATTCATTCGGCACCTTTTCACAATTTTCTCAAAAAAGACTAACGATTTTGATTAAACTCGCCATATCGATTTAAAATTCAACGGTCTTTTTTAATTTTATGCAGGTTTCATTATGAATGAAATAATCTGATAGGGTTTAAATGCCGACATTTTAAATTTTCTTTCTCCAAAGTACATTCACTTTCTATATGGAATATATATTAAGGGAAAGTATTGCGATCGTGAAAATTTTCGAATTCCAGTTTTCAACGGAAATACACGTTTTAAGGTCCGCTGAGTCCGAATGACCAAGTCCCGAAATAAGGTCTATGTGTCCGTGTGGTAAGTCCTGCGCGAAAACTAAAAGTCCTATGCAACTGAAATTTCATATTTAATAGAGTTTAATCAAAGTCCTTAGAGTCATTTTTGAGAAAATTGTGAAAAGATGCCAAATGAATGTTATAAAATGGCTCTTCTGATTAATTACTTCTGGTAAAAAGTTGTACAGCTGAGTAAGATGATAGTCTTGATTATAAATTTTAGTTCCATACTGCTTATCGTTTTTAATTTCACATACCTATATATGGAATACATAATGAGGGAAAGTATTGCGATCGTGAAAATTTTCAAATTCTATTTTTCAACGGAAATACACGTTTTAGGGTCTCCTGAGTCCAAATAACCAAGTCCCGCAAAAAGGTCTGTGTGTGTGTGGTAAGTCCAGCGCGAAAACGACAAGTCCTATGAAACTGAAGTTAAATATTTAAGACAACTATACGTCCGAGATGTTACAGCAACTTTTAAATCAAAATCAGCCCACTATTAGAGGAACTTTATACCATGGATTTTGCACCTTCTTACGATTTTCCAAAAAACCGCTCGATTCTGATTTAACTCGCTTTGTCGATGTAAAATTGAACGGGCATTAATAACAAGTAGGTTTCATTTTCATTGAAATAGTCTGACAGGGCTTAAATGCCGATATTTTAAATTTTCTTCCTCTAAAGTACCTTCAATTTTGTAGATACTAAAAAAATAACAATATAATCTTGTTATCAACGATAAAAAACGAGTAAATATATAAGTCGAACGGATTCGATTTTCGACTTAAGGAGAAAACTGCAAAATTATTTTTTTAATGCAATTTCTTGTTTTTGAACTTTAGAACAGTAATATACATGTATAATATACCGTTGGAATGCTAAAGATTTTAGATAAATATTATCTTATACATACTATTGTAAAAGTTTACGGAGAGTGATGAATCTAACTGATTGTTGTAGATAATAATATAATAGTTTATTAAATAAAACACATACATATGTTTCTATTGAAATTCAATTTAATTTTTTTTTAACGATTTATTTTTATCTCTAAATGTATTTAAAAATTCTTTAAAACTATTTAAATTGATTTTGACAACGGAGGTTAGTGAAAGTCGTGTGTTGCGGGCACCAGATTTTTGTATTTTTTTTTATTTTATTTTTATTTTTTTGTTGAATCAACTAATTACCATATGATGAATGTCATTCATGAGTTATCTCTTTTAACAATTCATTTTATTTACGTTCACTCAAATGAATCTACACCCAATAAAAAAAAAATATAAATATATATATTTTTTTTTTTTTTTTTTTTTTTTTTTTTAAAGCTTTTGTTTGGAAAAAAAAAATCTTTTAGTTCATTTTTGACTTTTATTTATTAAGTTACCATCTACAATATTAAAATTCTTTGTATGAAACTCTTTAGAATAATTAATATAAATGCCCCAAGCCCTTTGTCCAAGCTGACTCGGCCTTGCAAAGCGAACTATCCACTCCCGTTCCCGACTGCCTTGTAAGGATTAGTTTTTCTTGAAAGGCTTCCCCTAGACCATAACCTAGAGGTTGCCTCACCATTAGCAGCCTAAAGGAGCAGAGGAAGGTGATAAATAGTCCCCTTTGGAAGGCAAACAACATCAACATCTGTTATCCGTAAAAATCCATATTGGGCCAGAAGATGGATATAGGCCTAGAACCACCGCTCTACCAATCTATTACACCATCTACGTAGATAGTTTCCATGTATATTCCCCCAACGTTTATCTCTGTATTAATAGGCAAACTTTGAATCACATGAAATACACATTATAAATTAATCAAAATGTAGACATACTCAATATAAACTTTTCTTTTACACTTACAGCTTCCAACAATTAAACATTTTGTCCATACTCAAACAC
Organism: Piezodorus guildinii; assembly: GCA_023052935.1. Lineage (NCBI taxonomy): Eukaryota > Metazoa > Arthropoda > Insecta > Hemiptera > Pentatomidae > Piezodorus > Piezodorus guildinii. The sequence goes on along the minus strand of CM041297.1, from coordinate 138,895,961 downwards.
CTTCTTACTTCAGTAAAACACGTCTCCAAAAATCCTTTAATAAAGGAAATCGGTAACTATAATAAAGCATCTATAAAACGCTACACTCATAAAAGAACTAAACATGTGTTACTAACTTAAGCTAGTTTATTTTAATTTCTAATTTTATATTATCAATTATGTTATCTGTTTTTATTAGTAGGTTTTTTTTATAATTTTTCCTACAACCATATATAATCAGAATTTAATTTTACCACTAATTATAGATTAGATAATTAGATTATAACTACCAAATGAACCAAACATTTGCTAATTGTAAGGATGTCTCATCCGAAATCATTTATAAATATTTTGTCAATATGTAAAAATGTAAATAAAGTTTATTTCCTTCTTTCTTTCTTTTACATAACACTACGTGAATAACTAGTTAAAGTTTCCTCAATTCAGGTATTAGTAGTAAAGAAATATATACCATCTATAAAAATGAAAAGTGAATTCAGTACATCTCAAATCAACACTAAATCTACAACTAACTTGGGTTGTTCTCGTTTCTTTATCGCTCGTAAAATATGGTTATTTTGGACTTAAGTGAGCCTAAAGCGTGTATTTCCGTTGAAAACTGGAATGCGAAAATTTTAACGTTCGCAATACTTTCCTTTATGTTTCATATATAGGTAAGCGAAGTATGGGGCGGGGTGGCCGAGCGTGTTAGCGCGCGTTGCTGTTCTATAGAAACATATGTTTTATTTAAAAACCTATTATGTTCTTATCTAAAATAATCAGTCAGTTTTTTTCTTTTTTTTATCACTCTTTATTAATTTTTAGTTTGTGGATAAGATATAGTCTTCTAACGGTACATTATACATTTATATCACTTTTCATATGTTCGAAAATAAGAACTTGCATTAAAAAATATGTTGACTGTAACATCTAGGGCGCATAGTTGTCTCAAATATGAAATTTCAGTTCAATTTGACTAGTCGCTTTGACGCTAGACTCACCACACACACACACGCACGCGCGCCGAAACACACACAGACCTTTTGCGGGAATGATTATTTGGATTCAAGGGACCCTAAAACGTGTATTTCTGTCGAAAATTAGAATTCGAAAATGTTCACTATCGCAACGCTTTCCCTTATATATTTCATATATAGGTAAGTGAAAGTAAAAATGGAGAGTTTATATATATTATTCCTCAATTTAATGTATCATAACAGGAATATAAGTGCCTAAAATATAAAACTTTATTTTTATTTTTTTTTTTTGTTCACCCCTATCTTACCGTTGAATTCTATAAATTCCGATAAATAAATAAAAAATATTTTTAATTAGGTTATACATTAAAAATATTTTTTATTTATTTATCGGAATTTATAGAATTCAACGGCAAGGTAGGGGTGAAACAAAAAAAAAAAAATTAAAAAAAGTTTATGTATTTATTTTTGTAAATAAAGTTGGAGAATAAGTAAAAAAAAAATGAGGTTATACACTTCTTTTTCCCCCAAAAATGATTCAGATCATATATACCGTTCGAAACGTACAGGTTCTAAAAAATATGTCACAAAACAGATATATCAGTTAGGAGATAAAATGTTTTTCAAAAAATTTAAAATTCGCCTATATTATTTTTTACTTCTCTCTCATTATCATAAGTTTTAGTAGTTTATTTATTATAAAATAAACATTAATACTTAGACATGTTTTTGTTAAATTGGTGCTCGGATAACGTACAGTAGGATTATCCGGTTAATATACGATATCATACAAGATATTGGGGTATATGGTCTATAATGTAGGCTGTAATATCCTAGCTAACCTTAATGGCGATTACTTTCCCATAAAATTCTGTGTGCTGGGAACATATTGGACTAACTGCATCGTTAGGCGTTTAGGGAGTTAGCATAGATCTATGCATAAAAATAAAACTGGTATGCGCAAACAATGACACACTTATCTTCGTTGTTAAAATCAATTTATGAACAATGATTGATATTCAATAAAAACTTGTGATTAATTAAATAATCTATTATATTTTTAAATAGAACAATGATTTATTTTTATCTGATTTTCATTCCTCTCCGTTACCTTTTACAACTTTGTGTTTACAAATAGCTTTCCAAGAGTCTCTAATCCAATCAGGAACACGGTAAAATACTTGAGCAAAAGCGTTTTTTTAGAAAAAGGTTGATTTTGGGCCCACAATTTTTTTTCCCCTGAAAAGTACCGATTTTCACATTGGTTAGTTTGACGAGGTAGGGACGATATTATCGAAGAAAATAAATAAGTTAAACATTTGTACCTATGGATTATAGGGATATCGGCGGTGTAGAGGATGTAGAGGACGGGTTCCAAAGTGAGCGAAAGTATTGAGATCGTGAAAACTTTCGAATTCCGGTTTTCTACGGAAATACACGTTTTAGGGTCTCCTGAGTCCAAATGACCAAGTCCCGCAAAAAGGTCTGTGTGTGTGTGTGTGGTAACTCCAATTTAAATGTTTACAATACGTCTCGCGGCCACTGCCGTTTCAATCTTCGAGGAGGATTGTACGGATGGGTGGTGCTGGATAGGGATTGTGCTAGAGGGTTACGATGATGAGTAAGGTTCTGATGAAATTTGGAGAATTTGGATGGTACCAGATCTAAAACAGATGTAATATTAAGGTCATGGTGTAGGGTTACAGTTGGTAACGTAATAAGGAGCATTAACTATTGTTCGGAGGACTTTGGATTGGAAGCATTGGATGCGTTTGATGTCCGTAGGTCCGTATAGGTCACTGTCTTGTATATTAGTAATTTGTTGTCAACTGTTAGATGAGATTTTCTGTTTAGTAGTCTGTATAACTGGCCGAATCTGCGGTTCTTTTCTTTTAAGTCTTGTATGTGGGTTCCACGTCAGTCTATTGTCTAGTAAAAAGCCGAGATACTGGACTGTGTCTGAGGAAGGAAGCGGTGTGGAATTGAAATTAACCGTTGGACAGGATTTGCGTCGAAGGGTGAATGTGACGTGAGTGCATTTGCTTTCGTTCACCTTAATGCGCCAAGCCTTACACCAGTCTTCGACAAGGAAAGGTGCCTTTGGAGATTTAGCGATGCTACTTCAGGATCGGAATTGGATGACAAAATGGCCGTGTCATCAGGAAATGTTGCCAGAAAGGTATCGGGATCGGTAGGGATATCGGCGGTGTTGAGGAACCACACCAACCAAGACGCTGCCATGGCAAGGAACACCGGCCTCAACAATATAATGCTTGGAAATTTTTCCGATAAAAATAATTAATTATTTTAGATAATACTATAATAGAGTTTTTAATAAAACACATTTTTCTATATTAATTCAATTTAATTAATTCTTTCATGGTTTCACTCAATTTATCTCTAACTGTATTTGAAAATTCTTCAATTGATTTTAAAAACGGAGGTAAGTAAAAGTCGTGTGTTGCCCGCATCAGATTTTTTTTATTTTTAAACCATTAAACACATTTTATATAAGAATAATTATGTATTGTCAATTAATCCAATAATAAATTAATAAGACATTTTTACGTTTTCAGCAAATCTCCAAGACAGTAATTTTTGGAAATCAACGTCATGAGTTAGAAACTCTGATCCAAAGAGTTTCAGTTCAATGCATTCCTAACCTGCTCTAGTAAAAACATTACCGTATTTTAAAATTCTTCTCAGTCGATAAACGCTGCAGAGGAATTTAGTAAGGAAGGAGTTCTAATTACAAGAGACTATTAACAAGAGAACCAGGTGTGTACGCTAGCATTACTAAAGAAAACTATTATCAGCGACTAGGAAATAAGTGTAGCATTAGGATCCGAGGCACGGTGAGTACTCGCTGGTGGTCCCTGCGCTATTTGCAACGGCTCAGAATTTATTATGATTAGCTGCTACTCAAGTAGTCATTTGTATTCTAGGGAAAGTGCTAGTATATCTGGCAACTAAGTCGGATCCGCAAAGTAACGTGTTTCTTAAGGTTCTTCATCACATTCTTTTTTCTTTCTTTTTTTTTCTAAGCAGTATTTATTCTTCGTATCTTTTTTGGGTATAAAGTTTAATTTCTGTACTTTGGATCTATCAGGATCTACCAGCATAAATAATCGAAGAAAGAATCAGGATGATAAAAATACAGAATAATTTTTGATAAATATAATGTCACTCATCAGTATTAAAAACAAATCATTAAAAAAAAAAAAAAAAAAAAAACGGTGATCGCAACACACGAATTTCACTTACCTACCTTGTCAAAATCAATTAATGGTTTTTTAAATACAGTTAGAGATGAAATATATAATTGTTTGTTTATTTGTTTATTTATTTAACGTCACTTTATGCTACTATGGCTAATCGGACGATGCTACAGTGGGAGTCCTAAATTTTGCCTATCCAGGTTTTATTAGGATAGGGATCTGTGACCGCCCGCCATTTAACGAGTACCTGACATCGCACAGGCTCGGGACCACCTTTTAACGTCCCCTCCGAAGGACAGCGTAACTAAGGATTTTTTACTCCCATTAAAAAATCCTAGGACCACCTGCGGGTTTGAACCCGTGACCTTTAGCATGGGAGGCTGTTACGCTAGCCACTCAGCTACAAGTGATCCCGAAATATATAATTAAGTGAAAGTGAAAAGGTTAAAGAATTAATTAAATAGTTTTATTAAAAAAAAAAAATGTGTTATATTATTATTTGCAGCAGTCAGGCTTTTCAATTGTCTCCAATAAATTTTACAATTTTGTGTATAAGATGGTGTACTTTTTCTGAAATTTTTAGCATTCCAACGGTATTTTATAATAATAATAACTTTATTTATTTGTTTTTTTAGGGCACTGCACAATTAATAAATTTATCACCAGAAAATATACATTATTAATTACAATTCGAATAATAATAATAACAATAATAGGCTTAGCGAACCCGAAGGTTCGATGCCGATACCACCGAATTCTGCCTACACAGACTCGTCCAATGTTCACCAATCAAGCCCAAGCTCTCTAGATCAGCCTTAACGCAATCCTCCCATCTACGCTTCGGCCTACCTTTCGGACGCCTACCAGTCTACCAACTTTCTCGGAATCCGCTCGTCATCGAGCCCAACAACTTTACTCGCCCATTTGAGTCTCCGAGATGCAATCAGCTCAATTATATTCACAGGATACAAGTTCCGCAACTCCTCGTTGTGCAACCTTCTAAACACCCCAGTGGCCTCATCTCTCTTCGGACCAAATATTTTACGCAATACCTAATTTTCGAAGACCTTAAGCCGTTGTTCATATCAAATTAAGCGGCCACGTTTCACATCCGTAAAGAACCGTTGGAAGAATAATAGTTTTATAAATTCTAACCTTTAAGTTTTTAGATAGAAGCCGCGAACTAAGTAACTTAGCAACTGAATAATAACACGCATTTCCCACCTTTAACCGGGACTTTATTTCTTCCTGGATTTCATTTTTTCTAGTTACCATTGAACCTAAATACTTGAATTTATCTACGTGTTCAAAAGTATGCCCTGATACATCAATATCACCAAAATCGCCACCGTTTCTGCTACTAATCATATATTTCGTCTTATCGATATTTAATTCGAGTCCTATTTCTTCACCGGTTTTTATTAACACACTTGCATTTAGTTGTATGGTTTCCGTGTAATTACGATTCGAATAAATATTTAAAACAAAAACAGCAGAAACACATATACAGCAATAAGCATAAAGGTGCTGCTATCTTTATGATTATTTTCCTCCAACATATACAATAACAAATTAAATATAAGAATACCAATAAATAATGTAAAAAAAATAATAGTACTAAAGTAAATACTAAGTGCCTACAAATTACCAACAAATCCCGAAGAATTCAAGAGTGATTAACATTCTGAGAAAAAAGATGTTGAAATCTTATTTTAAGATTTTCTGTGACAAAAATAAATAATGATTTGAGGTCTATTACGTGGGGTTTCGCAAGAATTTCATAAAAGCCATCAATACTCACATCATTTAATACGGGCATAAATCGTGTTCTATTGTCGTGGTATGCGGGACATCGAGCAAAAAAATGGAAACGATCTTCCAATGCGTCTCCATCACAAACTGGGCACGGCTTCTGTGGGTCCAAACTATACTTCTGCGGGCCGACACTAAAGGAGATGGCGTACTTTCCTGACACTCTGATCTGGGCTAAAGTCCTAACATACGCGATATTGCATCCTAACATTAGATAACTTTGCGTAAGGATGGTGTCAGCAACTCTTGGAGCTGGCTATATCCTTCATTCTCATATATTTGCAGTAGCCCTCCAAAATATCCCTCTCCCTGGTTCTAACAGTAAATAGAGTCGTTAAATAATAACGGGTCAAACATCCCGAAACTCTCCAAGAATTTCCTTAACTGTGTGACCCAGTTATACTGCTTACTCCACCTATCGTCTCTATCCAGGAGCATCAACTTTAGGAAACACTGCTTTACATATAGGGTATTATCCATGTTTAAGATCTTTCTTAACCATTTAAGCGTTGGTTTCAGTACGTAATACCCCACAGGCAAGGATGCGACATCCAATCTTACCATATAGTGTGGTGTAAACGGTATATTATGCATCTGTATTAAAGTTTTTTGTGTTAAAAGATCACAAAAAAAATGGTTAAGATTTTCAAATCTACCGATCAACGGTACTTTAGAGGAAGAAAATTTTAAATATCGATATTTAAGCCTTGTCAGACTATTTTGATCAGAATGAAACCTACATGATATTAAAGCCTATTAAATTTAACATCAATATAGGATGTTAGAGATCAAAATCGTTAGAGGTGTTTTTAGAAAATCTTGAAAAGGTGCTAAATGCACGGTATGAAGTGGCTCTTCTGGTAAGCTGATTTTGATTAAAACGTTGCTGTAACATCTCAGGCTTATAATTTTATCGAAGGTGAAATTTCAGTTTGTAATACTTTTTTGGTTTTCGTGGTAGACATGGACACACACTCACTGACTTTTTATATGACTTAGTTATTTGACTCAGGACTCTAAAACGTGCATTTTCTATATAGACAAATGAAACTAAAAAAATGACTAAATGAAAACAAGTCAGTTGATTAAACTAAAAAAAAAGTATAAATTCAAATAAAAAGAAAAATATTTTTAAATAAAACAGTTTGGAGTTGTATTTTGCCATGAGAGCTTCTTCATTTGCATGTAAATATTTTTCCGTCGGTTCTTAATCTGTCAATGTTTTTTCCAGCGACTAACCGTTCCGCAATTTCGCACTTCCATTTTTTTATTTATTCAAATTTCCCTTCATTCACATCGGGTCAGTTGAGGAAAAAAACTGCCTGAAAAACAGTTGACATCCTAAACCAGCTGTTGGAATATTGCTACCCTACTTCCAACGGTCTAAATATATATAGTTCCAGTTTGG